>JARWLC010000001.1:16430000-16743712 GCA_033318265.1 Phyllotis vaccarum
TCATCCCCTGGGTAAAATGATTTTAGTTATAAACTCAGGGCTCTTTGTAAATTTGCCTAGCTGACACAATAGTCACTTAAGTTTGCGCCCTTTTCACAAAAGATTACAATTTCTAAACTCCATCTCCACAATGCCATGATATGGATAGCCCAGGGTTATCTCTGAAAAGAAAGAGCAAATGCTGTAGACTTCTTCACCAGCATAGAAGAAATGCTAGATGGTCTTGAAGAGCAAGTACCTTTTCCCAAATAGTCACCACCGAGGACAGTCTTTGATCACTAGGCACCTGTTCATTTCCTTTCTCCACAGTTTCCATCAAGTCAGCCACAAAGCCCATTAGTGATTCAGTTTTGAGTTTGTCTGGATGAAGTGGCTAGTAATTAGTTCCTTTTGCATTTGGTAATTCTGTTAACACAACTCAGTAGGTGTCTTGTTAATTTGTTCATTACTAGGTGGATGAGAATGTGCATCTCTTCTGTGAATAACAATTATTCCTAAATGAGGTAATTTTACCAAGATGGTGAAATTTTCTCATTCTTCCCTGCTTTAAGAATATTACTGCCAAGAATGAACAGCTCCAAACAAAGCAAGCTGTGGGAGGTGGAGAATGGTGCTCTTCCATGGAAAGTGGTGGGAGGCAGCTGAATTATTTTTACACTTTTAAAAGGAAGTCCACTTCAGAGTGCATAGGGCTTCAGAAGGAAAAGACTAGACATTTCTGGAGGAGTGACTTCTGCTTCTTACTCAGGTAACCCTGGATCTATGGATTCTATTTGCAGGATTAAAGAGATGCATCACCAAGGGGACATAAGAAGAATGAACAGTTACCGCATCATCATGAATAACATGGGAACTTGGCCATAGTCCATGGAGTCTTACACTAGTGGACACAAATCCTCAACATCTTCTAAAATGGACTATTAAACCACAGTTCTATCTTCTGATTTTTTCCCACCTGAATTAGAGTAGCTACATTAATGTTTTTATTTTTTCACTTTGCCAAATTTTTCAGCATTAAAATTCCCCTAGTGTCTTTAGCAACTTCATGGGTTAGCCTGCCTATGAAGTAGATTAGAAACACCCTCCAAAAAACTCAGGGGAAAAAGTCAGTTTATTGTCATAGAAAATGCAGAATATTCTTCTTATATTTGCATCTTTCAATGCTACATGCTCCTGCAATTCAGAAAACACATGTGCAGGCTCCTATTTCTTCCTTAATGATCCTTCTCTACTATCTATGTTCATATACATATTCTCTGAAAAAATACCAAGAGAAGGTGATTTATGCCCTTCAGTCAAAGGAGTTGATTCACAATGTCAAATTAAGGACTCTGACTGCCCATTCACAGAATGGTAGCTCCTGAGAGACCTTTTATCTTCTACGTTCTCCTTATTCCCAATGACACAGGAAAGGTTAACCTACTGAAATAACTTACTTAATAAATGCTTCCATGATCACATAGAATCAGATGGAGAATGATTGTCTCCATCCCTAGAACTACAGAAAACCTGTTAATCTGCTGACAAGCCTTCATGACTCCTTATAAAGTCCTGGGGAAGTGGAGAAGGTACGATTGCCTCCAGCTGCAGAAGAGGTTATGAGTCAGGGATTCTCTAAACCACCTGTTGTGTGCCTGTCCCTCTCTCCCTCAGCTACTCAAGGTAATGTCCCCTATATCAACTGCAACAGCCTCTCTGCTCCCTCCATGTTGGATAACACTCAGTTTACTCATACAGGACTGAGAGAAGAGTTTTTGCTTAACTTGACATTTTGTTTTGTCTTACATAAAAAAAAAAAATAGCCTTACAGAAATCTGATTTCCTAATGGTTAGGTCATTTGTTTGAGCTATTGGGAAAGTATAAAAGACACCATGCACTGAATATTCAATTTACCGTAGATTGCTGAGAGATTAACAAAGGATCTGGTATATAGAAATTACAAATTACTATTGCTACTCACAAATGGTATTTTTAAAAAAGAAACATCAATTAGCAACTAAAAGTTCTCAGGTCATCAAACACTATCCCAACTATTTTACATATTTTTCAGAACACTTAACCTGCACCTCCAATAATCACAAGCAACAGAACTCTTCTTGACTATTTTAAGAATGAGAATACTGAAAAACAGAAACTCAGTAAATGTGTCAGTTACAATGCAATGCAGTACAATGAGGCCTTCCTCCTTCTAGTATCAATAATCTTTGGAAGTTAGGATTGGAGTCAGATACTTTCTTGTATCTCTCACGGTGGTTTAGCAAGAAGACTTTTGTCTAATAAGTGTAGTATCACATCGGTGGTAAAAAATTGAAGATTTTGAACTGGGCGGCATGCATTCAAATCCCGACTGTGTAACATTGAAGGCTCCATTTACTCTCCATACAATGGATGTAATCATGGCACTACTGCTAAAGGACTGGAGCCTCTTGCTTAGCACAGAGTCTACTCTAGAAATGACTCAGTAATAACGAGATATCAACCACGTAGCTCAATGGCTAACCCAGAGCATCCCAGTAGAAGAGCAGTAGATATTTGAGGTGAAGTGAAATAATGCCATGCATGAATTTTTAAAAGATGGGCTTCTTTTGTTTCATTATTTCTTTCTCAGATCAAGCTATGAACAAAGCCCCACTCATTCATTCTAGTATTCAAACAGCATGCTTGGCAGCTCATGTATCTTGGCTGTCTGTTCACACCTTAAGAGCAATAGAAGGAACACTGAGCAGGAGGTGTCTTATTCCACAGGGCCCTGCTAAAAGCAGGACTAAAATCATCTGCACGTTTTCAGTCTGAAACCTGATGGACAAGCTCCTTGGCTTAAATGGGGAATGGGTTACATGAGGGGAAAAGCAAGGCTCCTAGGTGAAGTCTTTACAATGTCACAAACTGCAGATGTAGGATATCTGCCGAGCCCAATGCAATGGGGACACCTGAGTTAAAGACAGGCTCTGGGAGACATCAACTCAGTATGTTTGCTACGCTGGATGCAAGCCAAGTCCATGAGAAATTCTGCTGTCATTTCTTTTCACAGCCACTGGCAAACAAGTGTAAAATCTAGCAAGCCGAAGAGACAGTCATGGTGGCAGCGACTTAACAGTAGAGTTAAGTAAATGAGACAGAAATGTGCTGCAGGACCCAAGAGAGCTGAAACATGGAAGATAGTGAGCAGAGACCAATCTACACAGAGGCCTGAAACACTTAGGCATGGCACTTCCTTCCAATGACAGAAGTAGCAGAGCTAGGCACTCTGAGTGAGATGGAAGCCATGTGGGGCTGCTGAATACATCTCTCTTGGGTTCCTTCCCACTTTAGCATACTGGAAGCCTGCAGCTGGGCCTGAATATAAACTCTACTTCTTCAGAGGAGCATATGTAGAATGTAACAAATTAATGCTAACACATTCATTCAATTTCTATTTATTGACATGTCATTTTTCATTTTGACGTTTTTATCCCCAAAAGGGCTGTTGCATCAGACACAGAAGAAGAACATCAACAAAGGAGGATGTCTTTATGATGCTTTTGGTTCACTCAATAGCTCTTCTAATACCAAACGCTATAAGGAGGGTTTTACCCAGATGGATTCAGAGACAGTGTGGTCCCACCACAGAAGCCTATTCTCATGTGACATGGCATCTGGTCCTATAGGGTGGTGGTGGCAGGGAGGGGGTGGTCTTTGTGGTAGGTGAGAAGATTTCTTTTGCAAAACCACCATATGACACAGTCTTAAAGAAAATCATCTGTCTTTGCCAAGATTCGACCAAAAGTTCAAAGGAATTTGGATTCCCTTACTATGGATTTAAAGACCTCCAAAGAGGGAAGTCCAGATTTAGAAGCAAGGAACTTTCTGAAGGCTTCAACCAGATAAAAACCTCAGTACTTAGTGATGTTGTAAACTGACCAGTCATGACTATTAGGGCCCACACCATAGAATATCCCTTTCAGAAAATTGTGTTAATTTCTCTGGGTTTTGCAGATGGATAAACTGCAGTACACAGAGAAGATGAATAGGTTTGCCTGGGGCTCTTCAGTGACTCATGACTAACCTAAGAATTACAACTCTGAGCTCCCAACTTGCAGCTCTGAGCTCACACCTCCGGGATGAGTCTTCTTAGATCCACCAGACAATGGCTTCAAAGTATTTATGGCAATTAGAGTAGGAACACTGTCTCCTATTAGGACACACCTACCAGATTCTTCTTTGGACCCTGTCACGGTTGTTGCCAGTGAGCACAGAGCAAGCAGGAGGCAGAATTTAGTGCTTGACGTCTTCCAATCTCTAGGCAGAGTTCTTAATGGCAGAAATCAGGCCTTATAAGGAGAAAAGTTGGAGATGGGAATTCTCTCTCTGGCATAACTTGGAAGAAAGAAAGTTGGGGGGGGGGAGCAGAGAATTAGGCATCACAACTGCTCCTTCCTTAACTTGAAACTGACATTAAGTGAATGTAGCTAATGCTATGCCATAACATCATTCTAATGTGATAACCCACAGTCCCTGAGTTAATCCTTTTTCTTCCTTGCAAATGTACACTATATATTACAAAGCACTTAAGCAGATAAAAATAGAGCTCAGAAATTTCTGCTTCATTTGCTGCCCTCTGCCAGGTAGGTAATGGCAACGACATACGCAGAGATTTCTTTGTACTCTAGACAAGTTAGGTTCTAAGGAACGTGACTAAGAGTCACAAACAATACTTCAAATCCAGCACCAGCCTTCACAAAGGTTAAAATAAATTCAATTATAAAGAAAGGTAGGCACTCACTAATGATGTATCTGAAAAAAAAATTCTCATTTTGTTTTGTATTGGATCTGGGAAATAGGAGGGCAGATGTTCCCTCCCAGAAATAAAGGTGAAAACAGGCAAACTGAGTTCATTGTTCAGGTTCTCTTCCAAAAAGACCTTATTTACACCTCTCTCCTTTACCTAATCAATTATTCTTAACTCACAGGGCAGTGAGCACTGACTTTTCCAGCAGGAGCCACGCTTCTGATATTCTGGAAAGAGTCCACAGCTCTTTTCCAAACTCTCTCAGATCTGTGAAGACAGCCTAATGCGAAGCCTAGAAGCGATCCTCAGGGACAATGTTGGACCTGGTGTGAGGCAGAACCATCACACCCTCCTCTTCCAATGAGTTTTTTCTATCTGCAGGCTGGATGGGTTTTTCCTAGGAACAGCAATTTGCAGAGTGCCTTCCCACCTCTTTTGCAGGACTCTTGGATTTTAGAAAGGAAGGTAAGAATTCCTGCTACACCACAAAGAAAGTTACTGCTTCTTTATCCAGCTTTAATTTCTCACTCTCATTTTCATGACAATTTTCTCCATAATGGAACTCTTCTTTGTGACCATTTACTACAACTGTCTAAATTTTGATTCTATTTTTTTAAAAAAATTACAGTGATGAAGTTTAAAAGTTATAGTTATTTTTTCAAGACATATAAGCAGTAATGAGAAGATTAAATTTGATATTCACTAAAAACAATTTGGAGAAAGAAATTCATGACTCAACTCTGGCTGTACCCCAGGACTTCTTCATATTTTGAGCTTTTTGCAACCGGGTGGATGCCCTCTGCTCCAAGTTCACAGAACCACCCATCCAGCCTTCCATAATAATAGCCAGGCAAAACTTTATCAAAGGGAGAAATGAAAAGGACTGACAGATGATGCTGCTGGCGCTTCAGCAGCCAGGTTAGCTTTGTTCTGATGTCATTCTGTCAGGCTTAACAAGCAGATATTAAGAAAAGTTTATAGCACATCTAAATGAAAGGTTGTTGTTGGAGACGAGAGCTGCCATTGGGTACCACACATCCCAGCTGGGGGTAGACAATCCTGCAACTGGCTGAAAGAAAAAGAAGTTTGATATGGGAGCATCTACTTCCCCTCCCCATGACATATACACACATACACCCCATCCCCCTTCCCCACTAGAAGCAAGGCTTAATCATCTGGCACCCAAGAGTCTGGAGTGTATACAGGCTTGAGAGACGCAGCCATTGGGAGTACTTTGGGTGTGAGCCTCATCATTAGATTAGATACAAATGATTGATTTGCAAAAATTGATTTCTTGACTGGTCCTGACCTAGAGTGACATTTCACATCCAGAACCTGCTTAACTAAGTACGTACGGAAGGGCAAAGGCCACCCACAACAAAACAAGGAAGAGTTTCACAGAGGAGATTAGTAATGTAACTTAAAGCTTGAGAAAGGAGAAACCCAAAAAAACATACAAGTCAGGGCACCTTGTGGAAGAGCAACGTAAGGTTATGTGGTTAGGCTGGGATATGTAGGACAAGCAGATAGAACTCTTTTATCAATCTGCAGTGACACTAAATTCTTCCTAAGTCCACATTCCTTTCAAGTGAGTGGATTTTTTCATGTGTATGAGTCAAGATGCCCTAGAAAGGCTACGTGTCCCTAATGCACCAAAGTGATGTTTCAAGCTCCATGTAACGAAACTATGACTCACCCATTCATTTCTTCTTACAGTTAAAGTCAATTAGAAAACAATTGTTATATTTGCTTCTAAAACAAAAAGAGAAAAAAGAGCCTCTAAATGTATGTCTGTTCCCCTGTTTCAGCTATCTATATTTTATAACCATGGCTGTTAATGATTTTTTTTTTTGCTGGTTTTTTGTTTGTTTGTTTGTTTGTTTTGAAAATGCAGAGGAGGAATTTGCAGGCATCTTCTCCATAGATCACTGGAAGCCTCACCCACATACCAATAACAGTGAGTACATGTGCAGAAGGACCTCTTTCTGACTTGGATCATGAGCATATTTTTCTTTCATTAAGGGAAAATACAGACCATAAAATTAACCACTTGAGGTAAAGAATTTGGTAGCTTTTAGTAATTACCGTGTTTTATAACCTGTGTCTCCACTGTAGTTCCAAAAACTGTTGAGTTACTCCATACACACCAAGAAAGTTATTCCCTGATCTCTCCCCTGCCCCCATTGTCTTCCTAGACCAGCTGCAGGCACCAGCATACTCAGGAATAGTGTTCCCACATGCTTTGTTGTGGTGGATTCAGTATTGCTATTCCCAGTGGACCCCTCCACACACAGTCATATTGGGTTAGGGGTTTTCTCATGGTCCAACCACAATTAAGATCTTGGGTCTAGACACAAATGCTCTGAAAGACAAGGTCCCCACCACTTCAGGATTACATTATCCTGATCAAAGCTACCACAATCATGAGGCAAGCTTTCCGCAGTCTTTCAAGACAATTGTCATTATTTCTTTCTGTGGCTGCTGTGATTTTTCTTTGAAGCCAAATGATAAACCTAAAGTTAATTTTCCCGAGGCTTGCTTATGAGGTCCATTGGATAGGTAAGAAATGCAGGTGACCACCTCAGGTTAAATGCTCTTCTGGCCAACAGATTTGTATCTACAGAGAGATTTAAAATCACATGCCCCAAGTGTGGAGCCCAGGCTACCCCTGCTTCTCAGGGATTTTACACACATGCACACTAACTTCTATAACAATCCACCTATTTATAGTTACACAGAACTTTTTAAAGAGGTTTTACTTGGAAAGTGTGAAGGCTTTTGACAGTTATTTTTGTGATTCTTAAGGAAGAAGGCCTAGCTTTTCCACCTCAGAAATGCCACTTTCCCCCTTTTTAAATCTGACTCAAATAGTCAGATTGTAACATGCCCTAATTCCTTCTCTTGTGCCTTGTCTTTATTCAAGGCAAGCAGTTACACTGAATCCAAAAGAAAATAAATCATTCAAAAATATTTCCCCCCATATACTGTAAAAAAAAATTGTCTAATAAGGTTCATTTACATTGTTACCGGAGGCCACAGGAGTTATGCAAAGCACATTGCATAATTCCTTCAGGCTGTTAGTAGGTATATTTCCTGCATATGTAGAAAGAGGAGAATTTTCAAAGAGATCAGGATGCCAAAAGAAAAGGTAAAAGATGGGAGAAACCTATAAAAATGTTAATTATGATTCAATGGAAAGTTATTCTCTGTCCCTTTTATTTAAATTCCTATTTAAAAATCTTTAAATATTCTTAGCATAACTTTGGCAAACATCACAAATAAGTGGTGCTGACAAGACCTGATGTCCACTAAACTGGCCTAAGTAGATATACTCCATAAGGATGTCAAGTTCTGAGTTCTTCCCCTTTCCATTGCAATCTGAAGTTACCATTATTACATTTTCAAAACAATGTAAAGGAATCCAGCAGTAAGGATCCTTGATGTTGGGGCTAATTGACAGTTCAGTCATTCAACAATTATTTTTAGCATTTTATTCTTTCTTCTGATTCTCAAAAGTACCTTTGGTATATGGAGATGTGTAACAGTCTATTTCCAACTAGGAAATATCACCAATCCTCCAGCAATTATGAAAAGGGATTATTCGTTCAGTTCAAGTTCAATGAGCTCAAGGCCATATTAAGAACTAGGAAAATTACAGAACTATAGTAAACTGGATATTTCGCTTTTGCAGAGGGTAGCAAATTTGAAGTATCCTGTTGAAACTTCAATACTTACATATGCAAATATGAGGACAAATGTAACCAGACTGGCTATTACATGTATCCATAATTCTAACCTGAACGCTCATATGCTGGTGTCTCATGACTACTGTAGAACTCTAAGACAACAAAAAAGGAAAATTGGCATTAATCTATTTATTCAATAATCACTTCATGACAGAACTGTAGCAATTCATTATGCCAAGGAAATCATTCTTGTTAGCATCAGAGTAAATGAGAAATAATAAAAGAATGGAATGATGATAGTCCTAATTAGAACTGAGTTGTAACTGAAATGTTTACTAAGCTATCTTCATAACCAATAATAGAAGTAACAATGTCTATATTAGTTCACGCTTACAATGTTCATCCAAACTTCAACAATTAACCCTAAAGAAGTCACACTGAACATTTACATCCTTAGTCTCTCTCAGTGACTTAGGGCATCTCTTTTTCCTAATTCTTAGGTTTTTGAACACATACACTGGATGTCAATATTTTGTTTTGTGCCCCCATCTTCATCTCTAATATTAACAAAAGAATATCAGGCCACTGCTTCTGCTTTCTTCACAAACACTAAGTAAAGCAGCTGTGAACCTGTCCATCATACTAGACAATGGAGTTCAGTGAAAGGCAAACTAGTCACCATTCTTCAATTCTAGGCTAAGAGGTCAAAAACCCAGAGGACAAACATAACTACCAGAATGGGGGAAAAAAAAAGAAAAGAAAAGAAAAGAAAAACTATGAGAGAGAAGTTGCAGAATGGTGGTTCTCAACCTGTGGGTCATGACCTCTTTGAGGGGCTCACTAAGAACATTGGAAAACACAGATATGTGTATTAATATTTATAGCAGTAACAAAGTCACAGTTATGAAGTAACAGCAAAAAATAATTTTATGGTCAGGGGTCACCACAACCTTGAGTAACTATATTAAAGAGTCACAAAATTAGGAAGATTGAGAACCACTACTATATAAGAAAGTAAATTTTATGTGGACATGCAAGGCACAAAGAGCTCACAGGAGAAAGATAGGAAAGTGTGGAACAAAGGTAAGGTGAATGTAGGATGTGTCTCATCTATGTCTCATTTACAGCCAATCTCTAGCTCCTATTGCTAAAACGTACTAAATTTTTTTCTGAAGAGTGACTATATTACCTTCAAGACAACACTCTCATGAGTCTACACCATTAGAACGTTGTTCCAAGACTTCATGGTTGAAACTTTTCTTCATCTGGTTTACTTTTGTTTGGTTTTTGTTGGGTCAGGGTCTCATGTAGCCGACCTTCAACTTGGTAGGTATTCCAGGTCATCATGTATGTTAAATATCTCTAAGATATACCATATATCTTACTTGTCTAATTCTCCTTCCTATGCCTCCAGAGCGGTTGTATTACTGCCATGTGTCCTGAGCCACCCTGCAAATTTAGGTAGTGTTAAGGAAAAGGAGAAGGGAATCATCCATATTGTTAACTGACAGTGAATACGTACATGCAGAGATTTGTTAGCGTAGAAACAGAGATGACACTGTTTTCTTCATACGAAGCAGACTAGAAAACGTATTGCTTACCTGTTCTCCAAACATGTTTGGCAGCTGATGGCTCCCTCATCTGAAAGAATTATTATCAAAGGAGGTGAATGTGTAACACCTGATCTGCAAAAGCCATGTGAGGTCTTCAGTTTCTAAATGGTGTGACCTAATTACTTCCTTAGAGAGAGGGAGCGATGCACCTGAGAGGCTTCCCTTGGTATATTTTGTATCATTTGCTTGAAAATAGAGTTTCAAAACCAAGTTTCTCAGCATGAGAAGAAAAACACAGCCCCAAAAGAACCTTCAAAGTCCTCCAACTGAGGACCAGCACCATAAAATGGGAGATTAACAGACTTGCTTGGAGTGGATGTGCATTGCTGAGCTGACCCACCTTGAGACTTCATGAACTTTGAGGTGAGGGGATGGGGAGGAGGGAGGCTAAAAGCTGACTCAGAAGGATTGGGAGGAGAAGAGGGAAGGGGATTGGGGGGGGTACATGGGTTAAAAAAAAACATTTTTTAATAAAACAATAATAAAATGAAGAAAAATGAAAATTAAAGATAAAAGCAATGATTTAGGGGGAAGGGGGAGATTTAAAAAAATCCTCCAGAAATACAATTTTACTTTGCTCTTACTGTCTTTAATTCAGTCATACCCTTCCATTCTCGACTTCCTCCTTTCTTTCTGTTTTCAACATTTGTTGAGGAATATGTTTAGAATGTTTTCATAGCTTTTTTAAAAAAAAAAAACATAATTTGACTGAAAATCAGATCAGGTAGAAATCATTTGTTTGTAATCTCAGAAAACATTAACTTCACACAGAAAGAGAAGACTGTAACACAGCATGCTCTTCCAGCATGTAGTTTGACTAAATTTCATTAAAATATCGGAAGCTCTTTCCAATTAACCTACAAATAAGCTTCTGATTGCCATCCAAGGTGCACCAAGTACACAGAGATGGTGTAGCTGGTGATGGGCAGGTCTGACTACAGAAGAGCAGGAAGCTGGCAGCCAGACAGCCTGGCTACTCTCTCCGTCCACACCCACTAAAGTAGTACATATAAACCAACATGGGTGGAATTCTGGGACAATAATAATAGAACAGTCACTTAGAACAAGGCAGTCTGTGTCTATACCACACATGCCTCATTACCATGCAGAAAGAGTGAGAGCAGGGGTGAGCAAGACAGAAGGGGGAGGGGAGGCTGGGAATCATCCATCCCATTTCATGTGGTGATGATTTTCAGACTAATGAGTATTGACACACTGGAGATTTTTTGAGTCAATGTGGAATTTGACCAGAAATAGCTTAAATTATTATTTTGATAAATAGTATTGCCAAATGCTATAATTGGAAAGGAACGAGCTATTTTAAGTTCTATTTGCATGTGTACCCCAATTATGGTCATCATGTTTAATATGATGGTAAAGGGTGGAGGGGGTACCTAAATCTTTGAAGAGCTTTTTTTTTTTTTTTTAATGGGAAACATATGATTTCCTTGACTCATCTCTATTTTTAAAGCCCAAAGTACACATTACCCATTTCCTGCAGAGATGAATCACAGTGGACATTTCATTTTCAATGGAATCCCACGTATCCTTAGACCATGATTGGTTTATCAGCAACAATATTAGAAGGATCATGAATACAGTAAGTGTCTGCGAGTATTTCTCCCGATATGAAGTGAGAAACTGAGTCCAATGAAAGAACTTAATAGAAAGCTCCAACTGTAGGAAAAATAAAAAAGAAAAGGTAGGAAGGAGAATGCAAGCAAAAGAAAATTAGTATTCTTTAGACTCTAGTCTTCTACCTAAGTAGATAACCAGTTAAAATTCAATATGGTATGTTGTCAGAAGAATCTGGGTACCATTTTTGACTTAGATACTTAATAGTTGGGTGACCTTCAGTAACTGCATCTTCTCAATTGCTGCACTTTCCCCACATGTGAAACCAGGGAAATTGCATTGCACGGGGAGTTTTATGAGGGTTAAAGGGACTACACAAGCCCATGAGCTCCACCCAAACAAGATGATTCATCCATTTCTGATCCCCAAGAACCAAGTATCAGTCCCAACATGCAGGCATAGTGGTATTTCTTATAATCACTTACCAGATCTTTGCATGTGACAGATCCTACTCTCATGATTTTCTTATTCCAATTCATGTCTTGCCAACAGCTATTAATAGATGATACTATTACCCTGTTCTATGGCATGAAAAATGCTGCACTGAAGCATTGAGATACTCAAAGTAATATTGAACAGAAGGCTCAGGATCTGAATACTGATTCTTCAGTGCCATCAAGAAGTAGAAGCACTCAATAAATATGCATAGCATGAACTGAAGAACTGATGCAAACAAGCCAAGTCACACTCAGGCTCAAGGTCGGCACTGTGATAACTGACTCCCAGCTTCCCTTTTGCCTTTCTATTTTTGAAAACAGAAGTCAAATAAGGGTCTCTGTCTCAGAGATTACTCAAGGAAAACAGAGAAATTATGCTGGCTAGAGAATAAAGCAGTTTGCTATATGCTGCTAAAATAGGCTAGTGCCAATTAAGTAACATGAAAAAAATTCATCAGTTCATGGTTCTAGAGGCTAGACAGTGCAATAGCATGGTACCCCAAACCACTCACACAATAAAAACATTAGTCTATTCATGATATGATCAATTAACTAAATTTCCTACTAAGTTCCACCTCTTCACGGTGTTGCACTTTTAAAAACATATACTTTGGAGCATTTTAGTGACAAAAATATCCATCAGTCTACTATCTTAAAGGATTGTTTTTACATGAGGGTGTGTGTTCAAACAATAATACTAATGGTCCTAAATAAGAACCATTTTATCTTCTGCACACTTGGCAGTATCTGAAGACTTTGTTGATTGTTACAACTAGGGGAATGTCTGCTACTGACATTCATGACCAGATGTCAGAGACAAAGCTTAGCATTCTTCAATGCACCAAACATGTCCCACAATAGTGTGTAACTCAGATATTATAAGTACTAAGGCTGATAAGCTTGACAAATACTGGTCTACAATTAAAGGTTCCAGAAGATCCACGGTGATAAACAGACATTTGGGATCTAGAAGAGCCGTGGCTTATTTTGCCAATGAAGGAAGCTATTTTTAGTTAATGTGAATTAAACAGGTATGAAATGGAATAATAAATGAAGAGACAAAGTTCATCACTATTTTTTGTGCTTCTAAGCACTAGTATACATCTATACATAATAAATACCCAGACACATGAAAACTAGGATTAATGGATGAATTGTAACATTGTTTAGAAGAGTTTGAATTATGCTCATTCCCATAACAGAAACAATCATGAGTAGGGATAATTTGTATTACAGAAGAGAGAGTAACTTTTTTTTAGGAATCAAAATGAACAGGAAGGTATCTCTTCTTTTTATCCACTGTTTTTGAAGGATATTCAACTGGAAATATTGTGGATATTCAGGAATATTTTTCCTTCCCAAATCCATAAATCACTAATGAAGGGCCACAACTTGAAACTTGAATGAGAGTTAGAAATCCCAGGTCTTGTATAATGAGCATATAAAGCTTATCACAGATCTTTCCTTCCCAAAAATTGTGTGTGTTTATTATTTTCAAAGAGAATATGTTCTAAAAAAGCCAAACCCAAGCATCTTACCAGTAAAACAAAGCCCTTTTCATTACAAAACTATAGTGATAATGACTTATAATGTTTGTTATTAAATTTAGTCAAACCATATACCATAAATTCATATAACAATTCTAGAATGACATTGCAATCAGAACTGAAATCTCATCTTTGAGTGAAAGAGTCTAGATTCATACTCTACTCACCATTTAATAGCTTGCTAGCCTCAGGAAATTACTTAATTTTTTTTCTGAGGTTTTATCTGTGAACTTTTGTTAGTAACATACCACCACAAAAATTATCTTGAAGAGTTCACATCTTAATTAATGTAAAGAACGAATTTACAGTGATTGACTTATAAGTGCTCAATAAAGTCAAATAATTGTTGTAGTTGCTAACTACATAATAGATAAAACATTGCTGATGCACAAAATTATTTTAGCCCAGGTTGTGTTTGATCCATTGCTTTAAAGAGAGAATACCTGAAAGACAGACAACACTGATTGTATTTCTCTTGTTGTTTATTTGTGGTTTAAGCCAGCTCCTATTAATCCACTACTACAATGAATTCTTTTTGATGCATTTGGAAGGGGTGCTCAGTATCCCCAGGGAACATCTAGATAATCTGAAGTGTTACATCCTGGATAACTTTCAATGGTTCTTACAGGCAACTTTTTGAATGTCATAATTGGATAAGTGAATAAATGCAAGAGGGTAGTGGCACTAATATGAGTTCATCTTATTATGAAGATGGTAGAGCCATTTTACCCAAAATAAATCTTTAAATACTATATGACTTACAGAAAGCCACATTATCATAAGTGATAAAACTGAGATTTAAAGTCCCCTGGCCATACTTTGAAGCTCACACTGTATATCTACTGTATTCTCAAGTTTTGTCATCACAGACAAGGCTTCAGGTTCTCTCTAACTGCTCTGATATCTTGATTTCTTCACTGAGCTAATTATTTTTACATCCCTAAACATCAAGTTGGTTGTAATCAGATCCAAAGAAGTAAGATGCATTGATCAGGATATTTTTGTAATAAATAGGAAGAACAAAACTCAAGCTAATGCAAGATAACAAGAAATATATTTGTTATACATGTGAATACCCCACATGTTGAATCTAATTTCTGCTGAGCTTTCATAAACACAGCTGGATTCAGGTGACATGTTGGTGATATCAGTAGCACTCGGGATGTAGAGTGTTTCCTGTATGTGTGAAGTTGCCAAAAGAAGGCATACTGGATTACCAAAGAGTTATTGTTTATGACAATAGATAGTGCCTAGAGGAATGAGTATATTTTAAGACACATCAGTCAAGATACGAAATGCAGCTCTACCTGTAATCCCAGCACCTGGGAAGTGGGTTTAGGAACAAGAGGAATTAATATTATGCTTGAATACATAGATTTTGTTTATGATATTTTTAAGGCCAACCTCAACTACATGAGGCTTGTTTTCAAAAAATAAAGAAGGAAGGAGTAGAAAAAGAAGAAAAGAAAGATGATAATAAAGACAGACAGAAAGACAGACAGACAGACAGACAGACAGACAGACAGACAGATAGATAGATAGATAGATAGATAGATAGATAGATAGATAGATAAATAATACTGATTTACTGATTCAGGGTCCTTTTATCACGTTATATTAGGGTGATAAATGAGTCATACTGATGAGTAATTCCCGTATTTACATTTGCCCATTAATTTTTCACTTTTTATATGAGCTGTAAGGTCTTCCAAAAGGTCTTATCTAACCTCCACTCCCTCCAAAAATGTGTGAGGCACCCCATAATAACTTGTGTTCTCTTTCCATAGCATTGTAACACAAATGATCCTTTATTAATCTATTTTATTCTATTCATTAAAAAGGACAGATATGACTAGAAGCAACAATACACACTATAAGTCAGTATATTTTAATTTTCAAAGATCTAAAGACGTGAAGAACACTAATAAAAAATGATTCACTGCACTAACCTGTTAGTCATAGGGCTGTAATTTTTAAAGTAGAAATAAGTGGTGAAAATGTAATTTTGCAGACATGTTTTTCCAAATTATCTGTAAGTTTTCTCAACACAGACTATTACTAGTATTTAGTAGATGATGTAATATTATTCAAAAGCCACTAATTAACTTAATTTTGTTTTTAGATAAAAACAATCTAAAGCTTCTCCTGTAACCTATCATAGCCCCTGATACACGGCATTGTCACTACAGCTGTTTTCTGCCTGTTATATGCAGAGCAATGGAAAGTGGCTCGATAAAGTGGAGGGAGTGCAAAGATCAGGAACTTGAAAACTTTAATTTGATCCTGGGGGAGGGGTAAAGAGGAAGAGAGAGAGAAAGAGAAAGAAGCAGAGAGAGAGAGAGAGAGAGAGAGAGAGAGAGAGAGAGAGAGAGAGAGAGAGAGAGAGAGGAAGAAGAAGTTGTATGGAAAATGAGAAAATGGTCCTTGACCTGGATAAGCAATTTTGTTCGATTGTGATTTACCACTGTGGTCAAATGTCTGACTGAAATAACTTAAAAGAATAAACAATTATTTTCGTATCATTTTAAACATTTAAGCTCATTTTGTTTGTTTGTTTGTGATATAGACTATCATAGCAGAGCTTACTTACCTACTGGCAGATAGAAAAGCAGACAGAAAGAAACAGGATATAGGGTCAACATTCCGTTGAGGACCTGCCAACAGCCACCTTCTTCCTCCAACTAGGTCACAACTAGACTTGGTAGAATTTCACAAAATAACACCAACTGAGAACCATGAAGCAGCGTGACGTGACATTTCCTATTCAAACTATAAAAAAATAATTATAGGAGAAAGAGACGACCTCTTTGAGTCTAGAGTCAATACAGAGGGAAACATTATAAAGAAGTGAAGAGAATTCTCATCCTGACAGAACCAATTGAGCTCCCAATCCACACCTACAATTAGATCTCCCTCTGTGTTCTTCACTAATACAAGAAATTTAGTTTCAACCCACCTTCTACTTTGCTGAAATATTATATTATAGCTGGCTTCAAAAGGTTTGGCATTGCATAAAGGAGTATTGAATGGTACAGAAGCATGGGATCACAGTTCCCAGAACATTTTCTACAGGCAGTAAGCATTGATAAACATTAAAGAGTTCCAACATAGCACACTATGGTTTAGGAATAACCTTATCTACATCAGGAAATATTTCAACAAAGTCTGTGAAAAAGAATAGTTCTCAAAGAGTTAAAGAGATTTTAAAATCAAGAGGAGTTTTCTGTGCACAAATTCTGAGGTCTTCTAATTGTCATATTTTGTTTTCAGATCTTATTTAAATGAAATTTGGATGAGGTTGGGATTTCACAAAATGCACCTATTGAGAAGAATGTCCCATTCAGGTTTATCGACACGCCATCTCGGCAACTCCTTTATTTATGAGAACTGGAAATGTTGATGACCACCCACTAAGAACTGGGTAAGTGATTTGGAAAGATTTGTTATTGACACTCAACAGAGAGTTACTGTCTTCTTGTTAAATTCTTTCTTTGATATATGTCATGGGTTTCTCTAAAATATTTCTGCCTGTTATTTGTGATGTGGAGTGTTTATATGCAATAAATATCTTTAAATATGAAAAAATAGCTAGCGTGTGAATAAGAACTAGTGAGACAGATGGGTCTACAACAAACACATTTGGCCTGTTGCAACACATAATTTCATCTTTAAGAAACTGCTATATAACTCACACGATATATTCAGCTGCAACACAATCCAGATAACACGGGAAAGAATTGGCAGTGATGGATGATAGAATGATTGTTCACTTATTCAACATATGACATTTGCACTCATGGATTTATCTCCCATTTGTGGAACGCAATGACAGTACTATCACCATGTTTATCATTGACTTTCCCTAGTTATCTCCTGCATACAGGTCCACTCCCTAGCTGCTAGCTGTTGAGATTTTATCATCCTATATGCAAAGTGGATTTGACAAGCTCCATAACTGTACTTGAAAGGAAAGCAAGTAAAGTAACTTGTTCATGGATGATATCTTAAAGCTAAGGTTGTATATAATTAATCTACCACTGTTTTCTTTTTTGTAAAATAGATGTGCATTTGGATGTAACAGAAAACCTAGAGATTGATATGACTGGAACATACAACTCCTACCAAAAAAATTATGATAATCTGCATGGCATCGTATAGGTTCTGTGGATGTTGTCATTAATAATATTGTAAAACAGTGAATTATTTACTAATGTTTTATTTTTTTGTTATAAAATATAAAATGCATCTAATGTCTCACTGTGGAATACCCAGAAAATAAGCATCATTTGCACAGAAAAAAATGATCACTTAGGAGGGTTGCCTTCAGTTTAATAGGGTTCAATATCTGTGCAGACAAAAAAAAATCTATCTGACCATAAACTGTGGAATTTAGAGTATACGCAGTGAATAAGACAGAAGATGTTATTTCTCATATAAGCCTCATGTGAACACGGAACCCATTTCTTAACAGAGTATTAAGAGCTTCCTATAAAAATAGAAGAGTTGGTATCAATGCTCTAAAAGAATACAGATCTATCAAATCAATCAATATATTTATATGAACAATTTGTATGTCCAATAGTTAAATATACTCAGAAGCAAACTTCAAACAATAAACTCATTAGTAAATTTTGATAAAGAAAGAATCTTGGATCAAAAAAGATACAAAACTTAAGCAAATATGTTTTCTACAAATGAAGCTACATGTTATGAGATTCCCATCTCAAACTATTGGAAGAAAGTATTTTTTAATAAAAATTTACAAAGAAAATAATTTAGTACGATTTCCCATAATACTTTTTCCTCTTTGATAATCATTTCTTCTTCTTGATTTTCGAACTTTTGATGTCTTCAATAAACTTTGGTAAATTATTGATAGAACAGCCAACCTTTTCCCTTAACCCAAACCAGTATACTTCAAGATGTTCATCCATATACAGATTTTCCATAACTGCGTTCATATTTCAATAGCAGAGTGGTGTGGGTTGAATAGAAATCATATTGTCTGCAAGCCTAGAACACCTGTAATCTAGCCCTTTAGAGAACATTTTCCAACTCCTGATCAACCCTACAGAAATAGAACCCCACACAGTACTGCAGTTTTGGGGTGTTTTTTGTTTTTGTTGTTTGTTTGTTGTTTGTTTTACTTTTATTTTTTCAATCAGACCGACCAGTTTGACAATAACATATTACAAGGGAAAACTGGTCCAGGTTAAATAAATAATTCATAATTTCAAACCATCATCCATCTGTATCAGTTTATACACTGAAAATGAGTTAGGATTGTTATGTATCTATAAGATTTACAAATATTGTGGCTGATGCTAATATAGGCCTATATCTAATGAGCTCTTTTAGGGTGGTATATTTTTCACTTCCTAGATGTAAACTCACTTAAGTTAATGACAATTCCTTAGCCATCTGCACTTCCCCTGTATCAGAAATATAAGAAGAACCAAAGATCTGGAAAGAAAGGTCAGTGGGCAAAGTGTTCACTGTACAAATGGAGTCTTGAGTTCAGATTCTCAGCACCCATTTAAATACTAAATGTGGAAACAAACATCTGTAAACCCAGTTAGGGAAGCAAGAGATGACAAGTTCCAGGCTTCACTGGCCAGTCAGTTGAGCTGAAGTATCAGTTCTAGGTTTAGTGAGAAATTCTATCACAATAACACATAGAAGTACTTTGAGGAAGATATCCTCGAAGTTAACCTCTGAGTTACAAAAGTGCCTGCATGGGCAAGCACACACCCAGACACGTAGATCAGACATCACACCACACATACACCCACATCACCACTGCCACTACCACCAAATTCTCCAAAGTGAAGCACCCAAATTTCTTGATTGAGATAAGAATGATGAAGGCAAGAGAATGATTGATAATTCTCAGCGTCTATGTCATATGTCTAAAGCAATCAGAGTGATACAGATTATTACATTTTTAGAGGACTAAAATATAGCCTGAACAGCATTTTCATTGAATCTTTCTGAATAAATAAAGCATAATTGCTTGGCAGTACTCACACATTAAGGGGTCAATGATGTCCATTCATCTTCTTGTGGTAAAGCTTGGGTTTCCTGTTTTGCATGTTCCAATCTAGACTAGAAGCTCTCAGAGGCAGAGGTTTCATGTTTGTGTACCCAAAAAATTCATCTGGGCACCTGTGTTGTTCCATGACTAATACCTAAAAATAAGTAGGCAATAATGCATTGTTGGTATGAGGCTTGCTTCTTGCCTCAAAATACATTCTGAAAACACTGATTATAAACTTTCTTTAACCAACTGTCTTCTAAAACCAGAAACCTGGTAAGAATTACTCAAAGGAAAATGACATTATTGTTTTTGTTGGAGAGTTTCTCATGACTGGTATATAACTGGCTATGTACACTGTCAACACTGACTAGTATAAAAGTAATGTTGTTTTTCTTTAAAGTGAACAGAATTACTGAAAAGAATAATTCATGGATTAAAGACATAGAGTACAGTTATTCTCACCATTAAAACAACATTCCTCAGTTGTTCACCAGCATAGATTTGAATTCCTTGCAGAAAGAGAAGTCCTCTGCCTGCCAATGGGGTCAGTGCTTTCTCCACTTCATTTACTAATGACTTCAGAAATATCACAGTACCTCATAGATGTTAGAAAAGTTGTTTGTTTATGTAAGAGTGAAGTCACCATAATTATAGCATGTATTCATAAATTTGGTTTTTTAAATTATGTTTTTAATTGAAATAGAATTACTTCACCTTCTCCCTTTGCTCTCCTTCCTCCCATGTCCCTCACACTCACTAAATTGGTCTCTTTTAAAAAATTATTATTGTTTTACACACACACACACACACACACACACACACACATTGTCTATTATCCATATATGATGTGTGAATATAAACAAATATATAAATATAACCTGTTGAGTCCATCTATATTGTTTGTATGCATGTGGTTTTAGGACAAGTTTAGGACTCAGCATTGGCCAAAAGAGTAAATTTTATTTTAATATACTCAAAGCCCCAGAATTGAATCCATTTTCTATGAGATATCTCTTCAAAAAATCGGGAGGAATGCCAACATTTTCAATCATTTCCATTTCAAACTGGGACACTTTCATTTCCTTGAACCCAATGCTTATGTGACATGATTTAAGACCTTCTCATACCAGTTTGCTCATAGTCTCCCCAAATTAGATCTCTATGAGCATTCTTCTGTATGTACATTTATTTACTGCTTTAAAATAAAGTCTGCCCTCTCCTCATTTATTAAGGTAAAGTTAGAGGACATCTGTGTTTTGAGTGGCAAAGTCGTGATATTTTCCTGCTAATCTAATAAGTTCATTTTTAGCTTGTCTGGATTTATATTCCACTAGAATATTCCACACCTAGGGGTGTGTCTGTGAAGACTTTTTCAGCAAAGAATGATGACATCGTGGAGAAGACCCTTCTTAAAAAAAAAATTCCACACAGAAAAAAATGCAGAAGGGGAAAGCCAGCTGAGTCCAGTCATTCCTTTGCCTCTGTACTTCCTGATCCACTGAGATGAGAACAGACAATTCATGTTCCTACCACCTTGGGGCAACCCAGGGCTTTCACTTCTCCATCAAGATAGCTGTTGCCTCTCAATCCATGAACCAAAATAAATTCTCCCTTAAGTTTATTCCTATCAAGTATTTAGCTATGTCTAATAAAAAAATAACAAATACAACTAGTAATTTATGCTAAGGTCTTTATAACAAATTTGAAAGGGTTTTTCTAAGTTATGTACTTGTAAGAATAATTTTAATAGCCAGGTAGTGGTGGCACATGCTTTTATTCCAACGCTCAGGAGGCAGAAGCGCGTGGATCTCTGTGAGTTCAAGGGTAGCCTTGTTTAAAAAGTGAGTTCCAGAACAGCCAAGATTGTTACACAGAGAAACCTTGTCTCAAAAAAAATAATTTTAGAGAAATAATCTTACTGTATTTCTGTGTTAATTTTTCCTTGACATACTAAACTCAGTTAATTGCTTAATCTTTAATAAATAAGCAAGACCATCTAGTAGTAATGATGTATAAATTTACAAAGAATTATAAAACACACCAACCCACGAACAATATCATATGGATTGAGCAGGTAATACGGAGGAATATATATGTATATGCATGTGTGCGGGCCATAAAAATTTATGAAAAAAAAGAGGTCATTAATTTGAACAAGAGTGAGTAGGGTTATATGAAAGAGTTTGAAGGAAAGAAATAGAAAGTAGAAATAAAAATAATATAAGCCAGAATAAAGACTTTAACTGATATTAATGTAAAATGCATTAACATCAAATAAAGTGACAGATGCTTTTATTTAATTCTTGCTCTCATTTAAAATTTGTAGGAAGAAGAGATTTAAAAAAACATTAATTTTGAGTGAGATACCAAGACCCAGAAAGAAAAACAATGTATATTTGCTCACATTTGTACTTTAGCTTTGAATATCTTAACAAATATCTTTAGGTATTTGTATTTCCTTTGGAATACCCATAGAGATAGTCAAGAAATTACTAATGAGCCATGAGAAGGAGCTTTAAAGAGATAAAAGACCGAATTCATGGGTATAAAGGATAAAAAGGAAATAATAAAACCAAGAGACTTAACTTGTGTGGGAAGTAGAGCGCAGGATAAAGGAGCAAGTATGGGAAGGGGTAAATAACATTAAAGACCTTTCAAAAAAGTCATATGGAAACCTACTACTGTGGAAGCTTCCATATATATGACTTTTTCTATATGTATATATACATTCCATATATATATATATGTATGTGTGTGTGTGTATATATATATATATATATATATATATATATATATATATATATAAAGTAAAACTGGGAAGAGTAAAAATGGAATTATCCTATAATAAGGCAATAATGTATTTAGTTATGGCTGAATAAAGGCCTGAAATGGATTATTTCTTTGAGAGTTGTTCACCAATGAGGTCTTACAGATGCCTAAACATTATAAGTTATTACAATTACTCTTGGTTGCCCTCCATAAATCAGTGGTAAGCGCATATTTCCTTATCTTTGATCCATGAAGCATAGAGAAACAAAACTGATACTGACCTGGAGGCTTCACCCCTAGCAGATAGCTTTGACAGCGTTGGGAGGGACTATGGATGTTGTCAGAGGAGAAAAGTCTCATCAGAAATACCCAGTGTGAATCCTGTCAGCTACAACAGTACTGATGACAAGATATGTGTACTGGTCTCATGATGGTGCAAACATCAGGGAAGTAACCAACCAGTCTGATCAGATTTACGTCTCATTCCAGAAGATAATCCTCATAACTTGAACTATTATTAGGTCAAGAACCTACAGGTACACAAATCAAGTAAAGTAGGTATAAGGGAAAACCTCTATTGTTCTCCTCAGTGGATATAGAATTAAACTGACTCATTATGACATTATTATAGCCATAGATCAATGCACCTCTCAACCCTCAACTGAGAGGCTTGTTTTTGTAGTAGATGGTGACTGACACAAGAAACTAAAGAATGTTCACATTTGTATGGATCAGAAATGCTTCACTCCCTCCCCGTAAGGCCCAGAGATTACTGCAGAAGAGGGCACAGAGAAAATGTGGGAGTCAGAGGCAGCAGATAATCAAGGAAACAGTGTCTTCTAGACATGGGAAGCAAGCTGCATATACAAACTCATAGCAGTTTGGACAGCATATACTACACTGCCTAAGCAAGTCCAAGCCAGACCAAATCCCAGCTCAGAGATGGAAGTTGGAAAGCAACCACACAACTAAACCAAAAACAAAACAACAACAACAAAAACCCCCACTGTTGGAAAGAAAAAGAGAGTGTAGCTCCTGGTAAATGGACTACATCTCATTAGAAACAGTTTTGCTCCCTGTCAAGACAAGGGCCAAAGTCCCTCTCATTGATAGAAGTGTCTGTCATCAACTCTGTAAGTTATCTGACAGTGGGGTACCAGGCTAGGGTTTGAGAGGTGAAGTACTGGCCTGATATCTGTGGATCTAACCTATATGTCTGCCTGACTCTGACATGTACAGTTTGAATGAATATCCTTAGAATGGGACAAAATCTCCAAGGTGTGATGCTTCAGACTATGGGATGGACCTTTTAGAGATAAAAACACATGATAAGTCACTTTCAGGTGGCTTTCAAAGCACCCAGGGATGAACACTAACCCCGCTCTAGACAAAACTCTTCTGTCACTGAAATGTTAGAAGCAGAAAATTCTTGGTATCTCAAGCACTTATGACCATATTGCTAGCCAATAAAAATTATTTGTAAATTTCATGATATCTATCATGAAATGATTACAATCAGAACTATTGGTTTAATATTCAGGTAAGGACAATAGCTCCCTTGCATGTTCAAATGACACTTGGAGACTTCTGTAGAGACCATGGTGTCACAAAAATCTACCTGTACTGTACTACAGCTTCGCCTTCAGTTTAAGCCTGTAGCTTCATGAAAGATTTCCTAAAACCAGATTAACTCAAAAAGAACAAAAATTTGTGACTGAACCTCTGTGCATTTGCAAATAACTAAACTGGTCAGTTATTGCATTGGAGACCATTGTAAAGCAGAAAGCACTTTGTTGTTAGATTTTTATGGAAAGGAAAGTGGCATAAAATATAGATGTGTAAGAATTGAATAGTTGGAAGATAAGCTAAGTGATCTGTGAAGAACCATAAAAAAACAAGATTTGATCAATTTTGAAGCAAAGAAAATGATAAAATTCACATGTGTTCCTGAGAACCAAGCACAAGACTATGTGTGCCTTCTGACAATGACCATGCCTATTAAGAAGAAGGTACCTAGTTATTAGGTCATATGATGCCTCAGCCTGTCCACATCATGTATACTTTCTCTTTTGCTCACTCCAGTGGAAGTACAGTCAGTCTTTGAGTAGAATTCCACTGACAAAAGGCATGCATTGATACATATGACTAATCGATTATATAAAAATGCATTCAAAGACTTTCATTGACGGCTACCCAGCTATCGTCATAATTTCATAGTTGTATATTTTTACAGCTTCATAACTATGAAGTTCATCAGCTTCATCTTCAATATGAAGATGAAAATCTTTATCTTTTTTCTATCAAGAAAATCAGCCATCTCTTTGTTAAAATTTTTATCAGATATCTCCCACCATAAAGAGAACAACAATTCCTTACTGGAATTGGTCATCTATGCTGTAATGTTTAGCACGCACGAAACAGTTCCTGAGAAAGAACCACCGCCCAAGGAGCTCTGGAACACTTACGTTCCAACCTAGGATCTCCAGCCACAGATATCCAAATGACCTGGACTTATGGTCACATGTAACCACAATATCCCAGGAAAG
The DNA here is from genome assembly GCA_033318265.1 of Phyllotis vaccarum. Taxonomy (NCBI): domain Eukaryota; kingdom Metazoa; phylum Chordata; class Mammalia; order Rodentia; family Cricetidae; genus Phyllotis; species Phyllotis vaccarum. Next base: position 16,455,040 of record JARWLC010000001.1, read on the forward strand.
GATGCAACATAGCAGACAGATAAAATGGCCTCGTAGTAAAAGGAAGACTATGAGGCGGTGCAAAGGGGACCAAAGAGAGGGAGAATAGAATAAAAGGTGATAGAAGAATGGATAAATTTCATCAATGTGTGATATATGCACAAGTAAAATCAGATTGCAGTGAATTGCCCGTGCAATTAATATGTGCTCGTAATTACATTTTAAAAAATATATACTTGAGGCTCAATAGTTAGGGTCATATAACCTTTATATTTGAGATACTGTACTTCCTAATAGCCTTTTCCCAATGTGGAACCCAAGACACATACCATTTTTTTTTTTGCTTAATCTTGTTTTCATTGGGTATAAACTGAATATTTAGTTGGACAGGTGTGTGGTACAGTACAGATAGAGCTCTAACTCATGAAAGAAGATAACCCAATTTTAACAGAAATTTACAAAGTGCGGAAGATATAAAAATGATCTCCACCATAATACTATCATTCTAAACCCCCTTCAAGGTATTTGTATACTTCTTAAACTAAGCACAATAACTCCTTTTCAACGTGTACATTCTATCTATAGCTTCATCACTCATTAAGTGGGGTGTTAGTGTTCATATGCTAGCTTGAACAAATAACACTACTTACTTTTTACAATTAAAAAAGTATTGCTAGCCAAACAAAATGGAAGCGGGGGGGGGGGAGGATTATGTGTTGTTACACTGTATATAATTGTCCTGCCCACTAGTTTAATAAAAACGCTGATTGGCTGAAGGCAGACAGGAAGTGTGGGCAAGGCTACCAGACTAAGAAAACCCTGAGAACAGAGCAGAGATGCCACAGACACACCAGAGAAGCAGATGCAGACGACACCTATGCTGCTCTAAGAAAAGGTACTGAGCCGCATGGCTGAACAGGATAAGGATCATGGGTTAGTTGGAGCTAGCAAGTTATATGCCTGGGCCCCAAGTCAATCAGCATACAGTTAATAGAAGCGTCTGTGTGTTTCAGTGGGACTATGGGACTGTGGGTCTGTTGGTAGCCACAAGGCTAGGCTCAAAAGTCCAGGCCATGAGTCTAGGCCAGAAAGTCAGTGCCAGAAACCTCATACAACATGGAAGCCTCAAATCTTCATCAAACAGCAATGTTTCACTGAGAAAATCATGACCCTTCAATTAAGGGTGTTCTTTCAGTAAGAGGTATGACAAGTGTGAAGGACCAGTCTTAGCACGGTGAGCACACTCTTATTCTCATGTGACTTCTCAATGGGGAAACAAAGGAGAGTGGAATGAACAGTCGATGTCAGAGTCAGGTGAACTGATTCTGTGTTCCAAGTGCATCTTGGAACAACTTAGCATCTTGCTTTCTCTCATCTATGAAATGGGATTATTATTATTTTAGATAATAGAAGTAACTTAATCAACAATGTACATAATGCTTGTGAGGAATTAGGAAAATAATATATAAAAACTTTGAAAATCCCACTGTTCCCAGAATATACCATATGCTCAGCAAAATAATAGAAATATGTATTTTTCTTGTTTTTAAGTTGCAGCCAGGATGACACTACAATTGTCCCTTTCATTTGAAATGTCTAACAGAGAGGCACAGATAGAGAAGCAATACATTCACCATTTTCATTAGATTCCTTTTGCAAATTTCAAGTTTGCTTCAAAAAATTATTAATAATAATTAAAACTACTAACATATATATATATATATGCCATTTTGATGACAAGTTGTCTCAATAAATTGTGTTTGACTATTTGCTTTCTTTTAAAAAATACTTACTTTATTTCTAATTTTATGCATGTCTGTTTGTCTATATGGGGGTATGTATATATGAGTGCAAGTACCCCAAAAAACCAGAGGCATCAAATCCCCAGGAACTGGTCTTAAATAGGAAATTGGATGCTGTCTGCCTGACAATTGAACTCGGGTTCATTGCAAGAGCAGTGTTTTTAGTCTCTGAGCATTCTTTCCAGTGAAGCTTTGTTTTCAATGTAGAAGACTTAGCAGTTAATGAAAGAAGTCATAAATTTTGTATTCTAATGTGGAATGAGGAGGGACAGCCAATTCAAAATTACAAAATTAAGGTGCCAGAAGTTGAGCATTTCTATGAAGAAAAATAGAGTTTGAAACAAGAAACAGAGAAGGGAATGTCTGTTTTTCACTGAATCTTTAATGACTCTGAATCAGCAATACCAACAGATCACTAAAGGAAGTGAGCGGATAAATCTTGCAAGATTTCTGTAAGAGCATCCATGTATGCCCTGAAGAAGCATGGTGACTATTTTAAAGAAACAGCCAGAAAGCTGGAGATAATGAAAGGGAGACAGACTCATGGGAAATGGATCATGGGACAAAGAGAAATGAATGATAAGTGAGGGCCATACAGACCCTATAAGGCCTTTGACTGTTATTGTAAGATTGGGAGCAGTGGAAAGTTTCAGGATGAGTAAACAAGGTTCATGTCAATTTGACACGCACTTTTCTACTTCCGGCTTCAGCAATCATGCTGAAGCAGAACTAAGAGAGTAGCAGCAGGGCTACTGGAAACACAGACAGAAAATGTCCTGGGGAAAGATGGCAGCACAGGAGGATTCCTCAGATAGGCTCATGACAGAAAAGACAAATCAGCAAGACCTGATGATGTTGAGCACAGGAGGAAGTAAATGCAATGGAATCGAGAGCAGGGGTGGAGTTTGTTGAACTAAAAAAAGACTCCAAGATGATTAATTTTAAATATTAATTGAAGTGAAATGTTGTTAGAGATGGGGAATAAGTCCCAACTGACAAAACAGCCCAATGGAGATGAGTATCTGAAGTAATCACATTAAGTATTTTCTTCACTGTTTCTTCCAGTTTTATACAGCTGTCAAAGTATGTCATCATGGGCTAGCAGTCCTCAAGGTACTCAGTAGACTTTCTTCTCTTTCTCTCTGGTTTTTTGTTGTTGTTGTGTTGTTGTTGTTGTTGTTGTCATTTTTGTTGTCATTTCTTTGGTGTGGTTTGGTTTGGGTTTGAGAGTTTTCAAAACAGAGTTTCTCTGCATAGCGCTAGCTGAGGTAGAACTCTGTAGACCAGGCTGGCCTTGAATTCAGAGATCTACCTGCCTCTGCCTTTTGAGATCTGAGATGAGAGTGTTCCACCACCTCCTGGCGGTAGACTTTATTTCTAATAATTTTTACAGTTCTGTTATCTATTTCTTATTGCCCAATGATATTTTGAGCAGTCTGGTTTCTAGTTACTGGTACTGATAAGTTAAGGAAAATATTTTTTCAATAGAACTGTACACTTTTTCACCATTTCTGACAATGGTAACCATATTCCTCTAAAAATGTAAATCACAGGTTTAGAAGGACAGAATTAATGTTTTGACTAGAATTTTGAATGGTGGATTTCCAGTAATTCCCTGTTAAATCTCTAATATTTTATCATCATGGTTGGCTGAGTTTCCTTACAGGGAGGAAGAAGGCAAACTACCACTTCTTGCTCCCAAGCTCCCTGAACATATTCAAACTGACACTGTGACTGTTACATTTTAACAATTCAATTGTCCTCTCTAACAGAAAAAAGTTGGTTTGTATTCGTTGTTTCATTTGATGTTTTTATTAAAAGAAAATTCAGTCAGAAACAAGATATGAATGTGGTTAATTTAATGTGAACAGGCTCACAGAAGATCAATACTAAAGGTTCTGGAAAGCTCTTTTAGAACATACTAGAATCTGTATCTATCTTATAAGTTCCAAATTTTCATTTATGTGTGTAATTCACGAGTCAGAGGAGGGAAAATGTTAAGTAATCACACCATGCATGCCACAGGTGGATGGACATAAGGATAAAATATTATCAGTGTCTTGGTAGGAAATGTAGTAAAGGTTTGTCTGTGTGTTGGAATAGTGTAAAAAAGGAGGCTTGAGAGAAATAAAATAAAATAAAATTTTATTAATGCAAAAGGAAAGTTATTCTACCTCATATGCACAGGAAAGGTAAAAATACATGCCCCAGAGAAAAATGAAAAGTAGTTGATAAAATTTCCTTGGTGGGGTGGGGGCTGAGGTGTCCAGGGAGATGACTTAGCCAGTAAAGCACTTGCTATTCAAAACAGAGGGCCCAAGTTTGAATACCCAGAAATGAAATGAGAGCTAAATATAGTATGGTGTGCACCTAGAATCTTAGTGCTCCTACAGGGTGATGTGAGATACCACCAGGAGAACCTCAGACTTTCATTAACCAACTAGCCTGCCACATGCAGTCATGATTACCAAAAGAGATCCTGGCTAAACTATTGTGAAAGACAGAGACCAACATGCAAAGCTGTCTTCTGATCTTCACTTGTACCATGACCACACACACACACACACACACACACACACACACACACACACACACACACACACCAGGATTTTAAAAAATTCCCCCAGGGACAAAAAGACAAAAATATGCCCAATCTGTAAAAAAAAAAAAAAAAAAATTCTGGCCAGGCTACTATTTCAAGAGAAATTAAGTCTTTGAAGCTGAATAAGAGCTAAGAGAGGACTGTATGCTTAAAGAAAGATAAAAGTAAAAGTAGGCCCATCTAAAGAATAAAAATGCATAATCAGACATTTTACACCATAATATTTGTGATTAAGGAATTATGTTTTTAAAATTATATCTAAACCTTCTCCTGAGCTGTTCAACTCCCAAAATGTGAACTGAGGTAAAATATTAATAGCCAATAATTTAAATTGACATCTCAATCAAAACATTCTTCAAATACACAGTTAGTTTATATTTCCAATTACTGCTGAGATTTGTATATAATAGGAAACCTCACACATTCAGTATAGATAATTAAAAGCAGATGTGAGCAGAATCATTTAAAGGCTTTTCCAAAGCTCTTGGGTCACTGAGTTTTGCCAGTTCAGAACATATAAAGAAGATAAACCTAAGTCTTTCTCAGATTACTCATACCCAAAAAATACATTCAGTAAATTACAAATTTTAGAGCTTAGAGTAACCTACACAAAATGTCAATGCAATGAAGGAGATACTGCATGACAATATCACTTAGAGTATTATTTAAAAGTCTTAAAAGGTAACTATTGTGTCATTATCTAAAATAAAACTTTACTTGTACCCACAACCATGCACATACACAATCAGAATAATAATGTGAAGTAAGGAACAAAAAGACTGGACACTTAGTATTGATGATTGGGATTCATTAATAATAGGTGAAACCAACATTCTCTAAAGGATGTGTCTATGGAATTAACATATTTATCAGCAGAAAAGATGGAACATTTTTGAGAACATTCACTTTATGTGGATAGAGAAACTGAGGTACAGCATATTAAGGATGTCAAAATGTTTGTACTAGATTTGAAAAGAAGCAAGCTTTAATGTGATGATTATATTATATGCTGCTACTTAACTGGGCTACATGATGTTCTGAGTGCCATAAAAATACTTCCACATTAATCTGTAAAAGTGTTTCTGAAGAAGATGCCATTCGAATTGGTGGACAGAGTAAAGAAGATCTGCTTCACTGGTACCTAACGAGGGCAGGTATCAGCCAATCCACTGGAGGACTGGCTGGATCAGATACATAAAGGATGTATGTTTCTCTCTCTGTTCTTGAGCACAGAAAACAATTTCCTCTTACCCTTGGTCATGAAACTCAGGCCTTCAAACTCGGCCTTAATTATGCCACAAGCTTTACCAGTTCTTAGTTGGTAGGTGACAGTGTGCGATTTCTCACCCTCCATAATCATGTAAGCCAATTCTCAAAATTAATTGCCTTATGTCTCTTAATAATATGTATATGAGTATATATTCAAATTGTAGATATCCTTATCACTTTTTCCTCCACTATCTACATTTAACTGTATTTTCATCCATATTATCTATAGAATTTTCTATTAGTTCTGTTTTTCTGAAGAACTCTGGCTATGACATCCTCTATCTAAATTTTTTTACAATTACCTTTATTTTATGTGTATGGGTGTTTCTCCTGCATGTATGCCCAAGTACCATTTGTAGTCCAGATACTAAAATATTCCAGAAGGATTCAGATAATTTAGAAATGAAATTATGAGTGTCTGTGTGGGCGTTGGGAATTAAACCCAGGTCCTCTCAAATAGCAGCAAGTGCTCTTAAACATCGAGAAATCTCTTCACCCCCCTAAAACATCTTCTAGCACAGTAAGTTGAAATTCATGAGCATTTGCCATGATGATGATGACCTTTAAGCCTTGGGAGTTTGGTCAGTCTTTAATCACATGAGAAGCACATTGTGAGACTCTTCTATCTGTTGACAACAGTACTCTCAAATGAAAATATCAAGTAATAATTTTAACTTCTCATCTCTTCCTCACTTATGTAACATCCTATGTCTTTTAGCCATGATATTTTGTTTGTGTATATTAAATTCTTAATTACCTGGTGTTTACCATTTATTATTATCCTGTTGCCCTATTACTAGCTTTATTTCCAAGTTCAAAGACCTGAAAAAATGAGCAACAGTTTCATTCTATTTAATACATATTCATTTTTATCACTAATATTTAGTAATATTAATACCAAACTGAAACAAAATTTCAATTCATGAAGAACACAAATGTACTCTTGGGTTGTTGAGCCTAAACATGGAAAGGAAAAAGCATTTGTAAGTTTGGCATATGTGGTGTACACCTGCACGTCCATCACGTGGGATGCAGAAGGAGGAGGCCATGGCGTTTGTGCTTGTCTGTTTGCTTTTGGGCAAGTCTAGAAGTCAAGAAGACAAGATGAATAGGAAAGAGGAAAACAACAAAATCCTCTTTCTCTTTCTTTCTTTTGTTTTCTGTATTTTCAGCTTATAGAGTGCACAAAAGCATGAGCTGATCTTGCAAATACTTTTAGGTAAATACCAGTACCCTCCATAAAGGAACTGGCCACAAATGCTAAAACCTATTGACTGCCACATCCAGCCACTGTCTAATGTCACTACTATTCAATGAGGTACTATGCAGATTCATACCTGGACAACAAGAATTTATTTTCTACCCACCTATTTTGTTATGTACCTAAAAGATTATGAGCTGCCTTGTGAATAAGAGGATGCTGAAAAGAGAGAGAATGAACAGTCCTTGAAGAAATACTTACAAATACTTACCAAATGCTTACCAAACATACCAGATTAATAGAGACTGGCACAAAGCATGCAGCAAATTCCTATACACACACACACACACACACACACACACACACACACACACACACACACACACACCGAAAGAGAGAGAGAGAGAGAGAGAGAGAGAGAGAGAGAGAGAGAGAGATGGCCTCATGAAATCCAGCTTTGATTATTCTTCTCTGGAGAACAGAGGCCATGCAACCTTTTTGCTTGTCCTGTTGATTTTCCATTTGATATTCAACACTACCTAATTAAACACAAGCTACATGCAATTATATCAGAGATCATGCTACAGTGATCTGCAGCATGGAAAGACAACAAGCCAGCTATTCACAATTAAAAAAAAAAAAAAAAGTAAACGCTAAAACAAACAAACAAAAAAACCTTTCAGGGTTTAGAGGATCAGGTCCTTGGGGGAAAATATCCTATGAAATGGCATGTCTACAGATCACACTGTGGTCATTGGTAGAAGGATGTTTAAAACCAACCATTTACCATTTTTAGCAGCATTTACAAACAAAGGCACCTAGGAAGAAAACCTAAGTCCATAGCAGAAGTGCTGTATGAGACACTCAGATCTTTCTCCTCTTTACTATTTAGAGTTCTGTATCTGGTTGATTTAAAGAAATGTTTTCTCTGGGTGAATCTTCTTTATCTTAAATCCCCAGTGATATTTTGCATATGAGCAAACGTCCTATCCGCTTAAGATTTTCTATCATTTTGCTAAGTACAGTCAGAGGGAAGGGTGTAGAAAGGACAATAAAAGAAAGAAAATTAAAACAAATGCATTTAAAAAATTCTAAAGTATTCCAAGTACCTAGTAACTGATGGCTGGTGTGCTGATTGATAGCATGAAATAAATAGTGAGCAGTTAATGCCATAACAAACCACTGGAGTTTATTACACCAATAATTCTGTGAAACTCCTATGTTTCAAGAACCTGTAACTGAAATAAACCATATTCTTTAGGACCTTCCCGCAGTGGTATTTATTTACATTCATATATTTTCCTTTTTTAAATAAACTGCTTATGTGGGAAACTGATTCTCTATATTTACTTAGACACTTGAATATCTAAAAAGCTTTACTATTCAACCACGGGTTTGTGCAAACTTTATATGATTGAAAAAAAAAACTACCAAACTATCATTTTTATGACTCATATTATCTCTCTCAATGATAAATACCAGTTATTGACGATGTGAACTTGCCTAGTGTGGAGCTGACAAAAGCTCCTCACCAAAGTACAGGCTTGAACCCGACCTTAGAAGGAGACCATATTAAAGACAGATGCATTAATCTGCTAAGTCTCTGTGTCAGCTCAAGAAAAAAAAAAAAAAGAAAGAAAATGTTTTTTGTGGAGTGCCCTTAATAGGATATCCTAGGGAGCGGTTGAAAAAAGAGTGCCTTTAGAAGCTATATCTACCATGGTCAGTAGCAGGGCATGCAGATCAGAACTGCAAGTATCGCATAAGCTCACTACAGTGTCATTTTTAAGAGGGATGCATAGAGCAGTCAATAATTTTTGCTTCACGCTCTAAGGACTTTACAAGACATATTGGAGAGTGCAATAAACGTAATCTTTTCATTATTCTTAAATGACACTAACCTTTCTTACATCCCAGTCTTCCATGGTCCTTCTCTTCTCATGACTTCCTTTATCTGCCTAATGGTAACTATATTCTGTTAGTCCCCTCCATACATACCTTAAAGACCCCCTCCCCTTTCTTCCCCTCCTCTCCTGTCCCATCCCTCCTCTCCTTTCCTGTCTTTTTTCTTTCTGTCTCTCTTCATTTCTCTTTCACCCCCCCATACACACACAGAAACACAAACAGACAAACTCATTCTCTTGAGATAAATAGAATCTCACATATCCCAAGCTGTCCTTGTATTATAGCCAAGTATGTGTAGTCATACAGCCGCATAGTCAAGTACGGCCTTGAATCTCAATCCTCCAACTCCTGAGTGTTGAGATAAAGGGAGAAAACCATCAAGCTCAGTTTACACAGTATTGGGATATAACCCTCAGCTTCATGCTTGCAAAGCAAACGTTCTACCAACTGAGTTATATTGCAAAGCCCCTTTTCTCCATTCTTCTAGTTCTAAAAGGAAAAATTCTGTCTCCACCAATCTGTCTTTTGTGGAAGTAGAAGTTAAGTAATCCAAACTTATGGCATAGTATTACAAGTATGAAGTAAGGATTTGTACATCTATCCAAACCTTATTCACAATCTACGGTGTCTCACTAGCTCTTAATATTCTTTCTAGAACTGTTTCCCCACCACACTGCTATGAGGCAGAAATAAATTGCCCTGGCTGTTAGTAGACAACTGATGAGGGTCTTCTCTGCTTGTATGCTATGGTTTTAATTGTGAAAAATCAGAGTGGAGATACAGCTTAGTAGAATAATGATTGCTGGCCATGGACAAGGTCCTGCATATGATCTCCTATCATTGGAGAAAAAGTGTTCATTCTTCAAATACAAAACTCTACCTTGATCCTTGTTCTTACGACTTATAGAGTATCACTGACATATTATCTTTACATTTTTCATCCAGTTTTTACCCATTGTTTTGTAATACTCAGGAGGAGGAAAGTGTGTTATTTTTATCCTTTGCAGGGACTCTGCTGAGTCCTTTGAGAAGTTTCCTTTATTATTCACAATTACCTCATAAAACATACACATGCATCTGTATATGTTGTAATTGTGTCAGGAAGAAGTTCCAGGATATGAGTGATCAGCCTGAGACCATGCAGTTGAGAAAATGACAGCAAGAATCAAAAACTATGCCTTCCTACCTGACGCTACATTTAGACTTTCAGCTACCAGTGATAACATGGCCTCTTTTCACAAGAGAGGTTGAAAAGCTGACTTTGAACTTCTTTTGGAGTAGTGAAACATTGTTTTGTACCCCGAGTACAGCCTATTGTGTGTTTAACTTGCATTCAGAGATTTGGAGTTATAACCTAAGACCTCGGCCAACAGCCTAGTATACACTAGGACTTCAGCCAACTCGTGTAATGTTTATGGTGTGATATGTTCCATATAGCACATTAAGGTTTCTTCAGTACCTGCAGGAGAGACTGTGCACTGACAATCTGCCTTACTAAATACACACACACATACACATACACATACACATATGTATAAACATATGTGTGTGTGTATATAGAATTTATTCCTTTTCCCATTTTATCTGAGATGTTCCTAATATGGAGAACACCTCTCTAAATATATCTCATTCCAGGGTACATGTATGAAGGATTTCACATAAGAACCATATATGAAGAATTCAAATGAATATAGTGAGTTGATTCTGTGCTACCCCACAGTCTGTAAAGAAAGAGAAATGAGACATTCCCTTTATCAGGCTGGCCATTTCTCTTCCTACATACAGTAGCAGAGAGCCTGTGTTCTTAAAATGCTTAACAATATTTCATAGAAAGTAAATATTCTTAGGAGCAGAACAGAAATCCCCCTATTTATTTCTTATAGGTCCAGTATTCCAGCACAGAATTTATGTTCAATATGCACCTGGTACCTGTAGATACAAAGAAAGAAAGAGGAGAGAATAAAGAAATTAAGAAAATTCAGCAGGCACCCGATCTACTGGGATCTGGAACGTCAAGAGACTCCTATCATATACATTCTCCATGTATCCTCCAAAGTTAGTACACATTAAAAAAATGGGAGAGCTGGGGCGAGAGAGATGGCTCAGTGGTTGTGAGCACTGGCTACTTTTCCAAAGGACCCAAGTTAAATTTCTAGCACCAACAAGGCAGCTCACAACTGGCTATAGCTCCATTTCCAAGAAAGCTGGTACCCTCACTCAGACATATATTTAGGCAAAAAAACCAATGTACATTAAATAAAAATAAATTAATCTTTTTTTAATGGGAGAACAAAACAAGAAAAAATAAATTAGGAAATAAGATTTAATTTCTTTCTGAGAAGTATGCCATCTCATTTTTTATGACCTTACAAGGTCTTTGATCATAATCAATTCAGTCTTCCAAGCAAGCAGCAGCTGAAGACATGAAGGACTTAGGGTCTTTTTCTATTATCTTGCTCTGGCTTATCCCTTTCCCTTTAAGTTCAATTTCTTCTCTAAATTATTTCCGTGAACTGCTTTCTTCACATAGACACAGTTCCCAAAAAGCTGAGCCAATAAAGCAAAGCTCCATCCAGAATCATGAGTAACTTAAGACATCTTTAATCTTAATTTTTAAGACAATGTATGATATGCACTCTGACTAACTCTTAAGAAAATGATGTATAGATGACACTGGCTGCAAACATTTAACAATTTGCCATTTCTGTCCCTCAAGTGCAAGGATCACAGCTGAGTGTTGCCATACCTGCCTGATTTAGGTCATCATTTGGGGAGTTTGGGGGTTGGCTCTCTTCATCCAGCCTTATTCCTTACTTAAATCAAAATCTCTACTGCAGAGGATCCATATTTATTAGTCTGAGGGATACAGAGCATTTCAAAACAGTAGAAGAGATTCCCATTCAAAATAATGACAGAGACTCATATATATCACTGAAATAGGAAATTCATTTCTACTCTGAATTTCAGAGGAAGAACTATGGGGAGTGAATGGGGACTGGTAGATAAAAGTGGAGTCATAGGGAAGGTTCTAGTGAATCTAGAACCCTGTTTAGGCTGTAGATAATGAAGCACCTCCATAATAAAATTTTGTTTAGTAGGTCTGGAATTTGGCACTTCTAAGAAACTCTTTGAGGTTAAAAGAGTGTGCTGAGAGAATCACTAGAGAAGAGTTTTCTAGCACTGTGCTTCTTATGCTTCAATCTGTCTGAGCACACTTCCTTCCCCTGAGAACTTGGTAACACACAGATATCAAGGATAACTGATCTTTAGGTCTGGAGATCAAATACACACATTATCAAAACTGTCAGTGATATTTTCTAGACCAGTGTAAATACAGGAACAATGCTTTTCAAATCTACAAAGGAATCTCCTAGGAAGTCTAAAGCAAACAGAACCGATATTTAGATACTGCCCCAGATGTTGCAATTTGTGTCAGCATCTTGTGTATCACACTTTAGAAAGAAAACCCCAGAATATCTTAATATAAAACATATGAATTTCTTTCATATGGCAAAAATTTACAATAACCTCTTTGACCAATATAACAAATACTAAATAAATCTCATATTTGATTTGTTGCTAGAAGCTGAGACATTGTCATCCCTATTTCCAGTTTTACCCAAAATACTATATTCCAACTTAGCAACCAATAAACATTCAGTCATCTACACTCAGTGCAGCAGACCATCATAGTAGATATAAAAAGCTGTTAAACCTAATTGCTTTTGATGCATGGTTTATATTGTGAGATATAGCCTTCATTTAGGAATGAAACAGAAAGACTAGTGTTTTTTAATCCTTCAGGTTGGTTTTGAGAATAAGAAGGAATCTATGAATGACACATTACATCATTCAGCAGGATATAAATATATTATCCCTCTTACTTTTACATGTTCTTCCAATAACTTTATTACCACTGATGAATTCACTTTTTTAAATGTATGTGTGCTCAGTATGCACGTACATTGCATGCCTGATCCCATTAGAGATGATTGTGAGTAACCATGTGATTACCGGGAACTAAACTCAGGATGTTGAGCCTTCTCACCAGCCCCAACACTGACGAATTCTTAAAACTCATTCTAGATTTCCTCCCAGCAATACATTAAATCTCAGGAGCATCATCCTCACATCACAATTATCCCACATAATCCAGAGTACCTGGTAAGTTCTGGTCAAGGAGAAGTTCTTTGATAAACATCTGTTGAATGAGTTTTCCGTGGGTGACTGTGGCAGCCTGTTGCCTCAAAAGTTTCTGGTGAGAATCATTGCTCCTAAAGTTGGTATTCCTGTGGGATAAAAGCATCATAAAAATCTCAAAGAACTCACATGAGAAAGTGAAAACTATTGCAAAATGAGAGTAATTTCAGATTCGTGGAAAGGATTGACCATTTTCAGAATTTCGTGAGTTTAGAATTCCTCGACTCCCTTCCTCTCTCTCCTTCCCTCTCTCTCTCTCCCTCCCCCCCAAACACATCCAACTGTATATTTTATTATTCTAGCACACCATTTTATAAACAAGAATCCACATTCTACAAAGAGAAATGATTTGATCATTGCCAGGTGCCTTTTTGTTTGGTTGTGTGATTTCTCCTCTGTGTGTGCATTAGTGTGTCTGTGTGTCTGTGTCTGTGTGTGTGAGTGTTATATAGCTGGGTATCTTACATATAGGTAAACATACATGTACAGACACCAGAGAAAAAATAGGTTTTCTCCTCTATTGTTTTCTGCCTTATTCCTTACTAGGCTGTTGGCCATCGAGCCCCATGCATGGTCTTGTCTGCCTCCAGCCCCACAGCACTTGGGTTACAGTTTCACACAACTATATCTAGCTTTTTACATTGATCCAGGAGTGCTCACCAAGCACTCTTACCACTTTGCCATATCCAGGTCATTTTCAGCTGTCTCGAAAGCAAACAAAAAATTCATAATCAAAACTAATTACCCTATTTCCAAATCACATACATCTCAAGCTATACAGGATCAATGATGGCCCTGAAGCATCAATTAAAATCTTAAGACATTTTGTACCTAAGAAAAATACCAATATATTATGATGTGGAGTGCAAATTTTCCTTAGAATGTGGTTACAAAGAACGTCAGAACGTGTGGTAGACTGCATCAGACAATGCCACTAGACCCCTGAGGCCACTACTGTTTGCTTCTGAGGAAACATGTAAGACACATTGCCCCTCTATAGCCATAAATGGCCATTATGAAATGCCAAGTAGAGCCATTATTCGATCCCATTACCGGAACTCTGTCTGCAAACTCTGTTCAGATGCAATAATGATTTAGGCAGGTCAGACTTCCCAGAAATGAAGAAAAGTGCTGAAAATAAATAGAAGACAATAAATCTCTTAATGGTACAAAAGGGAAAAATAAAGTGATTATGTTTTATCTGGCAAACATATCATGGTCAGTGTTTTTGGTAACTCTCATTTTTCCTTTCTGTAGAACAGAGTTTAACAATGACAAAATTCAGATTACAGTTTAGAACACAATGGCCATGTTCAGCTTAATCTAGGACATAGAAAGCAGCCATTTGAGAAACCTGTGGATCAGTGGTCACTCTAGGAATTTATTTTTATGAGTCCACAATGTAAATTATGTGAGCTCTTCATGCTACAAAACATTCAAGTTAATTCCCGCCCCGCCCCCACCGTGTGAGGGTCCTGGGGGAATTATTCTCAAATGGGAAAGGGGCAAAGAACTAATGATCTTCTTATCTAATTATATCTTAATCCAATACCAAGTTCAGAGCTCTAGTCAAACTAGCCTGAGACATTAGCTGACTCCTACACCAGTGAAGGTCTATAGCACCTTCCAATCATAAGACTTGTCTTTCAAACTGGCCACTCTTGAGGGAACTGAATGTAAAGCAAATCAAAGAAGAAATAATGTGCATGTTTAAGGTGATGTGTATAAAAAGAATGGAAACAAAAAAAATAATATTTACTGTCCCTAGCTGCTACTACAATTGAACTTCCCATGTCCTGAAATAAGGTGAATTTGTTTACCAATTGCTCTTACTAGATGTTAAGATATGTTTTCTTCATATAATATACTCTGATAGTATTCTAGAAAAGATGGGATAAAGGAATGGGCAGCAGAAAACCACAAAATAATGTTTATAAACACAAATTTGGGTTCTACAGAGAAAAATAGGAGAATAGAGGCCAATGGGCATTATTTGAAGATACTATATGTTTTGCCCCATCTGATCTTTCTTATACTGTCTGCTATTCCATATTTTCAACTAAGGTAAAAATTCAGTGAGAAATTAAAGACTGCACACATTGGAGTTTGTGTGAGATTCTAGGCATGAGCAGTACTACCCTAGGATGCAAGGAAATGAAAGAATATGGAACTTTAGAGAGACAAGAGAAGCATTCTTATCTGTCCTACTCTATACTTATTTCAAAGGTGCTCAGGTTCCACAGCAATGATTCTTATAGATGATGGCTGTGTCCAGAGACATAGGGTACCATCAAAGAAGACATACAAAGAAGACATATGTTGAAGCAATAATGATTGGTTTTGGCAAGGAATATGTACTAGACAGTTCATGATTAGCTCTTGAACCTGAGTGAAGTCTGTAGGGGTATTGTGATTCATGGTAAATAATTGTCCCACCCACTGGTTTAATAAAAAGAGCTGATTGGCCAAAGGCAGGCAGGAAGTGTAGGCAGGGCTACCAGACTAAGAAAATCTCTGAGAGCAGGGTGCCAGAAGAGGACCAGAGAGAAGCCAGAGGAAGCCGGGGACAACTATGCTGCTCTAAAGAAAGGTACCGAGCCGCATGGCTGAACAAGAGACATGGGTTAGATGAAGGGTAGAGAGCTAGCAAGTGATATGCCTGGGCCTGAGGCAGGTCAGCCAAAAACTAATGAAAGCGTCTGTGTGTTACTGTGGGACTGCAGGTCTGCGGGTCTGCGGGTCTGAGGGCCTAAACTTTGAGGTTAGGCCCGAAAGTCTGGGCCAGAAACCTTGTACCACAGAAGTCCCTTCAAATGCTGGAGAAAATCTCTGAGAGAGCCTATGAGAATTACAAATAATAATGAACATGCACATATTATTGTATAATTTAAAAATAGTGTCTCAAAACTCATTATTTTCTAAAAAATATTTCTAATAACATGATATGGCATAATTGTTAGTATTTGCATTTGAATACAAGAAAACTGAATCTCAAGTTTAAGAAAGTTGCCCAAGGTCATTCATCTGGTAAGCATCAAGGTTAGGAACTCAAAAACAGAACTTCTGGCTCTAAATTTGGTGCTTTCTCATTGGAGTGTATTGCCAGTTTGGAACTGTGATAGCTTAGTTAATCAGTCTTCATGAAAAATATTCATCAAAACTTACTTAACAGGGAGCTTAGATGATTATTTCTGAAGTTTCAAAATCACAGCGGTGAGCTAGAGAGATGACTCAGAAGTTAAGAGCACTTGCTGCCTTTTCAGAGCACCAGAGCTCCGTTTTCAGATCTCCTGTGGCATGGCTTACAACTCTAGCTCCAGGGCTAGATACTGAGTTTTAGCCTCTGAAGTCATCTGCACATATTAAAATACAAACAAATACACAGGAATGAAGATAAAATTATGTTTTAAAAAATGACAACGCTAGCCATAGCCCAAATCTAGATGGGTTACAGGAGATACCATCTCAGGAGGCCATGGCTTGTTTTGTTTTCAATTTGTTTGTTTGTTTGTTTGTTTGTTTGTTTGTTTGTTTGATTGTTGGTTTGGGGGATTTTGCTGTTGTTTTGGGGTTTAGGGGTTTTGGGGGGGGAGGTTAAGGGCAATGAAGCCTGCCAGAGCTTTATGCCTGTGGGCAACCTTCTGCAAAGCACAGGACTTTCCATAAGGCGAGCAGAAAGGAAAGTGTCCTAATTAAGAATATAAGGTTTCTTCTCTTTTCAGGTTGTCCTCTTCCTTCCCTGTAGTACCTGTGTGGAATATGTCAAAATAAACGTGAATTTTCTTTCAAGATGAAGACATGAACATATTATGTTAACAAAGTGACTGTTCTGCACCTACATCCTTGTCCTGGACTCTTAAGTATTACAATATGCAGAAAATAACAAAAGTTTTCTTCATATATCCAGATAGTAAATTATTTTAGTGATGTAGGCCATATGCTTTTCCTCTCAAATAGTCCATTTTTCATTGCAGTGGGAAAATAGCTATCGACATGTAGATACATGACAAGGCTCTCATAAAATCTTATTTACAATAGAGTAGGTAAGGTGGGTTTGACTCAAAACTTTTGGTTTTTCAAATATTGAATTGGGATAAAATCATATGCATGCGGCCATGTGAAGCCTTGGGTAATCTTACCTCAATTTCTAAGTGATACTTGGCCTTAGAACATGATATACACCAAGTAGTCTGTTGGCTATCAACTTCAACAATATTAGTGTGTCTTTTGCACACACACACATTGAGGTAGCTTGAATAAGAATGGCCCTCAGAGGCATATATATTTGAATGACTAGCACCCAGGGAGTAGCACTAGTTGAAAGGATTAGGAAGTGTGGTCATGGTGAAGTAAGTATGTCACTAGAAGTGGCCTTTGTAGCTTCAAAAGCCCATGCCAAGGCCAGAGTCTCTCTCTCTATTGCTGTTGCCTGGGCTCATAATGTAGCTCTGAGCCACGTCTCAAGCATTATATCTCCTTGCATGCCACCATGCTCCCCACCATGATAATGGAATAAACCTCTAAAATTGTAAGCAATCCTCAATTAAATGCTTTTTATTATAAGAGTTGCCATGGCCATGGTGTTTCTTCACAGCAGTAGAACACTAACCAAAACACCTTCCCCATAAGAAACATGTTTCTCTAAATAAATCATAATTAAGAACATTATTTTTCATCAACACATCTCTACCCTAAATTCTCCCCATTAAAGTCCAGTTCACTTGACACCACCACAAATCCTGCCCAACACCCAGTCTATCCCATCATCTGAGAGCTTCCATAGCTACCTGAGGCCTACAGTTCCACAGCACCTATTGGTGAGTGACACTTCACCCAGCCCACCCAGAGAGCCTGGTCTCCCTGACACAGGCCTTGAAACCCTAGGACACCACCCCCACACATCATTCCCCTAAACTCAGGACAGCAAAGAAAAAACCTGCAGGCCAGAACTTTACATTAAAATCCAATTCGCTGGATACCTCCATCTACAAATCCCATCCCAATCCCTAATCTATCCCACCACCTGGCAACTTCAGCAGATACCTGAGACCCACAGTTCCTTAGCACCTTTTGGATCAAGAGACCCACAAACTCCCAACATATATTGGATCAAGGGCAGCTACTTAAGACCCACAATTTGCCAGCACTTATTGGACCAAGAGATCCTATAAGATAAAGATCTCCTTCTGGATTAAGAGCTCATATTGGATCCCTGAGATAGGAAATCAGGAAGCTCTTATTGTACCAGAAAGAGTTTACTGTGACACATGATATGCTACCTCCAAGTTAACTAAGAGCCCAGATAGGACCAAGAAGGCTTCCTGAGACACAGACACAGTCAGAACAGAGTGCATCATGATCAACTCTCTGAGATACAGACAAATCCTGCATTGATCAAAGGAAACAACATGTAAGTGCCAGTGCAAGAATACATATAACAACATAAAGAACAATATGGCATCATCAGAATCTTGTGGTTCTACACCAGCAAGGCCTGAGTATGGCAATGTAGAAGAAGCAGGAAAAAAAAATTAAAATCAACTTAATGAAGATAATAGAAGAGGTAAAAGATGAAATTTTTAAAAACTTCCTTAAAGGAATAGAGATAAAAACAAACAAAAAATTGGAAAAGATCAACAAATCCCTTAAAGAAAACCAAGAAAAAAAATCAATCAAACAGGTGAATAAAATATTTCAAGATTCAAAAATTAAAATAGAAGCAATAAGTAAGATACAAACTGGGAGAATGCTGGAAATAGAAAATCTGAAGAAATGAACTGGAGCTAAAGATGCAAGCATAACTAGCAAGAGGTGGAAGAGAGAATCTCTGGTGTGGAATATTCGATAGGAGAAATAGATACATCAGTCAAAGAAACACTAAAACCAAAAAAGTCATTACAAAAAAAAATCTAGAAAATCTGGGACACCATGAAAAGTCCAAACTTAAGAATAATAGGAATAGAAGAAGGAGAATATCAGCTCCAAGGTACAGAAAATACATTCAACAAAATCAGAGAAGAAAACTTTACCAATCCAAAGAAGGAAATGCCTATACAAGATACAAGAAGCTTACAAAATACCAAAAAGACTAGACTTCCCAACAAAGCCTGCTTGCCACAAAAAAATCAAGCCACTAAACCTAGAGAATACAGAAAGGATATTACGAGCTACAAAGGAAAAAGGCCAAATAACTTACAAAGGCAGACCCTTCAGAATAACACCAGACTACTCAATGGAAACAATGAAAGCCAGAAGGTCCTGGACAGGTGTTATACAGACACTAAGAGACCATGGTTGCCATCCCAGACTACTATATCCAGCAAAGCTATCAATCACCATAGATGGATGAAACAAGATATTTCACAACAAAACCAAATTTGAACAATACTTATCCAGAAATTCAGCCCTATGGAAAGCACTAGAAGAAAAACTCCAACCTAATAAAGCTAGATACACTCAAGAAGCCACAAGCAATAGTTAATCCCACAGAAGAAAAAACCCAAAGAAGGGAAACACATACATATTACCACCAAAAATAACAGGAACTGGTCATTTATATCCCTTAATATCAATGGATTCAATTCACCTATAAAAAAGACACAGGATAACACAATGAATACAAAAACAAAATCTATCCTTCTGCTGCATATAAGAGACACACCACAACTTCAAAGACAGACACTGCCTCAGAGTAAAGGGCTGAGAAAAGACTTTCCAATCAAATAAACTCAAGAAACCACCTGTTGTAGCTATCCTAATAGCTAACAAAATAAACTTCAAACTAAAATAAAAATAAATAAATAAATAAAATCAAGATCAGAATGGGCATTACTTACTCATTTAAGGAAAAGTACATCAAGATGAAGTCTCTATCCTCAAGATTTATACCCCCAATACAAGAGTATCCAAATATGTAAAAATAAATAAATAAATAAATTACTGAAGCTTAAATCTTATATCAAACCCCACACATTAATAGTAGGAGACTTCAATATTGCACTCTTACCTATGGATAGGTCTATCAGACAGAAATTTAACAGAGAAATAAGGGATATAACAGATGTTATGACTCAAATGGACGTAATAGATATATACAGAATTTTCCATTGAAACAGAAAGAAACATCACCCCATGGAACTTTCTATAAAAACAGCCACATACTAGATCATAAAGCAATGTGAATAGGCACAAAAAAATAGGAATAACCCTTTGTATCCAATCAGGCCACCATGAAATAAAGTTAGAGTTCAACTTTATGAGTTCAACAAACCACAGAAAGCCTACAAATTCATGGAAACTGAACATCTTTCAATTGAACCACATCTGGGGCGAGGAAGAAGTATAGAAAGAAATCAAAGACTTTCTAGAATTGATTAAATGAATCCATAGCACACCCAAACTTAAGGGATACAATGAAAGCAGTGCTATGAGGAAAATTCATAGCGCTAGATGCCTACATAAAAAATTGGAGAAATCCCACACAAAATACTTAACAGCACAGCTGAAAGCTCTAGAACAATTAGAAGCAAACTCACCCAGAAGGAGTAGATGGGAAATAATCAAACGCAGAACTGAAATCAATACAAAAGAAACAAAGAGAACAATATAAGAAACCAATGAGTCAAAGTGTTGGTTCATTGAAAGAGTCAACAAGATAGATAAACTCTTATCCAAACTAACAAAAAGGTAGAAAGGGAATATCCAAATTAACAAAATTAGATCAGAAATGAAGAAAAGGGCATAACGATAGACATCAAAGAAATCCAGAGAATCATTAGTCCATACTTCAAAAACTAAACTCCACCAAATTGAAATACCTAAAAAAAAATTAAAAATTAAAAAAAAATGGACAGCTTTCTGGACAGGTACTACTTGCCAAAATTAAATCAAAACTAGATAAATGACTTAAATAGACCTGTAACCCCCCGAAATATAGAAGCTGTTATTAAAAATCTCCCAAGTGAAAAAAAAGCTCACAGTCCCTACCTCAAATGGATACACCAAAATGAACTGACTCACCTTGGGACTTCTTGCCTTTTGGAGGAAAGGATGAGCGGATAGGATGGGGGGAGGCTGAGGGAGGACTGGTGGGGTTGGGAGGAAGGAAGGAAGGGTGAGCAGGGGATACATGGGGAAAAATCCCTTTTTAAATTAAAAAAAAGTTAAAATAAAAAAATAAAAGCCCACGGCCAGATGGTTTCAGCATAGAATTCTACCAGATTTTCAAAGAAGAACGAATAACAATACTCCTCAAACTGTTCCATACAATGGTAACTGAAGGAACATTAGCAAATTCTTTTTATGAAGCTACAGTCATCCTGATATCCAAGCCACACAAGATGCAACAAAGAAAGAAAATTACAGACCAGTCTCCCTCATGAACATTGATTCAAAAATGCTCAATAAAATACTGGCAAAACAAATTCAAAACATACAAAAAAAAATCCACTATGATCAAGTAGCCTTCATCCCAGAGATGCAAGGATGGCTCGACATATGAAGAACTTTGAATGTCATACATAAACAATCTGAAAAAAAAAAAAAAAAAGAAAAACATGATCATCTCACTCGATGCTAAAAAGCCTTTGACAAAATCCAACACACCTTCATGGTAAAAGTCCTGGAAAGGTCAAAGATACAGGGAAAATACCTAAACATAATAAAGGTGATATACAACAAGCTGTCAGCCAACATCAAACTAGATGGAGTGAAACTCAAAGAAATCCCAATAAATCAGAAACAGGACAAGGCTGTCCTCTCTCCCGATAGCTATTTAACATAGTGCTCTAAATTTTAGGCTAAGCAATAAGACAACAAAAGGAGAGCAAGGGGAAAAAACGGAAAGGAAGAAATTAAACTATCTCTGTTTGCAGATGATATGATCGTACACATAAGTGACCCCCAAAATTCTACTAGGGGACTCCTACAGCTGATGAACACCTTCAGCAATGTAGCAGGATACAAGATTAACTTAAAAAAAAAAAAAAAAAAAAAAGCCCCTCTATACATAAAGGATAAAAGGGATGAAAAAGAAATCAGGAAAATGTCACCCTTTACAAAAGCTTCAAATAGTACTAAATATCTTGGGGTAACTAACCAAAGAAGAGGCGGGCCTGTAGGACAAAAACTTTAAGTCATTGAAGAAAGGAATTGAAGAAGACAACAGAAAATGGGAAGATCTTCTGTAGCAATGAGGTTTCTCAGGCCCGGGCGGCCAGAGGTCCAGACCCACAGGCCTGTGGCCCTAGACCCCTGAGCTGCCCACTGCTGATTAGGCCCCCAAAATGACTCAGACACTTATTTTAAGTTCATGCTGTTTGGTCTATGGTTTAGGCACCTTGCTAGCTAGCTCTTGCATCTTAACTCAACCCATTCTCATTAATCTGTCTGCCACGTGGCCCGTGGCTCACCTATGTTCCTTACATGCTTCTTCTTTGGCAGCTGGGTCCATCTGTCTCTGACTCTGCCCTGCTTCTCCTACCTATGTTGTGATTTCCCCTCCTACTTTTTCTATGGTGCCTGTCATGGGCCAAAACAGCTTCTTTATTTAAAGACTGATATTCACAGCATATAGAAAGACATTCTCACATCAATCTTCAATGTTCTTTGATAGGTAGGATCAACATAGTAAAATGGCAGTTTTACCAAAAGCAATCTACAGATGCAATGCAATTCCTATCACAACCTCAACACAAATCTTCACAGGTTTGAATGAACAACACTAAACTTCATATGGAATAACAGGAAACGCAGGATTTCCAAAGCAATCCTATTCAATAACAGAACTTCAGGAGGCATCACCATCCCTGACTTCAAGCTCCACTATACAGCTACAGTAATAAAAACAGCTTGGTACTGGCATAAAATAGACTTGTAGATCATTTTGATCTACATTAATCCTGACATTAATCCACACACATGAACAACTGATTTTTGACAAAGAGGCCGAAAATATACAATAGAAAAAAGACAGCATCTTCAACAAATGGTGCTGGCATAACTGGATGGTGGTATGTAGTAGAATGCAAATAAATCCATATCTATTAACCTGCACAAAACTCAAATCCAAGTGGATCAAAGACTTCAACATAAACCCAGTCATACTGAATCTGATTTAAAAAATACCCTTGAACATATTGGCACAGGAGACCACTTTCTAAATATAACACCAGTAGGAAGCACAGACACTGAGTGCAACAATTAATAAATGGGACCTCATGAAACTGAGGAGCTTCTGTAAAGCAAAGGACACTGGAAAAAGATCTTCACAAACCCTACACTGGAAAGAGAACTGACCTCTAAAATATATAGAGAACTCAAGAAACTAGCAGTCACAAGACCAAAGAACCCAATTAGAAAATGGGATTCAGAGCTAAATAGAGAATTCTGAACAGAAGAAATACAAACGGCCAAAAGACACTTAGAGAATTGCTCAACATCCTTAACCATAAGAGAAATGCAAATCTAAACAACTCTGAGGTACCATCTTACAACTGTCAGAATGTCTAAGATCAATAATACAGATAACAACCTATGCTGGAGATGATGTGGAACAAGTAGAACACTCTTTCATTGCTGCTGGGAGCGTAGACTTGCACAGCCACTCTGGAAATCAGTACGACAATTCCTCAGAAAACTGGAAAACAATAAGCCAGTGATCCAGCAATACCACTATTAGGCATATAACTAAGGGATCTACATTCTTACCCCAAGGACATTAGCTCAACTATGCTCATAATAGCATTATTTGTAATAGCCAAAAGCAAGAAACAACCAAGATGCCCCTCAACTAAAGAATTTTTTTTTAAAAAAAAAGGGGGGGGGCACATTTACACAATTGAGTACTACTCAGCAATTAAAAAGAAAAAAATAAAAAAGGTCTTGAAATTTGCAGACAAATGGATGTATCTGGAGAATATCATCATGAGTGAGGTAACACAAACCCAGAAAGACAGAAATGGTATGTCCTCGTGCATAAATGGATTTTAGACATAAAGCAAAGGATAACCAGGGTACAATATACACACCACACACACCCACACACACACACATGCATGCACACACGCAGCAGCAGCAGCAGCAGCAGCACAGCTAGATAACAGGAGAAATTTAAGAGAGACATCCATAGATCTCCTGAGAAAATTTCAATCATAAGGAGGAAGAAAGCAAGGGGAGATGAGATGAGAACTTAAGAGAATAGTTGAGGGGGCAACAAAGAAGAGCAAAGAAGTGGATATCCTGATAGAGGGAGCTATTGTGGGATTAGAAAGAAAGCCTGATACTGGGGAACACCCAAGAACCCACAAGATGAGCCCAGCTAGGACTCCAAGCAATAGTGGAGAGGGAGCCTAAACTGGCCTTTTCCTATTATCATATGAATGATCACCTTAGTTACCTTTATAGAACCTTCATCCAGGAACTGATGGAGGCAGATGCAGTGATCAGACTGGGTTAAGCTGCTAGTCCAGCTAAAGAGGGGGAGAAGAGATTATATGAGCAAAGGTATCAGGATCATGATGAAGAGACCCATGTAGTAGACTATCTTGTGCTGTTGGGAGCTTGAAGACTCTGAAATAACAGCTGACAAACCTTCATGGAACAGATTTGGACACCCTGAATGCAGATGGCAGCTGAAAGGCATGGGCAATTTCTGGAGCCTCTAAACTTGACCATAGTCTATTCTGTGTCCATGAACTGGCTTCCCAAAGCCCATGCCCAGCAGAGAAACAACTTTCTCAGCCATGATACTTGGGGGAGGCACTTGGCCCTACCTCAACTGGATATACCAGACCAAATTGACTAACCTTGGGACTCCTTGCCTCGCCAGAGAACTAAGGGAGTTAATGGTGGGGGAGGCAGGGAAAGGCTGGGGGAGCACTGGGGGAGGGGTGGGAGAGAGAGCAGTGATGGGTATGGGAAAAATTTAAAATATTAATAAATAAAAAGAACATTGTGTTGCAATATTCTCTATGGAATGGTCCATTTCAGGCTTTTTTCAGGTTTGGTATTAAAATGAA
The DNA here is from genome assembly GCA_033318265.1 of Phyllotis vaccarum. NCBI lineage: Eukaryota > Metazoa > Chordata > Mammalia > Rodentia > Cricetidae > Phyllotis > Phyllotis vaccarum. Next base: position 16,480,015 of record JARWLC010000001.1, read on the forward strand.
CTTTCCCCAGCATCATACTTGAATGCATTCATCTATCAGATCAGTCAATGTCTATTAGACATACATCAATATCACTGCAAAGGTTTTATTTTTTAATCCCAGTAGTTTTATGTCTGCCACATTTTTCTCCCCTGTGCTTTCTATCTTTCTCATTTTTGTTGCATTAATCTCTTTTAAAGGTTTTCTTCAAATTTTTTATTTAAAAGATGAAAGAATTTCAAAACTGCACGTGACACCACAAACATTTTTATTCCCCCAAAAGAGATGAATGACATCAACTAAAGTATGCAGACTCTTAATCTCTATTTGGCAAGTCGGTTCTTGCCAGATAAAATGAGGAGAAAAACTGTCTTATGAGAGACAAGATTTAAAAAAATATTCTTCCTATCAGAAGATAGAAATCTCTCAAAATTATTGTAATTTTAAATAAAGTATAGTGTTGGCTCTAAGGTAGACAAATGATCAACAGAATGTCAAGAACATCAGAAAACTTGAGAAAAATGAATAGAGACCTGGCTTCTATTTCTGTTTATTCAGGAAGAGACTGAGTCCTCAAGTGGAAAGGAAAAAACAAAACTTCTTACTTAAAACGATATATATACATATTTAATTCTAAATGCATTATGACCTAACTGTGAAAACTGAAAGTGTAGTATTTTAATTATGTAAATACATCTTCATGTTATGAGAGCAGAGAACACATTTATGAAAATAAATTTCCTATAGGCATTCACAAATCAATAAAGATAATGTTAATGATTACTTCATTACTATTTCACACTTCCCACCAAAATACCCTACTGTCAAGGGCCAGTAAGATGACCAAGTGCGTAAAGGCACTTTTTATTAAACCTAACAACTTGGGTTCAATTCCTAGAGTCCACATGGTAGGAGAGAATAGATCTCAACAGGTTGCCTGTGTCCCTGACCCAAGCACACAAACACTGTGTGTGTCTGCGTGCGCGAGCGCACGAGTGCATGTATGTGTGTGTGTGTGTGTGTGTGTGCGTGTGTGTGTGTGTGTGTGTGTGTGTGTGTGTGTCCCTCACTCCCTCACTGTATTCTGACACAGAATACAAAGTGAAAGAGAGAAAATTCATGATGAAGAGAAAGCATTTATAATCCACTGTAAGATTAAGTTTTTGTGTTCATAATGTGTAAAGAATTCTAGATTAAACAAAAAAAACCAGCCCTAATTGGGGAGAGAAAAGACAAAATATCTTAAATTCACAGAAAAGGGAACAAATAAACATTAAACATTAAAATATAATCAATTTTACTGTTAGAAAAAAAATACAACAAAACAAGAGGAGTTACATGGATTGGCAACTTTAAAGACACTTGATAGAAATTTCTTTGAAAGTGAGAAATAAGCATGTGTTGATGGTGGATGTGTTTTTGACTGACACACTCTAGAAAACAGTTTGGAAATCCTCAGCTCAGTATAATACATAATGATATATAGTAATGATATATATCATATATCATTGGCAAAAATAATTCACCCATCAGTCGTAACTCTGGACTCTCAAGATCTAATGTCAGCATCAGTTCTACTAGAAATTCACATCCTTGGGTCTTCATACTCCTCATGAATCAGGAACACTTGGGGAAAGACTTATTGTTGATGCAGCTGAGCTGGCTTATGATATAAATGTCCATACCAGGGGAACCCACTGATGTTCTTCCCGAATACCTGTTCACAAAGGAAGGTTTCTGTGCATGCACTTTGTTTGCTTTCCTTATATGTATCAACAACAACTGTCCCCGTTTGGCCTCTCATGGAATACGACACATATTAGCTGTTTTATTCGTTGCATGGAATATTTCAAAGCCATAGATATGAATGAACTAATTTCTATCCATTTATACAAGCAAAATTTAAATTCAAAGTGGTGACAAAAGGATATCAAATGACCAAAGGATACAGTATACGTTGGTACTCATGCCAAATTTAAAACTGAAATGTCCGTGAATATGTCACTCCTTTCTTTAACAGTATTTATAAAACACTAACATACACATAACATTTCCAGTTTATCATCCAGACAATTGTTTATGAAGGTAAAGGGGTAAAATGAGACAAAGAAACCAACAAACAGCATTTTAGGCTTATCTAAAGGTTGTACTACCCTTGAAAACTATGAAACAAATCTGCTAAACAGCATTGTTTACAACTAAGAGAAGGTGTTTGCACTGTCGTCTTTGTACATTTTAAATTTTAAGACAATTAATGATTTTTAAAAGTGTCTTAAATCTGAAAATATTCTAGAAGGAAAATAAAATAAACAATGGCCCTCTGATGGGTTTCCTCTTTTAATTCCTTTCTCTCTTTGAACCTTTCATGGAAAAATCTATATTGAAAGTCAATTCAGGCATTCAAATACAAATTACAAATGCAGTTAGTTGAAATGCTTAGGAAATTAAAAAGAGAGAGCCAGAAACTCAAATACAATGAACAGAGTGGGAAGCAGTAATAATTAAAATATAGTAATTAAAAGTTTATATTTATGGACTGACACGTGTAATACAGATCGTTACTTACTCCAAAGTCAGTCACTAGCTGTCAAAAAGACACTCCATTCTGCCGTTCATAGAGTGCGCTTAATGAAAGCATGTGAGGTAGGTGCCATTAAAACCCCAAATCAATAAGCTCCACCTACAAAAAAAAAAAAAAAAAAAAAAGAATTTGCAATTCACTTTTACTTGCATCAACTTAATTAAAGTATTTATTCAATAAAACTTACAATGGCAAATTTTAACTCTAATGCTTGGTGAGTTTTGACTGAGGTGTATAGGATACAATCATAACCACAATAAAAACCTGGGATTTTCCATGAGCACAAATATCTACCCATATTTTTTACAGCCAAATTCTTTATCAGTCCCTGGCTCCTGATATCTGTTAATCTTCTTTTCTCATGGAATATCTGCTTGATAATAAAATAAAATAAAATTTGCCTAAGTACAGGTCTGTGGCATACACTGTTTCTTCGTTCTTTTAGCATAATGCTTGGGAGACTCAATAATATTGTTGTCTGTGGCACTAATGTATTCCTTTTTATTCCTAAGTATTTCACTATTTAACGAGACTGCAGTATAAAACTCCTTAGTCTAAGAATGAATGGATAAGCTCATGCAAACTCTCACTACGGTGACTGCAGTGGTGAAGTCTGGCAATTTCCAATCTAACAAATGAAACAGGAGGAAAACAGAAGGAACAGGCTCAGGAAGCAGAAACAACCTTCCAAAATATTTTAATTAAGTATGTCAGAGACATGAAAATTGATGTATTAAACACAATAAAAACTACAAGAAAAGGGCAGCTACCAAGAAATCATATTTGAAACTTAAATTATCAAAATTTGTAAAAGACAGAGTTTCAGAATAAATGAAATTTCCAAGAGATAAAAAAGGAAAATTCAGAAAAGTAAATGAGAATGGCCAACTAATAAAGTTTAACATTCCATGAACATGAATGTGAGAAGGAAAAGATGAGGATATAGAAAAATTACAATTAAATGGCAGAGCAGCGAGGGATACAAAAAACACGTATATACTGGGAAAGAGGCATGTGAACACAGGAGACTGACTGGGCACACATCTACCTCACATGGAAATTCCAGAACACTGAGCTGGAAAAGAAATACACAAGAACTTGAAAAAAAATTAATTAATTAAAAGGCCAAGGGGTTAGGGGAAAAAAACTATAGAATTCTCACCAGCGAGACTATCTTCAAAGTTCAGAGAGAAAGGGAAGCCACTAGCCAAGCACTGTGAAGTTAATCAAGCTGATAGCCAAAGTCTATTAGCATGAAAGTATAATGTATATATAGAATATATATACTATGTATAATGTATATTGTATAACTAATAAGCAGAAATGATGTATAAATGATAAGCAGAAAATCAAACTGGCATGTTCTTTCTGATACTCCCATTCTGAAATGTGCTCTAACAACGAAAGTAAAGGAGAGGCAGAGAAGATTAATTTCAAATATGGAAGACAAAATTACACCCCAGATAAGGATTAAGCCATTAAAACATTCCCAATTAAAGGAGGAGTATTAAGGACCTTGCAAGGAAATATGACAGAACATTTGAGACCAACATTTGAAAATAATTAAAAATCTTTGGCAAGCAACTTAAAAACCGGACCCAGTCAGAAACTTGAAGGGAAAAAAAAAACAAAAAAAAAAAACCTCTTTTTAAGAAAAATGGGCAATTATGGGATACTATTTAGTTTAGCAGAAAATAATATTTATTTATAAAGCATGATGACAAAATAACCCATTATGATTTAACATGATCAAAACACCATCAAACAGCAAGAAATCAATAAATATTATACCAAGGCACAACAGCCGGGCACCAAGTTGTATGGGTAGTAGGTACTGAGAAGGGACAATTGAGTTAAAGCTGGCCCTGGAACATAAAGAAACACCCTCCCAGCAGCACCCACGTTTAAGTACAATTCTGTTGCTATTCCTTGATTTTGAAATGTAAATACAGTATTCATGAAAATTCAAACACTAAACCATTTTAGAATAGTCTTCATTTCACAGCTACACCAACAATCAGGGCAAAGGGAATATCGCTTTCTAGAAATTTTAAAATAAGCTTTAGTGTTAATAGTCATGTTCATAATAACAAATTGATTGGATGTCTCTGTTTCCCAAATTCTACCCTAAGTGCTTTCTGAAATACAAAGCGAAAGAAAATCTATTTTTTTCAATTTTTCTGCCTTCATCCAGGCCTTTCCACCAATCTCTGTACATACTAACTACCAATCTCCAAACTCTCCCTTTCCCAGTTTATTTGATGCATAATTTTCAGATTAGCTTTCTTAAAACGGTATCTTGAGTTGATTGTACCTCTATTTTAAAAAAATTCCATGTCTGTAGTGTATCTAGTGAGTCTGGCATACACCCCAATAAATCTCCGCTGGATTTCCTTATGAAATATCTCATCTGCACATTTTCAATAAATTTCCTTAAAACCAGTCCTTGTATAATTATAAAAAAATTGTTCATTGGGTGTATTTGCCCAACATGCTCACTGAGCTGTCACACTTTGAATGTAAAATGCCTCCTCACTCATTAGTTCACTTCTCAAGGTCTCCAAAGAACAGGGAGATGCCCCCATCTCTGCCTAAATTGTCATCCACAGTCACAGAAGGTACTGCTCTCTCAGCTACATAATGTTTTTTCTTTGAACCTCACATGCTCTGGGCAGTGCCAGCCATCTAGCCTGTGCCACCTACTCTAGCACATGCTTTCATGTAAGGTCTCGCCTACTCCTTTCTACTCAAAGGAAGTGCCTTTGACCATAGCTGCTCCCACTGATGACCCAAATAGCAGCCTCTCTGGATGGTTCCAGTTCTCCCTGGCCTGGAATGACTGCTTTTGTCCTTCTTCCAGCCCTAGGACATGCACTATTCTTACAGTCTTTTGATTGCTGTAATTGTCCCTTGATCATATCTGTACCTCTGTAAGCATGCTGATCAGTTCATTTTGAGGCATGTGAAGCAGTGAGCAACTCTGTGAATGCCACCAAGAAGAAAAACTAGATGAGCCATCTGGGGTGAATTCTCTGGGCCACCAGGATGCTGGCCCATATGACATTCATCTGTCCCTTGACTTCTGTCCTAATGTATGCCTGCTTTGTCCCAGACTGTGGGCTTTCTGAGAAAGAAGAATACACTGAATTCATTTTGATCTAGGTGTTTTGAAAGCTAATCCTACTGTGTCTATTCTATATTCTCCACAAAGATCTGGTCCTGGGCAATTCCTGGATAACAGAAGAGTTTCACAGGCCCTTTCTGTTCATAGATGTCACTATGATTAGGACTCTACTGACAGAACACAATCCTGACAGCACTGAACAAAGAGAGAACAGAGAGGATTCTGAAGACGAGAGCACTTTGAACCAGAGATGTGTGAACCCAGAAGCATTTTGAGATCGGCATCATGTCTTAAACTGGTTTTCAAAGGAATCAGACTTGGCCAAACCCTAAGAGAACTTTGCCAAGCACTTTTCCCCTTAATTTTTAAACCCATGTGTATTTTAGGGGAAATTCAATCCATATGTTTCTGATTCATTTACACTTAACTCATCAAAATGTTGTTTTGTAAGAGTTATTTGATGTCCCAGTCTTTTGAGCTTTTGTAAAGACATGTTTTCCTTCCTTAGAAATAGAAACTCTCTTTGGGCAAGTCTCTCTCTCTCTCTCTCTCTCTCTCTCTCTCTCTCTCTCTCTCTCTCTCTCTCTCTCTCTCTCTCTCCCTCCCTCCCTCCCTCCCTCCCCCCCCCCCACATATCTTAAAAGTTTTCTCTGTCAAAGAGACACAGAATTGCACAATGATGGAGATATGACTGACACAAACTGTAAGAAAGGAATAACTAAAAGCTTCAACAAAGGAGAAGTGTACTCAAAGGTTGGTGGAAAGATGAGAGGAAGCCATAAATCAAGGACCAGAAGTAGACAACAAGGATAAATGAGAAAGACTGCTGTCTATAGAGGTTCAGAAATGAGGCAGGAAAGGAGAAAAAGAACACAAAACACATCTACCAGAACTCCAGAATCCTGCTTGAGAAAAGCAAATGCTTCGGCCATTAGGGAAATAATTACCAAAATATGCTTCCAATTATTCTGATTTGAATGTATTCTCGGACAGTGGCAGTTCATTCTACTCACTCTACAGGCTCAATTTCAATCGTAAGGTTGGTGCCACACTGTAGGCTTTGCATTTTTGTTTTCTCCCATCTCCACTGTTGAACTTTTACATATGCAATCAGAAACATCAACCTTTAAAGTGTCAAAGAAGTGGGCACTTTGGTGGCTAATGACGGAAAGAAGAGATAGCTTATTTGTGCTCTACATTATCACCCTCAGCAAGTCTTGACACTGATGGCCACAATGCAAAGCCAAGTCAGAGTCTTACATCACCAGTTCCTTCTTGGTAAAACTCCTATGCAAGATGCCCTAAATATAATGAACTACAAGAAAGCATAAAGCTCTAACCATAAACCAGGAGGAAATGAAAGGAAACGAAGGCTTTCTTACAGTTTCTATGAATAACATGCACTCCAAAAGTGGGAGAAAACTTGGGCATAAATTCCTGAGTTTATAGGGTAAAGGATGCAAGGAGACTAGAAGTGAAGAAACAAACAGCAAATCAATGCCAAAATTTTGTCAGCACAATTACCTATGTTTACAAGTTGAAGCAATGGCAGGGGCATCTAAGGAAAATGACGTCGGAGGGTGGTGAGAGCAGATGAGTGTTATCAACACATTCTATATGCATGTATGAAAAGAGAACAATGAAACTCATTACTTTGTAAACAGTTTTAATATATGCTAATGAAAAGTGAACCGAAGAAGGATGTGGGGGAGGAAGAGAAGAAGGGGTGAGAGAGAAGGAGGCGACACTGTCTCAAGCAGTGACGGCATACAGGAGAATTATAGGTTCAGGGCCAGTGTAGGCTGCATAGGAATAGTCTCAGAAGGAAAAAAAGGGGGGAGGGATTATGAAAGTTTGCTTTTTCTTTAAATGTAAAATCAACTAGGAAGACTAAAGCAAGAAAAGTCTTCTAAGTCAAGCTTGAAGAAGCTTGCTCATGAAAATATGAGAGATCTTTCACAGCCATTCTGAAAGCATGGCAAATGAGAAAGACACTCCTCCTTGGGAGCAAAAATCAAATAATGATTTCAGATGTTCTCTACAAAACAAATGACCCAATCTTATCATCTGCCTGTCAAAACTCACGGCACTATTGATCTGTTTTTATTCCCCATCTCAAATATTAATTCCTTGAGGGCCAGGTATTGGTTCCTTTCTTTGTGTTCAAAGAATCTGACACATGCTTAGCATTTAACCCAAACATAGTATTTATGGAATAGATTTAATGAGTCTACTTAGGAAAAAGGTGACATATGATATTTCTATTTCTGGTCATTCTTTCCTTGAATATTCATTCAATCTCCACCAAGCAAATAAGAGGACATACCCCTTCCTTCAAAGCCAATAATAATTAAGTCAGAATGCTCATTCATCTGTTGTCATCTTGGGAACAACAAGCACATGCCTTATCTAGTTTCTTGCTCTTTTTATGACTCCTACTCACTCTTTTCAGAAATGAGTGGGCATTGTTAGGGTCTAACAATTTCTCTCTGGGCCTGCTTCTCCATCACCACAAAGCTGCCTCACCTTATGCGCTGGCTAGTATGTCTTTCTTCCTTCCTTTCTTCCTTCCTTCTTTCCTTTCTCTTTCTGTCTCTCTTTCTTTCTTCCTTCCTCCCTCCCTCCTTCCTTCTAACCTTGTTTGTTTCTTTGTTTTGGGTGTTGGTGGTGGTGGTGGGTTGTTTGGTTTTGTTTGGTTTTAACAAATGATGTAATCAAGAGCTACATCAAGAAGAAATCTCAGCTGAGGGACTTCCCAGATCCAATTTTCAATGTGTACTTATCTAGATCATTGGTTGATACAGAAGAGCCCAGCTTACTGTAAGGTGGTGCCACCTTTGGGCATGTGCTCCTAAATTATGCAAGAATTCAGGAACTGTGGGAGATTATGTTGTTACATTGTAAATAATTGTCCCATCCACTGGTTTAATAAAAAGCGCTGATTGGCCAAAGGCAGAGAGGAAGTATGGGTGGGGCTACCAGCCTAGGAGAACTCTGGGAACTGGAAGAACAGAGCAGAATGCCAGAGAGAAGCCAGAAGAAGCAGAGGACCACTATGCTGCTCTAAAGAAAAGTACGAAGTCACATGGCTGAACAGGAAGAATCATGGGTTAGACGAAGGGTAGAGAGCTAGCAAGTGATATGCCTAAGCCTGAGGCTGATCAGCTGAAAACTATCATATGCATCTGTGTGTCTCTGCGGGTCTGTGGGTCTGTGAGTCTAAATGTTGAGGTAAGGCCCGAAAGTCCAGGCCAGAAACCTCCTACTACAAATGGCAGCCCAACATGGGACAAATATACCCACATAAGACCACAGAAAGCTTAAAAATGGTATAGGCCATTTGAGTCTAGCCCAAAGCAGCCTCTGAATTGTGTCTCCCATGTGAGCCATGGTACAGAGACGCCTTGGTAGGCATGTGGGCTTGAGCTACAATGGTGGGCTTTTGGAATGCAGCTTAAGGTGTAAAATGGCTTGTTTCTAAAGTCTCACAGGACTCTCAATAGAAGCAAAAAGTTGAAATGATGTATTTAAGGTTTCTGTTCATAAGGACAAAAAGGGAACAGAATCAAAGATGGCTTCTTAGTGTTGATGTTTTCTTGGATCAGCTCTGCTTGCCTGAGACAAAATGAGGCTTGGCTTTAAGAAGGGCTTCCTGATTCAGCATTAGAAGCAAAACACTTGTGAGTTTTTTAAAGAGGCCCTGCTGCCTAATACTTAAACGGAGTTAATGAGCAGCAGATGGAAAAGCTTTACTTGGTGGTTATATGAACCCTAAAATTTCAAGAGCACCTGGGTTAAAAAGATAAATTCTGTAAAATTAGACTAGGAGCTGGGTGGAGCCATCCACCCATCCTACCAACCTTGAATCCTGGCAGATTAAAGGTGTGTTCAGAAACAGAAAGAAATAGAAGAATCTGGGTGGAGTCAATCACCCTAGCCAAACTAAGGTGTGGTCAGAGACAGAAAAAGTTAAGAAATAATATACAATAAAGACAGTTTTTTTTAAAAGTCTAAGTGGTTTAGAGTGTGTTAAAAATATATATTCATAGGCTTAGAGAAAGAAAAGAAAGGGTAGAAAAAGCCGTTAAAATAGAATTAAATAAATAAATAAATAAATAAATAAATAAATAAGCAAGCCACGTAAAGATGGAAAATACAAAGAATGTCTGGATACTGTACATTATTGTCTTATCTTTAAGCTTCCTGACTAAAATTGAAGTAGTAAAAGCTGCTAAAAGACAGTTGATTATAAATGCTGTTGGATTAATTCAACGTATATATTTTGTAAATGAATTGACTTTAAAATTGAAATGCAAAGATATGCTACTTTGGAGAAGAGGTTTTCCTATTCACAGAAAATAAGAGACTGTGGATTTATTTCTGGATAAAGAACATAAAGTTTGATAGAGGAAGACCACCTGAAATATCTCCAATGGAAATGGATGAACCAGATGATTCGACATTTCAGAACACTTCTGTTGAAGTTTCCCGAGCTCTGTATCCAGAACAATTTCAAGGAGACTGGCTGTGATGACCCAGCCTTACAGATTACTCTACTAAAGACTTGTCCATAATCCTACATTTTTCTTTGGATTGCTATGGGATTGCCAGCATCCCCATTCAGCAGGAAGTAGCCTAGAGAATGACACCCACATTCCCAAAATATGGATTATGGATGTTTGTGTTTATTTACAGTATTGTTTATAAGTTGTTGTAGATAAGGGGGGAAAAGAATATTAGATTTGGAGTTCTTTTTGTTTTAAAAAGAGAAAGGGGGATATGTGGGAGATTATTTTATTACATTGTAAATAATTGTCCCACCCACCGGTTTAATAAAAAGTGCTGATTGGCCAAAGGCAGAGAGGAAGTATGGGTGGGGCTACCAGACTAGGAGAACTCTGAGAACTGGAAGAGCAGAACGCCAGAGAGAAGCCAGAAGAAGCAGAGGACAACTATGCTGCTCTAAAGAAAAGTACCAAGCCACATGGCTGAACAGGAAGAATCATGGGTTAGATGAAGGGTAGAGAGCTAGCAAGTTATATGCCTGGGCCTGAGGCTGATCAGCTGAAAACTATCGTATGCGTCTGTGTGTTTCTGCGGGTCTGTGGGTCTGTGAGTCTAAATGTTGAGGTAAGGCCTGGAAGTCCGGGCCAGAAACCTCCTACTACAAGGATCTGCATGAGCCAGAGGGAGAAAGCCAGTAAGAGGCATCCTCTGAAGTCTCCGCTTTAGGTCCTGATACTAGGCCTGAGTTCCTGCTCTGACTTCCCTCAGTAATAGAAGACATCTGGAAGTGTCAGCTGAAATCCACTTTTTACTCCCAAAGTTGCTCATGGTCAGAATATTTTAACACAGAAACAGAAAAGCAACTTCCACCACCCTAGACATTCTGTTGTTCTCTGTCTTGGATTGTGTGCCAATCTAGAATTTAGCCACGGTTGCCCAGCTCCTGCTAGCGTTCTCTATGCTAGCTTGCTCCTCCTCCCAGCATCCTTTAAGTGTTTCTCAATTTCTGTTTCTGGTTTTTGACATTGTTTCCTCAGCTGTCCAGCATGCTATAAACCCAGCCCATGTGGATAATTCGTGTGAGGCAATGCCACCCAGCAATAGTCACTGAGCTGCTCCAAAAGCGATGCTTGCCTCCTGACACAGAAAAATCACAGCCAGAGCCATTGGGAAAGGGAATACGCAGTCGGCTACAGGTCAAGCCGAACTAGGAGGTTCCTTCTTGTTCTTTTCTAATTAATAATTTCAAAAGGAGAGTGTAAGTATATACTACTGTAAACAAGCATTTAGAGTCACAAAAAATACAGACTTCACAAAGGCCTTCTAAGAATGATGTTCAAAATGTAATTGGAGATGAAATATTTGAGAATCTGATAGAATCCAGGAACCCTGATCATGCAATGTTATCATAATTTTAGAACAGTGGGCTGCATATTAAGAGCTTGGCTTCAGTGGTCAACTAAGCAAACTGGTACCCTCTGTCAGTGATGGAAAACATAGCATGTTAATGTCAATGACATCTAAACTAAGACCCTATGATTAAAAATTATTAATAATACGAGAAGCATATTCCTTAATGTTTGTCTGTGTCAGGATCTATACCAACTGCTTTGTCTGTGCTTTCTAAAGATTTCTTACTACAAAACTGTTGGTTTATCATCGTAAGCTCTCAATAAGACAATAATATAGATAAGACTATTGAACCTTGGGAAGGCAGTGTGCTATTATGAGAGTGTGTTGGAGAGCTTAGATCAGACTGTAAGTGTCTGCCTCTGTGGCAAGATGGGTGTGATTATGACTCCCAAATACCAGTTGAATATCGCCATACCAATACTAACTGCCCTGTCATGGGTGACATAGCAACTACTATTCCAAGGTTTCTGATCACTTTTGCAAGACAAGTAGATGTCTGAGGATCTCAAGGCAGATATTGAGTTGCTAGGACCCAGAGGAAAGGTATGTCACATCTACTAACATCTAATTTGCCAGAATGAATCACAGGGGCCAAAGAAAGGAAATAAGAATTGCAATCTTACCAGGTGGCAAGTATCAAAAAATTAACTTATTGCTCAAAACTCAAAATCCACACTATTCATGAAAAGCCCCATGTACCATCAGCCTAAGAAATGAAATGTCACTTAGTCATGAGTTTTTATAACCATAATACAATCACAGTATGAGTATTAATCCCTGCTGAATGCTGGCCCCATGCACCTCAAGTTTTATATCATGACCTATTTAGGATGTTAAAATTAGTCTAGATTCCAGATGCCTGCTCGTGACCCATCTTTAAAACACAATAAATCTCAGTGTAAGGTTTAAGTGGGGAGGCCGTTTTAAAAATCATCAAGTCTGAATTCTATTGCCTGCTGATGTTTGCCCTGCTTTTCTGAGGGAAGGAGGGTGCGTATTAAAATAATCATACATTTGCTGTACTACCACAATTCATTAAAACAGCACTTCCAAGTCCCCTCCTTTTTATTACCTAAATCGTTCTAATCTGGAAGCATAAAGTAATAGGAGAAACTTCTTCTGGACTTGTCCATACTCAAATATCTGTGGATAGTTCTTTCTGTTTGCAAACTGCAGGTGTTTTTCCCATCAACCATCTCATTTGATCAACCTCTGTGCTATAAACATAGCATAATAGATAGATAGATAGATAGATGATAGATAGATAGATAGATAGATAGATAGATAGATAGATAGATGATAGATAGATAGATAGATAGATAGATAGATAGATAGATAGATAGATAGATATAGGTATAGGTATAGAAATGTCGCAATTATTTTCTTTAAGACTTTCTACTTGAAAAGATGGAAGATCAGAATATTTCAAAGAAAAATCAAATCCCAAACCCCTGAAGCAGCCAAGGCCAGGCTGATGAGAAGGGGCTGGGCTGAAGTTCACTTTCTCTTTCCAGTGTGGTCATCATTGAGTCTTTCCTGTCTCAACCCCAAACCTTCGTGACAATTATCGTGAATTGCTAATGAGAGCAGTCACAGCCTGTCCTCTCTTTCGAGCAAGGTTATCTGAAAATAAGGGGACTCTTGTCCCAAGATGATTCAGACAGAGACAGCTGTCCCAGAAAAGGTGACACCAGTCTCCAAGAGAGAAAGTGTATATCCTCTGAAGGCATTAAAATGAACATCTATCCGAATTTCCTGCTTAAGAAAAGTTTTTATCAGCAGGTAAATAAATGATAAATAAAGAAGTCAGGCTCATGAGTGGGATGGGTGTAGAGATGGAAGAAATCTCCAAGGGACCACCTTCTCTAAGCCTCATCCATAACACTGCTTGTGGTAATGATGGCTGACATCTGTGCAAGACTCACTCTGAAAAAGTTCCAGGCTAAAACGTTTTACATGCATTGTTACACATTACCTCATAATGGCACCGTGGTATGGACATGATCATTATTCCCTTCTGCACACAAGGAGACCAGGCCCTGGAGACTGCCTGCCAACATCATGCACAGCTGACAAGCGGCCAAACTGATATTTGAACAAGACTATTCCTTAGTGTGACCTACTATGGCTGCTGCATAGGTGCCCTTATCCTTTCTTCCTTTATAACTGTGGTAACAGCAGCACAGAAAGGTTATGGAACTCTTCCAAGTTGTGCAGCCTGAGTAATTTAAAGAGAGCCTGTCTCAAACCCTTTTAGAACTTATAGAGGATTGTCTATGTAGTTCAATGATAAGGAACTTGACAACCATACACGAAACTCTAGGTTCATTCACCAGCACCTTTAAAAAGTAAAAAGAAGAGAAGGAGAACTATCTGTAGAGTAAGAATGAATTCAGATCCTTTCCATGGCTAAAGCCACTTATACCAGGAGTGACAGGATGATCTCCCAAAAGTTTCTGATCCTGTGATCTTATAAACTACCCCAACAGAAAAGACACCGCAGAGATTAATCCCTACAGGATGGCAAAATCATGTCAGCTCTACTCTGCTGCTGTGGTTCTTTGTCTATTGAACCATAAACTCTTAACCTTGAGGGTCAAAGACAGAGGGGTTTCCCACTGATTTCCAGAGGAGTTTGAGCACCTTCCATTGGAGACTGGCACAGGTGGACTTAAACAGCTTTACAGGGCTCTCCTGTTCAGAGCCATTTCGTTTATTCAGGTTTGTTTAAGGCATGCCAACTGACATCGTTTCGAACACTCCTTGGGGTCACCACTGCAATGATATTTCCATCCATAGAGACAATGTGCTTCTTATATTTCTAGGACTAAATGTGGCACCTTTCAAAGAATATGCCACCTGAAGATCGGCCCTCTGTGGTTTTCATTTCCCAGCAGGCAGTCACTTGTAAGTCTGGCAAATGTACAAGAACCCATCTTATTAGCTGAGGAACTGTTGAACAGCAGTGTTGAAACATTTTTTCTGATTTAAAAATACTGCACCAATTGCTTCCCAAATGTCCCGCCTACATAGGAGAGTGAGTTGGGAGATGTAAGTGCAGCAAGACAGCAAAGGAAAGCAAGGGGTCCCATGAGGCCGCAGTGATGGAAACACAATCCTTCCCTGCAGTTCACAACACTATGCAGATAGAAGAAGTGAGCACAACTCTGCCCCACTATTTACATATTGGAGAAAATCTGAGAAAAATAAAATGAGCCCAGGACTTAGGAAAAAATTAAAAATCACACCCTACAAAAGGTGAGATACTGCATTCAATAAAGAAGTATAGAATGTACATACATCTGAGATAAATCTCATGGTTTCCAGGGCTATGGGTGTAGGAACAGTGGTAGTGTGGACAGTTAACACTGGCTTAGCTTCTAATTTGTCATCATTCCATGACTTGATCATCCTAGGACACCCATACAATAGCAGTAATCAGAGAAGCTGATTTCCTCCAGCTTCCTGGGGGTGTGCTTTCCACTGATCTCTCCGCTACAAGAAAGAAAAGGTTATGCTGGCCTTCTGCTGCCTTGTCTGGACCCCCAAACACCTCAGTGGAGTTGACAATTTTATCTTCTAATCTAGTACCTACAGGCTCAAAGGGGGGGGGGGGGGAACTGATAGCAAGGATAGCTGCAACTGGCCACAATGGTACCCAACTGTAATCCCAGCATGCAGAGGAGAAGCAGGAAGAATACCACCTATCTGGGCCTAAGGGGCTCTATAGTGACTTCCAATCAAAGATACGTGGTAAGGCCTTATCTTAAAAAGAAACCAAAGCCTACTCATTTGTGAAAAATACAGTCTTTGGACTGAAATATTCCTACAGCCCAAATAACTCTACTCCTTTGTAAATAGTCCTGGATCTTTCCACCCTATTGGTCAATGCCTCACCCTTAAAGGACACAGAGGTTCTTCCCATAGTAGACCGTGCTCAGCATCTGCAACTACTGTCTTTTAGCAGAAGTGGGTTTTTCCCCCTGAACTATAATCTGAGTATTATTAGTGTTCCATGAAACATTCGTAGACAGATGCCAAAGAAAGGCTTGGAGGCAGACTTTTCAATGCCTAGATCCTGTGGTCAGTAAAGCCTAGCATCTCAGTTTGTGACATTATGAAGGGACACTTACTCTCCCTAGTGACAGAGTGCACAGAACTTCACCAAGTTATTTGGAAGCAATTGTTTTCTTTCATGAGCACTTGATGCATGTACTCAATCATTCAGCAAATACTTTTTGAGTTCTTACTATGTGATTCTGAGCCCTGTAGTTACAACAGTGTTGAACCTGGTAAATAGGCTTTTTTTTTTTTTTTTTTTACTCCTATGGGACCTTACCATTTAGCAGAAAAAGATGTTGTTTTACATTGTATAAACAAAATATAAATGTAGAACAAATTTACATTGTAAAAACAAAAAAAAGTAGAACCCATTTGTTATTTTTTTTTTAAAGGCAGAGTTAAAGCAGTTTTTATGACAATATTCAGTTGCTGGTGAAATCAATGTAATGGGATGTGCCCACACGTCTTTTAATGAATCAAAATATCATAATTAGAATGAAATGTGCAGAATGGAATGTGATATATTGGAGAAGA
This sequence comes from Phyllotis vaccarum, assembly GCA_033318265.1. Lineage (NCBI taxonomy): Eukaryota > Metazoa > Chordata > Mammalia > Rodentia > Cricetidae > Phyllotis > Phyllotis vaccarum. The sequence continues at coordinate 16,496,214 of JARWLC010000001.1, forward strand.
GATGAATTACGACATAACGCATTGTTGATAGGAAACACAAACACTGTTTTCAAGAATCATTTCTGGAATCATCTCTATCCATCACAGGAGGTCCCAACCAACAATGAATTTCCAACTGTGGGTAATAGACAAATGAGTTTAAAAACCATTCAGCTAAGGGGATAAAAAGTGTAGTGTTTCTTATTTTCGATGTAATTAATGGCTGAGAAAGGCCTTTCTGAAGAAAGGCCATCTAGAAAAACATCTCAGCCCACTGAGAGAGAAGAGTGAACCTGGCAGCCAGTCACTCAGGAGGTGTATGTCACAAAAGCCCTGTGATAGAGACAACTCACAAGTTCCGGACCACACCTCTTACCATCGGTGTAGACTTTCCATGTCCAACCTTCCACGCTACTCGAGATTCCAAAGAACTTGTCCATACTGTTTGCTATGTTTTCTTTCCTACCAGGTTTCAAGGTTGCAAGAAGGAAAAAGAAATGGAGTACAGAGTAGCAGAGTAAAGTTGAAGAACAGAGAAAGAATAAATGACACTATGAAGTGCTTCTCTGTTAATCCTCAGCCAAGGATCCCTGCACAGATCAAAGAGACCCATCAATATCAGTGTAGAGAAAATCAGGCAGTATCACCTTGACCTAGAGGTGTGACTTTTGGGCCTTTAGGCTCCAGTGTATGGGGTGTGGCCAGCCTCGTTTAACACGCTGGTGCAGGCCACTCTCTTCCTGGTTGCTCTCTCCTGCTCTTAGAGGGAGGAGGACCAGATTCTCTGTTGCATGGACCAGTTGAGCTTTCTGGGGATTGTCTAAGAGTTTAATCTCTTGTATCAGTGGGTATTTCATATAAAACCCTTAATAAGTATTAACCTTTTAATCAGTTGCTAGTGATTATTACCAATTACACATCAGGAATCAATAGGACAGCGGGACTGGAGGAGAAGTTATCAATGAAGGACTGACCTGGATTCTGAAGGGGACAGTGCTCATATCACAGGGGTTCTGACACTGTTGCACATCCTATAGTAAAGCAAAACCACAGTGTCTGGCTTTGCTGATGAAAAGCCGAATGTAGAATCCCTTGGAAATTGCCTCAGATTCTGGGAAGAATTGGAGAGAACAAGAAATCGAGAGCTAGACTTGGTGGAGGACAAGATGTCTAGAAAACTAAATAATAAAACTAAAGAATTTGCCTGGCTTTGCAAAATGCACCAACCTATTACCATTTGCTTGCTCTAAAAAAATGAAGTTTCTACAAGTTCAATATACAAAGGGGATATGAATATTCACAAAGTTTATTTTCCTGAAAGCCTAGTGTTTGAAAGGAAGTCAGACTGAATCCTTCACAAATCAGGTGTGTGAATCTGGGTCCCCTTCCAAGTCATCAGTCTGCTAAGAATTTGTACTTCAGAGCTCCTGGGGATTTCTGGCAAGCAAAGATTTGGAAAGGAAAAATGAAGATAGCATCCATTGCCTTGTCTCTTGATCTGCAATTCCTGGGGCAGGTCATTTAGCTCTACGACAAAAATGGCTACATGCCGCCAGACACTCACAGGCCCAAATGAAACTGCTTCTGTCCTGAACATTACTAGTGGTTCAGGCCACCCATCCATCAGTTGGATGCAGTGTCCATGTTCGGAGTCACTGAATATGACTATTAGTCAACAAATGAAAGAGATAGTAATAAAGAGAATCACAGAGGTAAGATGAATCGTTTCCCATAGCAGCAAGCAAGTTCACTCTATTCTCTGGACCAACATAGAACTCTAAGGTACCCAAGTCTGGAACATAGAGATTTGCATGATCTTCTTAAAGCTGCTTCTAAGCAGAGACTTATGGCCTGATGCTTAGAACACTGAAATGCATAAGTAGTTCTCCAGGTTCTCCTGAGGTCGGAGAGGGAAAAGCTAGGAGAGGGTCATCTACTATTCCCGTCAAGAGCTGTCTTCCTGGTGTATGTAGTTGAGTTTGACATAAGCAAAGTAGCAAATTTTTGACACTGTTTCTTCTTAAATTCGCAACCTGAGCTCTTTCTTACATCCTTCCCAGAAAGCCCTTGAGTTCAAGGTTTGGAAACAAACAGTACCTTACTCTGAAACTTCCTAGAACTTTGATTATGGCAACCAGTTTCAACACTGAATAAATAATGGAGAAATGATGGTGCATTGCATTAATGAAAATTTACAAGGTAATATAAATGAAAGATTTAGCATGACACATGGTGCAAACTGTGTACTATTCAAAACAATGTCTGTTTGCTACTATTAGCAAGACAATTTTGAATTAAAATACAGACACGGGCTTAAAGAAAAACTCTTATTGGAGAGTTGACAGGGATTCCTGTTGTATGAAGTGTTGAGTTGTGTTCTTGATCGGAACTTTTGCTCCCTGGTCAAGTCAATATAGAAAATTCATTTTTAATTTTTTCTTTATTTTTGAGAACTTCATACAGGTATACAATGAAAGATAATTATATCTAATCCTCATTACTTCTAACTCTACTCATATGCTCCTGGAGTACACATTACACCAGTTTCTGACTTTTTAAAAGATCTGGCATTAAGTTCACTTAGTGCTACTTATTTGTTTATGGATATGGGTACATCCTTGGGAACAAAGGACACATATCAGTGGTCATATCCTCAAAGAAAAATCATTCTTTCTCCTCTGGATACTACCCACTGCCAACAGTTCCTCAATAAAGGGTGTGAGTTAGAAAACATGTGCCTAATCTACGATGGCTTGATCTTACACAAGTCTTATACATATAACCAGAACTGATAAGAGTTTGTGGCTGTAAACGGCATGCCTTACCCATCCTTCAGCCTTACATTCTTTCACTTCCTCTTCTGTGATGTTCTCCAAGACTTGGAGCTGGGGATGATGCAGATGCCTCATTTAGAGCTGAATACCCAGTCTTTTATTTTTGTTATGTTTTGGTAAAATCTCAACACAGAGAAGTGCAAAATGAGAACTGGCATATATTATGTGTCCATTTGGACAAGGTTATATGCTAAAACCAACCAAAAGATAGCATAATTATTTCATTATATTCACAGGACATTCCAGGAACTCTCCCCCAAATACTAAACTCTGAGGGTGTCCAAGTCCTTCATAAAAAATGAAATTATATTTGTGTATATACTGCACATATTCTTCTATATAATTAAATTGTTTCCTAGACTGTTTATAATATCTAACACTATATAAGTGATATATAAATCATTTTTATGATTTATTGTTTAGGGAAAATAGCAAGGGATAACTTTGTTCATGCTCATTGAAAATGCAATTTTGCAACTTTTTCCAAATATTTTCAGATTGAATCCAGCTAATTACATGGAAAGATACCCATAGATATGAAAAAAATTTGGACTCCTCTATAGAATTATTAAAAGAAAGTACAGGTAGCCAATTTCTATTTAGCAAAGAATAAAAAATAAACTCTAGACAAGTGTGTTTGAAAGTTTAATATTGGTGACTATTTGTTGGCTCACTTCCTTTTTTTAAAGTAATTTCTTAAACTAAGTAAATTCCATTCTCTTCTTCCTGGTTCAAAATTACAAAAAAAAATGTTTTTTCTGGTAAGCATGATTATTTTCTTCCTTCATTTAAGAATACATGATAAAATTTTGAATGCCATGTGTGTGGACTTGAGATAGATTAGCCAATTTCTTTCTTGGAAAATAAGATCAGGATGCTGTATGATTAGATGAATGGGTTCTAGATAATAAAATGCCTTATGGACACAGAAGAAATGGGCTTAATAAAGAATTCATCTTCAGGAAGTAAATGTACATGAGTATTTAAAAGATGTGTTGTTAGCCATGTGGTTATTCTCAGCAGTGATCTTAATATATTTCCCTAATACATCCTATGACTTTTGTCATTGTCTTTATTAAAGGGTTTGTTGTCAAAATAAGCCTATACTCAAAAGCTTATGTCTAAGCCAATATACAATGTAAAAATGAAACCAAGAAAGAATTGGAAGAAGATATTGGTGTTTCTATTATAGTTAACATCATCTATTGTTTCAGTCTTATGAGGAGGGGGGTTCTGAAGGTTTGAGCCTACATTTTAATTGGGGCAATGAAATCTGTGTAGATGCACTGGATTTGACTATTTTTATGTGAAGGAGAAAGTAAAGAGTAACAAAGATCCATGTCGAATCAGCTCACCACCTGATTGCTTCCCACTGACATGTTTATGGTGAAAAAAACTGAACCTGGGTTGTTTAAAACTATTTTCATGAATATGACTCCTTATGTTACAACTCACCTATTATCACACATGAAAGAATTTCAAGAACGAGAATGTTAAGGGCATTAAATTTTTCTTACAAATTATTTTTGACATAACAGAATAAATATGGCTAGTCTTCTCATTAATACTTGTATTTAGCATTTAAATAACTTAGCAATTCTTGTAAACACTAGTTCCTAAAAGCTCAAGATCTAAAAATCAGTGATTGATAATTACTTGTATTCCAAGAAAAATGAAAAAAAGATTTTTAATTTTAAAATACAGTCTATTATCCTTCTATATCTTCTAAGGGAGCCTGATGTGCTAAATGGAGTTTTCTGAAACTATATTTAAAGGATAACTAACTCCTACTATCGGTTCCTTCACGAGGAAAAAAAGCAATATTTTCATGTAAATGGAATTGCTCTTAAAACCAGTTGAGAAACATAAATTTTATCAGTGAGAACAAACTTGTGTTTTATCTTATATAGAATTTTATTACAGTCTGTTTCTTACTGTGATTCTGTGAAGTAGGTTGCTTTCAATGTGCTTGGGATTGAACCTAGTACAGTGTCCATGCACTGCGCCATGAGTTCCCTTCCCCTGGCTCTATTCCCCTCCTTCTTGGTAAAGAAGGACTTTTGAATTAGGTAGTTGTTTGGTTTCACAAGCAATTATTTCAGATTTACCATACAAATGAGCTCTTTAGGAGAGGGCATTTAAGAACAGGGTTTCTCTGGGTAGCCATTGCCATCCTGGAGCTCACTCTGTAGACCAGGCTTGTCTCAAACTCATTAATCCACCCTTCTCTGCTTTCCAAGTGCTGGAATTACAGGCATGTGCTACCACCCTTAGCAGGGTTTTGTTGTCTATACATCCCGACCCAGGTTCCCTTCCCTCCATTCCTAGCAACCCTGCCCCCAAATCCCACTTACCCTCTCCCCCAAATCCACTCCTTTTCTGCCTTCCCCCCAAAAAAGCAGGCCTCCCATGATCATCCAAGGAACACAGCCTAACAAGATACAACAAGACTAGGGACAAAATACAAATCAGTTCTTAGACTCTATCATAGTAACTTTTCCAGGGCCGTGATGGAAAAGAAAGAAAGAAAGAAAGAAAGAAAGAAAGAAAGAAGGAAGGAAGGAAGGAAGGAAGGAAGGAAGGAAGGAAGGAAGGAAGGAAGAAAGGAAGAAGGGAGGGAGGGAGAGAGGGAGAAAGGGAGGAAGGGAGGAAGGGAGGAAGGGAGGAAGGAAAGAAAGAGAGATAGAGAGAGAGAGAGAGAGGGAGGGAGGGAGGGAGGGAGGGAGGGAGGGGAAGGGAGGGGAGGGGAGGGGTTGGAAAAAGTAAGGAAAACCACAAAGCCTAGACAAAAGGTAATTAAGGAAGGGGTATTTTGGCATCTTGTTTAAGGGTTACTCCATTGTGTTAGGAAATTCAGGACCACAGTACAGTGTGAAGCAGCTGGTCACGTGACATGAGCTAGAGAGGGAGGAGCACACACACAGGTCACTTTTTCTCTAGTCTCTGATTGTGAATGCAGTGTCATCAGCTGCTTCTAGCTCTTCCTGCCCATGATAGACTTTACCTTGAACCATGGTTCAAAAATCTACCCTTCCATAAATAAATTACTTCTATCCAGATGTTTTTCATAACATATCAAGGTGGGCACTAAAGTTAATGAAATCAAGACAGTCCTCACAATCTGCTCAGAGACATGTCTCTTCATTGATTCCAGATCCAGCCAAACTGACAACTGAGATAAAATACCACAAACTCTAAGACAAAAGTTATCTTACAGCAGAAAGGCCTGTGACTTACACTAACCACTTTTTGTGCTTAAATATTAGTAAGCTTTCTCCCTTGGTGTTACAATTAGAGCCTGTTTGCAAGCCATAAAGGAAAATAAATCTCATAATTTGAGAGTTGCAGTTCAGTTTTGACCACTATTTTAAAAGTTTTATAATGAAATTATCTCCTCAAATTAAAAAAAAAAATCTATCTTCCAATCAGGATTTGCCACCAAAAAACCAGATGATTTGTTCTTATCGAAAATTCTGAAGGTGGGATTCTATAATGGTTTTGGCCAGTCAAAATAATAAAAGTAAACATGTAGGCTCTTAGAGGGATATGTTGAAATTACTCAAAATCATCTGGGTCTGAACTGGTAATAAATGACCTGTAATTTTCATGCATTCTTTATATTTTTTGTAAAGCTTATATTACACCAAGTCAAAAATGATTATTGCTCAGAAAAATTCCACAAGAGTATTGGAACTTAGTGTGATGGGGAGTAGATCCAATTTAACAAGATATTTCTTCTTTAAAATTAACTGAATCTTTCAAAAGTCTAATATTTAGTCTGCATGGGACCTACCTAGGCCCTCTGTGCGTGGGTGACAGTGGTGTGGCTTAGTCTGTTGTGGGGCTCTTGGCAGTGGGACCAGGATCTGTTTGTGTCACATGAGCTAGCTTTTTGGAACCCATTCCCTATGCTGGGTTGCCCAGCCTTGATGCAGGGGGAGGAGCTTAGTCCTGCCTCAACTTAATAAGCAGGCTTTGTTGACTTCCATAGGAGGCCTTACCCATTCTGAGGAGGGGATGGGAGAGGGGGAGAAAGGAGGAAGGGGAGGAGAAACTGCGGTTGGTATGTAAAATAAATTTCAAAAATTTGATTAAGGAAATAAATAAGATACTTTAAAGACATAAATTGAAAAGGGAATGTGGATGAGACTGACTAAGAAGGACAGAAATCTAATAGCAGAACTAATTTTTAGGGCATGTATACAAACTACAGTGAGTAAGCCGCCCTGACAACAATATAGATATCATCTTCAGCCTATCCCATTTCCCCATCAGGGAATTGGTCATGTCCGCATTATTTTTCTTTGACTTTTCTCACTCAAGAGCTAAAATACTAAAGGCAAAGAAGTTGGAAGTTTTTCCATCAGTTATTTCGAGCTGGTTTGTTAGCACAGGGTAATTCTGCAACTGGATCTCTATGGGTCTAACTTACAGACAGTTTCTCTACAACTCATGAGACAAAACGAAAATCACACAGAACTCAATGCCTTCCACTTCTCATTCTATGCTTGGCAAGCAGATTAATGTTGGTATATTTCAGAATTCATTAAAAGCCATGTTTAAAATGTGACTACCTGGGCAGTGGTGGTGCACACCTTTAACACCAGCACTCAAGAGTCAGGCGGATTTATGAGTTTCAAAAAATCAGGGCTATGTAGAGAGATTCTGTCTAGAAAAATAAAGACTTAAAATGTATTGGCACATACCATCAACATCCTACTGTGGTGGGTTTGGAGTTAATCAAAAGCACTTTCAGCTCCATGCAGAGTTCTACATCACCCTTGAATGGTGCAGAAATAAAAATCCTTTTTTCTATACTAGGTTAATATACAAAGTGGAATGCACTCCATTATTTTCTTTCCTAGAAGATAACTTCCCAGATGAACGCTGAGGATCAGTTCTTTAAACTAATTTTCCACATTACCACAACTGATTAATGATGTTAGACATTGCATGGTCCTTCACTCCCTTGCCTCTTGAACAAAAATTTTTCAGAACAATGTCTTTCTGTTTGCTGATAAACTTCCTATTAATTAAACAACCTCTCCTGAGAAGTCACTATCGTGTTTTTCTTTGCAAGCATCTTGGAAGCATTTGTTACACTGCACGTTTATCCATAGGATAATGGAGTTCAACAATTGCTCTAAGTCTAGAGATAGCTTGTGTTCCCAGTTTCTTTCGTGGCTTGCTAAAAACATCTAGATAAAAGCCTGGCAGACTAATGGATATGTTAAGTAAACAGAATTTTACTAAATATGGCTTCCTGAGTCTTAATAAAGTTAACATTCTCTTCTACTTCATAATTTCTCCTTATGAAGTGGCTGTCATTGGACAACTGGTGACTTGGATCTTTAACGCTGAAAAACATTTATCATGAGCTGCTACATATGAGAGAATCTCTATGGTTTTACTTCTTTCTTTTCTGCTCATTACTAGGATTAATGAAAACCCAGCGCTTTCTCTGACCTCAGACATATACCATGACTAGCTTAGGAAATTGATAAGTACACTGTTTTCTTTGATTTTCCAAGCTGTCAGTGTTCAGTAGAAGCAGAATGTAGGAGATAAAGAAATAATGAATTAGAGTTACCTGCAGGCCTTTCAGTCTTGTGGAAGCTTCAAATGAAGAATTTCTGAACTGCTGACAACAAGAATTCATTGTTACCAAGGGTCAAAACAGCTTGTTGTGATCTGCTGCTCTCCCTGTACCCTGCATTCTGCAGACGTGGATTTCAGCATCCTGGCTATTGGTGGGGAAAAAAGGCCTTTGGAGATCAGAATACTGAGTTGGTGTAGTATTGTACAAGTTGGTTTTATTTTTGAGTATGCTAAAAGTATAAACAAGAACAAATAAACAAACCACATGAAGGAAGCATTAAAAAAGAATAAACTCCAAATCATGACAGGCTAAGCCCACTCCATTTTTTTTTTCTGTTGCTGTTACTGTTGTTATAATTAAAATTCTAGGACAGTTAAGCTTCATACTCCTGTGCGCTTTACTAATTCCCTCATTAACATTCACTGTGTAGGGTAGCATGGAACATCCTCCACACTCCCTGGTTCTTACACGGGCTCTTTAACTGAATACAAAGAGTAAAGTATAAAAGTAGTGGTAATATTGCATAGACCTAAGAAAAGGCTAAGTCATAATCATTTTACACTTTTTGTACAAAGAACCATAAATTTGTGGACATATTAGACAAGCTATCTTTGTACCACAAGATACTTAAATTTTTGAGGTAATAACAGGGTAAACAAATATCTAGTCTTGTACAATAAATTCTAGGTTGTTACTAATAGTTCTCCAGGATGGGAGGAGCTGGAAAAAGTAGAAGAGTCTTAAGGTTACTTCACCAGTGTCTGCTGTTAGATACTAATTTCTAGCCTTGAGAAGGAAATCCTCCTGAGAAGAATCATTACAGTTCACAACATACAGCAAATCACGGGGCATTTTGCTTCTTCTGAAGTTACACTTCTTCAGTTGATTTCAGCTTGAAATCATGAGTATAATAATTTGTCATGTTTTGATATGACACACCTCTTTAAACAGTTTAAAGCATCGGGTGGCAATCTAGAGGGCATTTTTCTGAGCAAGGTGCTTGAGCAATCTCAGATCGCACAGATAGGATGAAGGTGCTAAGAGGGGCCTCTGTACTTTATGTTTTCTGTTTAGCAATTAAAAGTGTTCTAAAAGTGAAGTTATTAACTTAAAATAACCAGTACTGAAGTGATACAGTAGCTACAAATATGCTACCCTGCATCCTGAAAAAATATCAACTATGAATTCTTTAATTTCATCTGATACTCATGCTGCTCTTGAAATCAAATGTCCTAGGAAAAACGATGGCAAATTCTTGTAGCCATTAAATATAGCAGGTCTTCAACAATGGGTGCTGTGAATATGCATAAGTGAGGTAGAAGAGCTATTGTGATTTGGGAAAATGGAAAAAGGGGGGATGCTAAAACCACAAGAGCAGAGACAGAAGCTGAGGCTACCAGAATGCAGAAGGCAGTCACACAGAATTCCTCTAAGACAGATTCTGACAGGGGTGAAATATGACATGGAAAAGTCACTGTTATTACAAAGTGCCCAGAAATGTTAACTTCAGGAAGCTGGGAGACAATCTCCCCCTGGAAATGCTTTGAGGTGTTAATAAAAAAAATAATAAGTTAATTAAGAGAGGCTTTCTATGTTTTGAAGCGGGATCTCACTCTGCAGCATAGGCTCAGCTAGAACACAAGTTCTTCCTGCATCTACCTCCAGAGTTCAGATGTTACAGATGCGACCTTACCACACCCAGCTTGAGAGTTGTTTTCTTATTTGCTGACAAACACTAAGCTCCTGTTAACTGAGGAGTCGCTCCCATCTGTGCTATACACTACGATTGTCTGGAAAGCTTTAAATCATTCTGATGTCCGGGTCACATCCCATCCCACATCAGCTTTCGTAGAGGGCCTGGCAATGAGAACACTGATGAAGATCCCAAGAAATTCCGTGTACTGTACAACCAAAGACACTTTAGACACATACTCATCCCAAACAGATAAATTTTTCATGATCTCCTCCTTTGAGCAATCTCATCAAGGCGACTAGTCTTTACCATTGGGAAATGGAGAGTGGAATGCACACTTCAAAGGCACCAGCGAATGTTGAGCTTGACTTGACACAGTCTTATTTCTCCAAGCAAGGAGTTCTGTGAAGATATATATATATCTTTGTAGCAATGCAATCATTTCTGGTAGGCTTCTTTCCAGAAAGAGGCAGACTGACTGGAAAAGGCTCAAAGACAAAATCATTATAGGCCTGGGGGGACAGACTTATGGAGAAGATGAAGAAAATTAAATATGCGAGCCTATGTGACAAGGTGGGGAGGGGTCATGATAACATCTTGCTAATACCTGAAGGGCGGTAACGTCAAGAGCAAGAGTGGATTGCTCTGGATCAGGAAAAGGGTACTCTCTGCAAATAATAGGATGGCATTAGAAAAGAAAAAAATTGAAGGCATGCTGTCAGCTAATTCTCGATGACCACATGAGCTAATGAGCCATGCCATTGGCATCAATCGAAAGGCAGCAGCCACATCACTTGCGTTCCTCTAAAACACGTCTGGACAGACACTGAGGAAGTTGATTGTCAGGGCAATTCTGTGTGACCTGGACAATGACAAGAGGCGAGAGCAGTAGACAAAGGAAGAGACCTCAAACCATTTCAATGCCACCTCCAAAATAACCACAAAAGGTCAAAGAACACCGAAAATAACCTTTTTCTCTAACTGCAGTGGCAGATGAGAGGATGGTGTGCGTGATACATTACACTCATTTTTATGTGTTGTTTCATGCACTGTCTTACCAACTGCTTCCTTTATTTTTAAGACAGATACGTTGATTTCCTGCATGGAAAATATTTGAAAACATGCTATGCTTAGAAATTTCTGATACAGTATTATATTCTTAAGAAGAAACATTTTAATGTTTTTTCATATAATTTTAATAGTTATTTCAGAGTTCTATATGATATTTTTATTTATTTTTTAGAAACTTCCCTCATGTATAAAATATATCTTGATCATATCCATCCCCTATGCTTCCACCCAACTCTGCCCAAGACTCTTTAACCTCTCCCTCCCAACTTCCTTCCCTCTTTTTTGTTCTAAACAAAGCTCTTATTTCTCTGAAATAAGCACAATTGTTGAAATCAAGAACAACTATTGCTGGCCTTAAGAAGAATAAAATTCATAATGATAATAGCTAATTGTTAGAACATTTTCTTATGACATACGTTGTGTTGTGATCATTTCTACCAACTATCTAACCTAAATTAGCGATCATTACAACCTTCAATGAAGGCTTTCCCATCATTCATATGAACAAAGCCACTTTCTTGCAGCAAAGTAATCTAATCAAAGTTACATAGCTAGTGGTAATGTGCTGAGGGGTGAGATAAAAACCAACGTACGAGGCTCCAGAATTATCCTCCCCTTTTTGTTTTCATGAAATGCATACAATTGCAAACCAAATAAAAATTTGTCACCTCACAAATCCCCCTCATAAACTTCATCCATCATAGCATCATAAACATTGTCTATAATATAAAGGACTCAATCTCATACAGTTATTATGTTGAGTAAATAATTTTTGAAACACTTACAATGATACCTACTTTATAAGGTGACTGCGATGATAAAAATAGAATCATTTGAAACAAAACAAAAGCCACTGAACACAACCTGACACTCAACACACTCTGAAGGAATAAAATGCAGCAGAGCCTCAAATCTATGAATCAACTATTTCAACAGTAATTCTTTCTCCTACTTTTTGCATAATCTCGCAATCATCTTTTTATCTATCTCCCACTTTCTAAGATTGTATTGGAATAGGGTTGTTTTGGTTTTTTTTTTTTTTCATCCAGGAAAAAAAATAAACAAACAAATTCCCATGGGCTTTCCTACCTTCAGAATCATACCTTGAGCATTAAGATGTTGTAAGACAAGACAGAGAAAATATATTAACTAAACCCTTGTTCTAAGTGGAGCAACCGTAAGCTAATGATCCAAACTATGAAATGCTTCAAGTTGTGAATTTATTGTTCTCATGATGCTACAAGTGAAAAAATCCACTCCATGAAGCTTTATTTCATGCACATAATTATTGATTGTTGTATAAAATGCCCATTAAGCTGTGTGTGCATGGGACATATAAAACATAAGTGGATTTTGTGTTCAGGCTTGATAACAGGAGGTTGAATGTTAACTGTATCCATGTTTTTATGTTGTATCCTTGGAAATTTTGGTTTTTACATCACCACTGATAAGATATAGGCTGTCTTTCCCAGGGCTATCTAATTCTCGGAAACACTAAAGGATGGTCTTCAGCACCCTTTCCATATCTAAATCAATCAACTTAGAGCTCATTCTCCAGTGACCTCCTGCTCCTAGCCCATATCCTCCCTGACCTAGTAAATAAGGCAAGATTAGTAGACAAAGCTCATATCAATAGCCAATCATTGGCCCAAATTATTCATGCTATTCAGTCCCATACTGGCTCAGTTTATTTACCCTTCCCTGTTTATTCCTTCCCATGAAAACCACAATAAAGGATGAGACCATGCTCCCTAATCCGTACCTCCTCTAACCCAGCCCGTGACCCACTTGTCCATGTTGTTCTGTGTAGAGTGGCATGATGAGATGTTCTTTCCCAAGAACTACAGTGCTTGTTACCTCTTGATATGTTGATAAAAATAACCTCACATCTTAAATAAAGGAGGTCACTTAAGAGAGAGTGAAACACTATCAGAAACTAACAGAATCCTTGGGAACTAAAGGAATTACTGTCAGTGCTTCAGATTCCAGATCACAGGACAACATAAAAACAATTATTAGCAAGTTTTCTCAGCACCCCACAAATCATGCCACATAAGCCACTGCAGACTCCTCCTTAGTGTAAGGCCGATCCTGTTTCAAAATAAGTAATCTACACTAATTTCATAAACACAGTGACTTATAGTCCCAGAGGAACAGCATAAAGGCCAAAGCCATCCTCAGGAGAGCACACCTAGGAAGCTGAGACACTCGCGGCACAGAAAGTACCTTTCCAGTCTATTGGAAAAAGAGGAAAACTCCGGAGTAAAATTATCAGGGTGATACATCCCCCGGTGAGTGTTTCTGAGAACAGAACAGAGAAATATATGTGTCTTTTAACCACAAACAAGGACAAATACCTTCTTCTATTTAGATGTGTGTGTCCACTTTTTCATGAAATGGTTGAAAAGTAGAATTACATTTTTCATTTGGTCAAAATAAATAACCAAATGATAGGCAGTCCTCTAAAGTCAAGTCAATTTTTTTACAAGTATTTCCAGGGACTGTAAATTTAAGAATTCAGGTACTGTTAAGCTAACAGATTTTAAGGATTTCAACATTTAAAGGAAAACCCTTTATAGACAGTCATCCATTGCACAGACTTCTGATCTGCATTTCACCTGGAGGACTGGGCTAACCTAGACATGTCCCAAATGCAACTTCTCAGATCCACTTGTCATTTTGGAGCTTCCTCTGAACATTACTGTGATGGAGAGGATACACAGACATCTTGATCAGAAATGTGAATTTATCTCAGATGCTGGCAAGTAGGGACAAAGACTCAACTGTGACTAATGAGGAAGATGTTAAGGTGGAGTAGAGACATAATGGTTTAAAAGCAGTCACTCCAGACATGTAGCTGCATTTCCTTAGACAAAGAAATATAACACCCTTTTTTACATTTGAATAGCTACTCCAAAAGTGGAGGGATCTAAGGCATTTGTTTGTTTGCTTGCTTGCTTTTGATAATTCTGGTAATAATCATAATATCAAATTTCTAGGCATGTCATTCAATCAGTATGTCAGATTCAGATGTTTGGATCTCTGAATAAAGAGGAGTGTCTTTCTGGTCCTTAGGAGGCCGGGGGGGGGGGGGGGGGCGTGTCAAAGGCACAAAAAGTGATTAATTATGCTACAACTGGGCCAGCTTTCCTTTTCCTATTGGAGGTAAGAGGCATAATATTAAACTAGCACTAGGCATCTTATGAGACAAAAAGTTATACAATTAGAAGAAAAGTTCTGTTTCTGATGGCAGAAGTGAGGTAGAACCTTAGCATCTGGCTCCAGAATCCCAACTGTCACTTCCTGTTTACCTGCAGTTACAATTGAATACAAATTATCAAAGTAAAAATGAAGACATTTGCCACCAGCCTCCAGCCCTCTAGCTTCTTCAGCATCTCTATGAGGAAGAAGGGAGACATCATACAGCCCTAAGAAGGAAAAGATGACTCAGACTATAAAATATTTGCCATTCCAGTGGAAAGATGTAAGTTCATAGGCTCTGCTCTTGGACTAAAATTGGATAAGGCATCTAACATGTAGTCTCTGCACTAAAGAAGAGAAGAGAGCACACCCCTGATGTCCTGGACAGCTAGTCTGCCTAACTGGGGAGATTCCGTCTCATTGACAGAAACCAGATAAAATAGTAAAGTGGATAAATGAGCCTGGAGAGATGATTCAGCAGTTAAGAGCATTTACATGCCCTTCCAGAGGACCCAGAGCAGGCAGCTCATGACTGCCTGTAACTAATTAGGGAATCCAACAGCTTTTTCTGGCTTCAAACACCTTCTTCTGGCTTCCAAGGGAACCCTTACACAGGTAGCAAACATACAGATACACATATACACACATAAGTAAAATAAAACCTCTTTAAAATTAAATAAGAACGTGGCAAGCAATTGAAAAATACACAATTTCAGTTTCCAGCTTCCATATATATACACATACAAACACACATAAATACCTACATACATAATCTCATTGTAAATTTATAGCAAGAGGTATGTCATATGGAGATGTCTTTCTACATGCTGTGAATATCATTCTTTAAATAAAGGACTGCTTTGGTGATAACAGGCACTGTAGAAAAAGTAGGTGGGGAAATCAGAGCACAGGTAGGAGGAGGGCAGAGTCACAGACAGATTGAGCCAGATGCCCAAAGAAGTAACATGTAAGGAACACAGGTGAGCCATGAGCCATGTGGCAGGACAGATTAATGAAAATGGGTTGAGTTAGGATGAAAGAGCCAGCTAGAACTGTGCCTAAGCCATAGGCCAAGCAGCATGAAGTTAATATAAGTGTCTATGTGTTTCTTTGGGACTTTGGGATTGTTGGTCCAGATAAGTGATGGCGGATGGGTTCTAACTGTGGGCCTAGTCTGGGCCAGAAACCTCAGTGTAACAGATGATGCCCAACATGGGGCTGAATACACATATAAAGCTGGAGGAAGCTTAAAAGGGATTCTAGAACATAGAAACTGAGCCAAAAGTACCTTCCAAATTGTGTATCTGAAGTGGGTCATTGTACAGAGATAGCATGGCATCCGGGCCACAGACAAAATGGCTGCAGACTTGTAGCAGGGAGCATAAGATGTAACTGGTCCAGTTCCCAAAGTCTCGCAGAAGACTCAGTAGCATGTAATTTATTTAAGGTTTCTGTTTATTTTGAACAAAAAGGGAACAGAGTCAAAGATGGCTTTTTGGTAGCAGCATTTTCTTGGGTCTGCTGTTTGCTGATGGTGAACAGAGCCGCTGTTCCTTTAAGAGAATTTCCTGACTCAGCTTTATTGGGAAAAAAAAAACTGTGTGGCTCTTTAAGAGAGTGCTAGTATTTTTAAAGCTCTTCTGGTTAGAAAATGATTAAGGAGTCACAACAAAACAGATTCAGATGGGGAGAAAACATATAAATGGGTTACAATGTGTGTAAAATATACATAGGCTTCAGAGAGAAAAGAAAGAAGGTAGAGAAGGTCTTTAAAAAAGAAAAATAGAGTAATGAAAATATAATAAGTCCTTTAAAGAAGTAAAATAGACAGAGTATAGATTATGGCTATTATTGTGTTTTATTTTCATTTTTTAAAACTGTTAGTGAGCTAACTGCAGAAAGACAATTGTTTGCAAAGGCTGCTAAGTTAAAAGAGAATATATATATTAAAGGTATCTTGACTTTGAAATTTGGGTCTAAGGATACATTTGGAAGAGTTCTCTGCTTTTGTTTCCACAGAAGATGAGAACCTATGGATTGCTTCCAGGTAAATATAGTTTGATCAACCAAGAACACCTGAAAATTCTCTGATGAGAAGAGATGGTCACATTAGCTTGAGGACTGCAGATTAAGATGATCCAGTCTCAAGAATCTGTAAGATTGCCTATGCTCCTCAATCAGGAGGAAGTAGTAATGAAAACTATGTCAAAATTCCCAAAATATTGTTTATAAATGTTTGTTTTCATTATGAATGGTTAATGGTCATAGTGAATCTCTTTGTAAGAAAAAGGGGGAATATGGTATATGCATGATTTTTAAAAAACAGACTATTGAATTTACTTTAATCCAAAAATCAGCTGTTAATCTCAAATTATTTTACATTGATATGGCCTGTGGCTTATTGAGACAAATCTAAGGTCAATTCTCTTATGCTGTATGTATTTTTTTACTCTTGTTTAAGGTATGATGTTTATGTAGCTCATTTAAAATTGTAATCCATAACTAAGAAATGCATGTTAGTTATAATTTTAGGTATGCAAAGATATACTTCAATTAAGTAGGTAATCTTAAAACACTTCTAAGATATACAGAATATAGCATTTAAATTATTTTAAGAACTTAGACTTTTCTGGACAGTAACACAGGTCTGCTCCTGGCAGCACTAATTTACTTCAAGAGAAAAATGGGCATCAAAGTCCATATGGAGTCTACTTTCTTTGTGGCAATGGTTAGCCACTGGACAAGAACCTGTTCTTGTATTGACTGTTTGACAGTACGTTATTCAAACTGGACATGCAGATTCCATAGAAAGGTGACCTCTAAACTTTGGTCAAACAAGCCGAGATGGTCATTCAGGTTCCTACTTTACAGAGAAAACTGTCAGACATTCTTCAGGACTCAAGGAGAAGCAACTATGAACTATACCAGAATGGGCAGAACAGATTTCCTGCTTCACTGAAATGAAAAGAGACTCTGGGCCTGTAGGCTGAAGATGGATGCCTCAACTTTATAAAGGAACTTGGAGTGACTGTCTAGGCAGACAGATATCATCTCTTTCATTTCTAGATTTTGGAAGTTGCTTGCACTTCCTGTTTACTTGGGTAAATATATCATTCTGTGGTCTTTGATATAGTTGAATATTGGATAGTTATAGGTATAGTTTTTCTTAGTTGTTTTAAAAGGTACATTAGATATGAAACTTTAGATTCACAGGATAAGATAGATGATAGAGTATTTTCTGTAGTTTTTCTAGATACAAATAGACTAGATATTGTAACTGTAATTCTTGCTTGCTAGCTATTTTGTTATATGTAATTTTGCTATATTGAAATTGGAATCTTCCTTTTTGATTAGACAGAAACAGAGAGGTAATGTGGAAGTGTCTTTCTGTATGCTGTGAATATCATTCTTTAAATAAAGGGCTGTTTTGGCCATGGCAGGCACTGTAGAAAAAGTAGGTGGGGAAATCAGAACACAGGTAGGAGGAGGGCAGAGTCACAGACAGATCAAGCCAAATGCCCAAAGAAGCAACATGTAAGGAACATAGGTGAGCCACAGGCCATGTGGCAGGACAGATTAATGAAAATGGGTTGAGTTTAGATGAAAGAGCCAGCTAGCGATGTGTCTGAGCCATAGGTCAAACAGTATGAGATTAATATAAGTGTCTGTGTGTTTCTTTGGGACTTTGGGATTGCTGGTCCAGATAAGCAGCGGCAGGCATGTCCAAACTGTGGGGCTAGTTTGGGCCAGAAACCTTAATCTAACAGGTATTTGTTCCCAATTCAAGGGGAAAAAAAGATACCAATACAAAGTCATTGCATTTTTTCTTTCTTTTATAGAGGGGGTGTATTTAATTATTTTGGATTTAATTAAACTGTTTTTTAATTTATATTAAGTAAAACTAAAGTATCCTACTCTAAGCAGTCCAAGTTCAAAGACTCAACATTTAATTCTCACATTGATGTGTTTTCCTACTATAAGATTTGGACAAGAAATACTTGATTTCTAATGCTATTTATGGAAGCCTTTACTACATCATTTAGGTTAAACAAATTTAGTTAGACGAGAGACACTTGAAAATAAGTGAAATAAGGTCTTGTTTAAGGAAAAAAAAAAAAAGAACAACTTTGTTTTGAAAGAAATCATTGTAGCCATGGGCCATAGCTTCTCTAGCCTTCCTTTGGCTCTCTGTGGCTCACCTCTTACAGTCTCGAGTTGCATCCATGGGAGACTCACAGAAGCAGTTCTGGTGGTTTGGTTTTCCACAGAAGGGGTGAAATGAGGATCTCTTTTGGAGATGTGGTCTACTCAAGAAAGGAAAATTCCTTGAGTACTATTTAAGGTATCACACGTTTTAAAGAGGAAACAGAAATAGAGCAATCACAGGACAGAATTGGAATCTTGACTGAAGGCTATATCAGGCTGGATCCTCACTGAGCAACCCAGCAAGAATTCCCAGAAAAGTTAAGGCAAACCATCGGTTCTAGGAACTCACCAGTTGATCAATTAATCATTCAACGTGCCCTAAAAGACTAGAAGGAAGTCATCTTAACTGTAAAATGGGACATTTCACCAGAACCCCACTTTTGATGCTCTGTTTTTTCTTTGCAAAACAATCGTGTATGATCTAAGCTTGAACCTGAAAATCTGAAAGCCTTCAATGCTTTTCTCTCAGAGCTAGGGACATATGGGGTGATTCAGCAGAAACTACTTAAATAGAACCTTTAAAATCAAGACATTACAGAGATTTTAGTTTCCAATGAGATACATGTGACTATTCTCATTTAAATGATTTAAGATTTATACGTATAATTGAGAGGCTACAGAGAACTTAGAAGAGTTCTCAGATGTTGAAACAAGTTTCAAAACACATTGTTTGGATAATGCCTCTGCTATAGGCTCATCACAAACACTCAGCCCCTTAAATCCACTTAAAATAGTGATATCAAACTAGTAGATTATTGAGAAGCATCCTGAGGTCCTAAAAGTCTGTCATGATCTTACATCATTAGACATGTGACCTCTTCACATACCACTCTTGGAATTGAGGATTCCAAGCACCTTCTGTGGAGTGTGAGATTCTGTCATGGATATAGGCTTTTGCCAAACAGCTCTGCTGCTAACAAGATTCTGAAGCCTATCAGCCAAAGGTCTCAGCTCTTGGTGATAAGCCACCATCTTTTGTGGCTGGCTAACTGCCAAGGAACAAGGAAAGAGTAGTGAAGGGAGCCTGTTATCTTATAAAAACTGGAAATTGACAGGAAAGTGGGCTGAGTCCAGTAGAGATGTTGGCAACTAGATAGCGAATGTTTTTCTGATTTTCCAAAACCTGCACACTTGAAAAAATTAACCTCATTATGTTACAATAGCAACACTCTATACAACATTCAACAGTATGTCAGACTTTATTGGAAGTATCTTGTCTGATTCAAACCTTAAAACCACCCTAAGGAAACTATAGAGCTTTGATTCTGACCATCAAGCAGAGGGTAGCCTAACAAACCAGTTCTGAGTTGTATGACTTTGGAGAAATTATTTTGCTTCTTAGCTAGAACTTATCCATCCCTAGGAAACTGTTCTTGCCCCTTAATAAGAATAATCATGCATTCTCCCTCTCAAGTCCATCATCATGTTCTCTTTACTCCATCTACACAGCCACAACTCTAGCCTAAGAGGTAAATCTGGGTTTTGAGGAGCTTGAAGACTGTGTAGTGGGATGTCAGATTTAAATTCAGTGTATTATGAACTATGAACACATCAGATTTCAAATACATATACGTGTGTATATCTAAATAAATATATGTGTTCATATACACACAATGAAATCACAAAATTTAAAAATCTTCTAGTTTCAGAAATTGAACCAGGAATCAAGACTAAGTGTGAGAGGCAAGAACTCAATCACTGAGCTGCATTCGCTGCTTTTTCTAAACCCGACTTTTTTAAACAATTAAAATCACTCTACATTTACAAAAGTGTCAAGGTATGTCATTTTTATTATTGACATGTTTATGAACTTCTATAATTTTTCACTTATGCTTTGGCCACATGCCTTTTGGTTACCTCTTCTTATGACAGCAGCTCTGTGGAACAGTTTTGGGTAAAGACAATAGAGAATGAACTCTTCCTCCGGCAGCTTGAGAACTGGTACTTGAAGGGGATTCATGATGATACATTGTAAATAATTGTCCCACCTACAAGTTTAATAAAAAGTGCTGATTGGCCAAAGGCAGACAGGAAGTGTGGGTGGGGCTGCCAGACTAAGAAAACTCTGGGAACAGGAAGAACAGAGCAGAGATGCCACAGAGATGCCAGAGAAGCCAGAAGATGCAGAGGACAACTATGCTGCTCTGAGGAAAGGTACCGAGCCTCATGGCTGAACAGGATAAGAATCATGGGTTAGTTTAAGGGTAAAGAGTTAGCAAGTTATATGCCTGGGCCTTAGGCCGATCAGCCTAAAATTAATGTAAGCATCTTTGTGTCTCTGTGGGTCTGTGGGTCTGAGGGTCTGCTGATCCAAACCTTGAGGCTAGACCCAAAAGTCTGGGCCACAAGGTTAGGCCCAAAATCCGGGCCAGAAACCTCATACCACAGTTATTTACATCTTAAATTGTTCTCCTAAGCTTTCTAGTTCAGCCTCACAGCCATATGTAAGTGTGAGATTTCTGTCAAGTTTGATTAGGTCACTTTCTAGTTTCTTTTATGGGAAAGGTATAAGATTTATACCGTATCAATGGTTTAATTACTCATCCTAAATACTCTTTGAACAATCAAGACCCACTGAGCAGCTTGTTCATGTTCTCACGGAGAATGCTATGATTGTATATTTCATCTATCCAGTAGTAAGAAATTCATAGTTTGCTCACTTCACTAACTGGATAACCACATCATCTATGAACTGTTAATACTTCTACTCAAAATTTGTCTCTTCTGCCTAAAGAATGAATGAAGTCTGAAAATATAAGCATTAAGCCATTCACTTCTTTGTATTGAGATATTTTTTAATGATTTTATTGTTTGGTTTTTTTTATCAGTTTGTCGCCTATATTATTCATTTTTATCTGTACTTCTTCAATTATCCAACAAAATGAAAATTATCAGAGAATGATACCTCATTTACTTAATGGAACATTTGAAAGGCATATTTTCAGGTTATATTTAAAACAGCCTATGCTTGCCTCAACTGCCCCTTAACTCAGCTATCAATATGCTAAAATCACCCAGAGCCATCTCAATACCATACCCAAGAGGAACTATGGCAGAGGGAAGGTTGAGGAAATAGACATTTCTGAACCTCTCAACAAGATGCTCAAGAAGTTTCCTAATTGGGTTTTGTGCTTCCTCCAAGTCTCCCACAAGCCATTTCCATACAGGCATCCTGCAAGACCTCTAAATACAAAAGGTCACATATCGCACTGGCTAAAAACCTCATTCCATATGAGCCACAGGGCAAACTACTTCTTCCAAGATATGATGTTCATCCTGCAGTCCAGTTCACTGTCTTGTCTCATCTCTCCCCTATGTCTCTTCTGCCCTCCAAGACTTGTGTTTTCACAACTGAGTGTGTTTTACCATTCTGATGAGATTCACAGCCTCTGAAACAACACATCCAGTTCAGCTCCCACGTCCCAGAACCACTTCCATAAAGATGCAGGTTTTGACTGTTTCCAAAGTCATTGTTGTCATCTTTCTTACTATTACAAACATCATTCTGGAAAAACAACCCCTCCACACACACCCATAAGACTGTCTCTATAGTGAAATACCATATGTGTGCATATGGTACCTATGTATACATACAATATGTATAAGCAAATGGCAAGAGTATTTAGCTACAGTAGCTTGCCTACATTACAGATATTTTATCAAATTACAGTCTGAATTTAGAAACCTAGTTAGTAATTAAAATACAGTGCATGGCAAAATGTTGCATAAATTTAAAAAAGCAATGAAAATCTCTAGTTTTAGCCAATGATTTCTAACAATCCTCCACAATCAGAAAGAGTCAATGTTTTTCAACATTATCAAGCAGTAATGCTGCTGTTCTTTCTTGTTCAAAGATGAAAAAGAAAGAATTGGTTCAGGTCATGTGTAATCAATAGAACAGCCACACACACACATACACACACAAATCTTGTTATTTTTGAGAGTATTTTTTTCCCTTGCCATACTGGATTTATTTCCTGGAGACAGCCACATCAAGCATTTTAGGCCATATAAAACCCAACTCAGAAACAAACAGGAAAATTTGGTGACCAGATGAATTTAAAGAATTGATCAAAAGAAGAGGAAAACCAACAGAGCACTCAGCGGGAGCTCATCAGCACTGCCCTATCTGTCCACAGGATATGATCAACACGGAGTCTGATCATATCTACAACTGCTCTTCTTTTATTTATCAAATACAGAACATTTGACAGGCGAACCATCTTTCAAATGCTGTCTCTAATGCATTAAGAACTTTTAGCATTTAGTTAATGATAATTTTTCAATGATTTCTACCAGCTGATCTAAATCTAAGTGCTACCTAGCTCAAAACCTCTCCTAAACAAATTATATGTGAAGATAAAATAAACATATTAAGATTTCCCCAAGTTATTGTTTTTCCCAAATTATTCAGCTGCCCAACTTTCCACTAAAATGACTGTTACTTTGAATACATTGATCCAATGTCATTTAGCTTCTGAGACAACCACAAATATATTTCTTCTGTTGTCTGTACCCACATTGTTTCACAAGACAATCCCCTAGAAGTGTCCACAGCTCTGAAGGCATTGCCTTTAATGTACATATTTCAACATGCCTAAGACTTCCTTTTTTAATTGAAAAAAGGTTCTTCTCTATAGTGGGTATTAATCATTAGCAGCTGATTATATAAAGAGGTTAATATTTAATAATGGGTTTATATGAAACACTCGCTGGTACAATTCCTGGAAAGTTGGAATGGTCCACATGGCAGTGGCGGTGGGTCAGATTCTCCCATCAAAAGTATGAGGGAACAAACAGGAAGGAAGGACAGCATGCACCCAGCATTAAACTGGCCTGGCCACACCTCTAGGTCAATGTGAGTAGTGCCTGATTCCCACTACACTTCTGTCATACAATAGATCCCAACCACAGCTCTCTCACTTCTCCCAGATCCTCAAACCCACCTCCACTCTCCCCCATATCCACTCCTCTCTGTGTCCCTACAAGAGACAATAACTAAAGGTGGCAAAACTATATACAGTAAGACAAGGCAAAAGCCTTCATATCAAGTCTGGAAAAGGCAACCTGACAGGAAAAGTGTCCCAAGAGCAGGCAAATAAGTCAAAGACACACCCACTCCCACAACAAAAATCCTACAAACTGCAGAGCTAAGAGCCACTATATATATGCAGAGGACCTGGTGTGGACCGCTGCAGATCCCTTGCCAACTACTTCAATCTCATTGAGCCCATTAGTGCCTTTCTTTGTTTTCCAGTGGGTCATATCTATGGATTATAGCTTAGTTTTCATTTAATTAACAGTTAACATCCACTTATAGTGAATACATACCACATTTGTCTTTCTGGGTCCAGGTTATCTAAATTAGGATGATTTTTTTTTCCAGGCATCCATTTTACTGCAAATATCATGTTGTTACTTAAAGGGCTGAGTAATACTCCACTGTAAAAATTTTCTTTATTCATTCTTCTATTGAGGGAATATGTGGTTACCTGTTTATAGCTATTGTGAATAAAGTCACAAGGAACATGAATGAGCAAGTATCCTTATGGTAGGATGGAGTGTGTCCTTTGACTATATGCCCAAGAGGTGTGGTCTTGAGATAGATCAATTTCTAATTTGCTGAGGATCCACCATATTAATTTCCATAGTGGCTATACAAATTTGCACTCCGCCAGCAAGGTCCCCTTGCTCCACATCCTCAAAAGTGTGAGCTGTCATGTGTGTTTTTTATCTCAGCCATTCTAACAGATGTAAAATGAAATCTCAAAGTAGTTTTGATTTTAATTCTTTAATGACCAAGAATGGTGACCATTTAAGTGTTTCTCGGCTGTTTGAGACTCCTCTATTGGGAATTCTCATAATTGCACAATGTAAAAATATGTCACTGTGATTAGTTGAAAATATTTTATTTATATTTAGATTTTTTAATTGTGCAACAGGTTTGGGTATCTAGTTTCTTGAGTTCTTTATATATTTTTTATATTCGTCTTCTTGAATATAGGATTGGTAAGCTCCCCAATCTGTAGGTGGCAACTTTGTATAAAAGAGCATGTCCTTTGCCTTACAGAAGCTTCTCAGTTTCATGAGGTCCCATTTATTAATTGTTAATTTTAGTGCATGTGCTATCAGGGTTCTGTTCAGAAAATAGTTTCGCATGTCAATGTGTTCAAGGGCATTCCTCCACATTCTCTTCTATTGGGTTCAGTGTATCTGGTTTTATATTGAGGTCTTTGCTCCACTTTGACTTGATTTTTCTGCAGGGTGATAAGTGTAATCTATTTGCATTCTTCTTCATGGTGACAGCAACATTTGTTGAAGATACTATCTCATTTTTCAGTGTGTATTTCTATCTTTTTTATTAAAAATCAGGTGTCCATATGTATGTGAACTTATATCTAGGTCTTCAATTCTGTTCCATTAGTAAATGTATCTGTTTTTACGCCAGTACCACACAATTTTAATTACTACAGCTATGCAGTACAACTTGAATTCAGGAACGGTAATACCTCTAGCAGTTCTTTAATTGCTCAGGATTATTTTAGCTATCCTGTCTTTTTTTCCCATACAAAATTGATAATTGTCTTTTCAGGCTCTATAAAGAATTGTTTAGAAATTTTGATGGGAATTGCTTAGAATCTGTGGACTGCTTTTGGTGGAATGGCCGTTTTTACTATATTAACCCTACCAAACCATGAACATGGGAGATCTTTTGATCTTCTGATATCTTCTTCAATTTCTTCTACAAAGTATTGTTTGGTTACAGTTAACCTCAAGATATTCTTTATTCTTTGAGGCTATTGTGAAGGGCGTTGTTTCCCTGATTTTTTTTCTTTGTCTGTTTGCCAT
This sequence comes from Phyllotis vaccarum, assembly GCA_033318265.1. NCBI lineage: Eukaryota > Metazoa > Chordata > Mammalia > Rodentia > Cricetidae > Phyllotis > Phyllotis vaccarum. The sequence continues at coordinate 16,521,646 of JARWLC010000001.1, forward strand.
TTGTACATAGGAGGAATACTGATTTTTTTTTTTTTTAGTTAATCTTGTATCTGGCCACTTTTCTGAAAGTGTTTATCAGTTGAAAGAGTTCCCTGATGGAAGTTTTAGGGTCACTTATGTATACTATCATATAATCTGCAAATAGTGGTACTTTAATGTTGTGAGATATTTCATTTCACTATGTAAAAGTACATCACTGTGATTAGTTTAATAAAAACCTAAACATCCAATGATTGTGGAAGAATCTTTTTTCACATTGTAAAGATGTGTCATTCTGACTAGTTTAATAAAAAGCTGAATTGCCAATAACTAAGAAGGATTTTCAGGCATAGAGGATGCTGGGAAGAAGAAGAGTGGAGTCACAAGGAGACATGAAGAAAGCATGCCATTTAGAAAATGAGACAAGCCATGAGTCTTGTGGCAGCACATAGATAAATAGAAATAGGTTAATTTAAGTTATAAGAGCTAGTTAGAAACAAACCTAGGCTATTGGCTGAGTTTCATAAATAATAACTCTCTATACTGTGACTTGGGAACTGGCTGGTGGGACAAAGAAAGCTCTGGAGAGAAAAATGGAGGAGACACAGAGGAAGCAAGATGTGCAGAAGGAAGAGATATTTGAGCTTCATGGAGATGCCAATGAGACATGAAAAAAAAAGGTAGAAAGCCATGAGCCAATATATAGATTAATATTAAAAGGTTAATTAAAGTTATAAGAGCTAGCAGGATAAGCCTAAGCAAAGGCTGTTAATTAATAAGTCTCTGTGTTGTTATTTGGGGCTGGTAACAGTCAAAAAAAAAGTTTACACTTTGACTTCTTCCTTCTTAATTTGTATCCACCTGATCTTCAAAAGGTTGTCTATTACCCTAGCTAAAACTTCAAATACTATATTGAATAGATATGGAGATAATGGACAGCCTTGTCTTGTTCAGGACTGTAATGGAATTGCTTTAAATTTCTATTTAATTTGGTGTTTGAAATAGGCTTGCTGTAAACAGCCTTATTATAATTTGATATATCCCATGTATCCTTAATTTCTTCAGAATTTTTATCACGAAGGGGTGTTGGATTTTGTCAAAGGCCTTTTCTGCATCTAATGAGGTGATGATGTGGTTTTGTCTTTCAGTTTGTTTATATGGTGGATCAATTTTTTTTTATTTAAGCATTTTGATCCATCACTGAGAAGAAGCCTACTTGATCATGGTGGATAATCTTTTTCATGTGCTCTTGGATTCTGTTTACAAGTAATTTGTTGCATATTCTTGCATCTATATTCATAAAGAAAATTTGTCAGTAATTCTCTGTGTTAAGTATTAATGTAGTTTGGCTATCAGCATAACTGTTACCTAAAAAAAAGATATATTATATTATGTTCCTTCAGTTTTTATTTTGCAAAATAATTTGAGGAGTATTAACATTAACTCTTCTTTAAGTGTTTGGTAAAATTCTGTCCTATAAAAATCTCTCACTGGGCATTTTTGTCCAGTTGTTTCTTCAAGAGATTTATTCATTTCCTTCTAGTGTTTGTTTGTATTTTCTATATTTCTTTAGTGGATATATTCATTTCTTTTTTAAAAACATCTATCATCTTCATATAGGTTGTTTTAAGGTCTTTATCTAGTGCTTTAGCTATGTTAGAATATTCAGGGCCTGCTGTAGAATAGCTGGGCTCTAGTGGAGATATGTTATCCTGCCTGTTATTGTTTGTGTTTTTATGCTGCTGTCTAAACATCAGGGTTTTGGGTGTTTATAGATCTAGGTGCTGTTTTCTAGAGGTCAGGAGGAAGACAGCATGGAGATGAGGGAAGGGATGCTGCAGCTGGGACAAGCCTGAGAACTAGGTCAGATGGAGAAACAGAGAGTGGGAAGGACTGTGGGAAGCCTACCTGTTCTTCTCTGCCTACAACTTCTTAAAAAGATGATGAGCTTCCTAAGAATAAAGTGCTTTAGTTTTGCCAAAATTCCTACATCTGAACCAAGAATAAACTAAGTATTGTTAGTTATAATTTGTTTACCCCTTAGTAAAGCTACTGTCCAATAGTACACTTCTGTTTTCCACTCTTTGGTACATTCTATTCCCCTGCTGTCCCTTCAGGCAGGTTGCAAGGTATAAGAACACAGTTCTATTGATGGCATTCCAATCTCAGATATTTGGGAGAAGACTGATGCACACAATAGTGTCTATTGGTTATTGACAAATATTCAAACTCAACAAAAAAAGAATTCCTTACCAAATGTCTCACAGTCTGGGAAGAAACAGGGGAAAATATTCTATTAGTTGTGACAATGAAGGAAAATAAGAAGACATTAAAGACAAGTTCTTAAGGAAGTGACTGCTCACCACTTTACTTGGTCTTAAAAATCATCCTAGCAGAGATAAAAGAGTTAAGATAATCTAAACAGGGAAAAAAACCATAAAGGTGTGCTTGGGAGTTGTCAAGAGTAAGAAAAACAAGCAGAAAGAGAAAAGAAAGAGGCAATATGTAATTCTTCACAGATCTCAAAAAATCACTACTCAACCTAATATTTAAAAACACAAAATCTAGGATTGCTAAGATAATTTCTTATCGTATAGCAACTTCTGGAGTCATCACCATCTGACTTCAAGCTCTTTTATAGAGCTTGAGTAAGAAAGACAGTTTGGTATTGGTATAAAAATTAACACATGGACCAATGGAATCAAATTGAAAACCCTGACATTAATCTGCACACCCATAAATACCTGATTTTTGACCCAAAAAAGAAGCCAAAAATACACAATGGAAAAAAATAAAACATCTTCGACAAATGTACTGGCATAACTAGGTATCAACATATAGAAGATTGTAAATACATCCATATCCATTGCCATGCATAAAACTCAAGTTCAAGTGGATCAAAGACTTCAACATAAATTGAGTTATGTTGAACCTGATAGGAAAGAAAGTAAGAAGTAGCCATGAATGCATTGGCATAGGAGACCACTTCCTAAATACAACATGGGTAGCACAGACACAGAGAGTAACAATTAATAAACGGGACCTCCTGAAACTGCGGAACTTCTGTAAGGCAAAGGACAGTCAATAAGACAAAAATGACAGCCTATAGTGTGAATAAAAGATCTTCACCAACCCCATATCTGACAGAGGATTGATCTTCAAAATCTATAAAGAACTAAAGAAAGTAGACATCAAAATACCAAACACTCCAATTTAAAAAGCTAAACAGAGAATTCTGAACATAAGCAAACTCAAATGGCTGAAAGACAATGAAGGAATTGCTCAAAATCCTTAGTCATTAGGGAAATGCAAATCAAAACAACTCTGAGATCCCATCTTACACCTACCTGTCAGAGTGATTCGGATAAAAAACACTGATGATAGCTTATTTTAGAGAAGATGTGAAGCAAGGGGAACACTCCCCCACTATTGGTGGTACTTCAAACTTATACAGTCACTTCGGAAATCATATGGAGACTTCTCAGAAAACTGAGAATCAATATACCTCAAGTCCCAATGATACCACTCTTGGGCTATACCCAAAGAATGCTCAATCATATCACCAGCACACTTAATCAACTATGTTCAGAGCAGCATTATTTGAAATAGCCAGAACTTAGAAACAACCTATATGCCCCTCAACTGTAACAATGAGGTTTCTGGCCCAGACTAGCCCCACAGTTCAGACTGCCCACCAACGCTTATCTGAACCATCAATCCCAAAGTATCAAAGAAACACACAGATCCTTATATTAACTTCATGCTGTTTGGCCTATGGGCACATTGCTATGTAGCTCCTTCATCTTAATTCAACCCATTTTTATTAATCTGTCTGCCATGTGGTCCGTGGCTCACATGTGTTCCTTACATGTTTCTTCTTTGGGTGCCTGGCTCAATCTGTGTCTCACTCCGCCCTCCTCCTACCTATGCTCGATTCCCCACCTACTTCTTCAACGGTGCTCACCAAGGACCAAAACAGTTCCTTTATTTAAAGAACAATATTCATAGCATACAGAAAGACATTCCCATATCACACAACCAAAGAATGAACAAAGAAAATTTGGGATATATACACAGCAGTAAAAAAACAATGACATCATGAAATTTGCAGGCAAACGGATGGAACTAGAAAATATGATCCTGGGTGAGGTAACACAGACTCAGAAAGACCAACATGGTATGTACTCACTCATAAGTGAATACTAGCTGTAAAGCAAAGGATAATCAGACTACAACCCACAACTTCAGAGAAGCTAGCTAACAAGGAGGACCCTAACAGGAATATATGAATTTCCCTAGGAAGAGAAAATAGATGAGATCTCATGAGTACACTGGGGGCAAGGGAGCAATAGAGGGGAGGGGAGGAGGATGAGAACATAGGAACTGTAGGCTCAAGTTGGAACAAGGATGGATTGGGAGAGCAATGAAAGAGATAATCTTGATAGATGAAGACATCATGGGGTTAGGGAGAAACCTGATGCTAGGAAAGTTCCCAGGAATCCATAAGAACGACCCCAGATTAGACTACTAGCAATAGTGGAGAGGGTGTATGAACTGATCTACCCTGGTAACCAGATTGGTGAAAACCCTGTCATCATAGAGCCTTTATTCAGTAACTGATGGAAGCAGATGCAGGGGTCCATAGCACCAGAATGAGCTCCAGAAGTCCAGTCAAAGAAGGGGAAGAGAGATTATATGAGCAAGAAGTGTTAAGATCATGATGGGGAAATCTACAGAGACAACTAAACCAAGCTAGTGGGAAGTCATGAAATTGAGATTGACAACTGTAGAGAGCCTGCATGGGACCAGACTAAGCCTTCTACATATGGGAGATCATTGTATAGCTTGGTCTATTTTAGGGGCCCCTGGAAGTGGGATCAGGATCAATCCCTGGTGCATGAGCTGGCTTTTGAAAGCCTATTACTTATGGATGGACACCTTGCACAATCTTGATGCACAAGGGAGGGGCTTGGATCTGCCTCAACTAAATGTACCAGACTTTGATGACTTCCCATAGGAGTCCTTACATTTTTGGAGGAGGGGAAAGGGATGAGTGGAGAAGACAGGAGGCTAGAGGGAGATCAAGAGGAAAAATTAAAGGGAGATCTGTGGTTGGTATGCAAAATGAATAAAACATTTTTTTTAATTAAAAAAAGAGGTGATTTGAATTTATAATGATATCTGTCCTGTTTACAAATTCTGGTTTGCTAACTCCATGGCTAGGTAGGTTTTACCCTTTCTCAGCTGTGGTGATTGGGAGAATTAATAAGATAATGAGTAATGTAGATTTAAAATCCTGACACCCAACAAATAATCCTTAGAACTGAAGAGTGAGGGTCATCGTGCAGGACTGTGTACCCAGTAAGAACTCTCAGCCCTCTTATCCAGCTACCACCACCACAGGGGACCACTAGATTGCACTGGGTGTTGCTATTTTCTTACCTTGATAGATTGTTCTCCAAACTCCTTTTCTCCAAAAATTATTTTCAAGAATGCACAAAATTAGAAATAAAGGAAGTCTATTTGTGCTAAAAATCTTAATGGGAATCCATTAAGTTGGCGTAGCTATCTTTGCAGTATATTTCTCAGTGGAGAGAGTTCTTAGATAAAGAAATCACCATTAATGGTAAGAAATCACTTTAATGTGTTCAAGTTTCCACACATTCCTTTGCAGACCTTGCTAATAAACATCGAGTAGGTGGCTTTCTCTACCAACAGAAAGAGTCATCCTCACAGCCAGCACTACAGCTAAGAGCCAGTTTTGCATTCCATGCATTTTTTGATCCACGTGGGTGGAAGATTTCATCCAGTTTATTCTTGGCATAGGTGGGTCATACGTTATTCAGCATTATGAGATGCCTACATGAATACTAAGGCTAAGGTCATCTTTAAGGCCTTGTCTAACTGAGCTATAAACTTTATTCAAAGACAGAGTCAATGAAGCCATGAGTTCTCACCAGACACAAGCGATAAAGTCAGACAATCTTTATAAGTTAAGAGGAATCAAACTGGTTCTTCTAGCATTGGAAACTCCAAACCTTACAATGCCTGAAGGCCATGGAGGGACTCATGGTTGCCAATTCATCACTCTTCAGGATACATGGAGATCCTTGCTGCCCACAGTACATTCTTTAGTGGCAACATTTCCAAAAACCTAGGAGCTTTTTAGGATCAGATAAAGTAACTTATGAGCATCTATAAATAAGAAGTCCTTAATATGGTTATGGTTCTTGCCCACTTGGAAAGTGGAAGGGATGCAGTGGAGTGGTCATCAGCCTGAGTCACCAATTTGACATAGCTCAGTCATACAATGTTTAGCTGGGGAGCCTCCTGCCCCACAGCTTCTGCAGAAAACACCTGGAAAGTCAGGGAATGTGGCTAATGAATACCATGATGGGTGTGGCTGGCTGTCTCTAGATGCTTTGATTAAAAAAAAAAAATACTCATGCTAAAGACACCATTATATGCAGCACAGGGCGTGGTGCGCCAGTGTTTCTGTATTTAGCAATTACAGGCAGAAACTATTAAGTGCTTTGAAAAGCAAGCTAAAATGTAGACAAACCTAAAAGAATAAGGGCCATGCCCTTCTTGTTGGACATACTCCCCCTATTTTGATTTATAGCAAAATATCTTTAATATCTCTTACCGGAGATGTGTTAGAATCTCAGTGTTGTGTACACAAAAATAAATGTTAAATTTTATAACATCTGCTCCAAACAAAATAAAAGTAGCATTAAGGTAAAAGAAGTAAACTGTCAGCATAAGTAGAATTAAATCTGCCCAGGAACCTTTAATTTAGAAAGGTTGGTATTCAAACTTTGATTTTTCATGTTGAAACAGATGGGCAAAACAGGAATAATTCTTACAGTATATCACTGACAAATGCACTATTTATGAAAAGGATTTATGTCTCTAAAGTCTTAGCAAATGCCTATACTCCTCATTCCCCACATATACTTGAACATATTAACTATGCTTGGAGTCCCAGATATCACTCCAAGGTAAACTACATCTCTATTCCTGCTCACTACAAGGATCCTCTGACTGACACTGCCAGCTGCATCTCACATTAACCTCAAAGCTGGAGCTGGCTGAGATGATTCATCCCTTTATCCTCTGTTCAGCAGAATGTTTGAACTTCAAATGGTTCACCATGAAATCTCTATGTCTGAACTCAGACTCCGAGTTCTGAAGGAACTCTTCTCCTTCTTATCCCTTCCTCCTCTACAGCAGAAATTCTTGACCCCTGCCCTGTTGACATATACAACCTAAAAATTATTTGTCCTAAGCTTTAGAGTTATACATGTTCTGGATACTTTATAGTGCTTGGCAGCATGGCCAGCCACATCCTACTGGTTGCCAGAAGTAATATCCACTCCCCAAGTTGAAACAAACAAAAATACCTGTAGACCTCAGTTAATTCCTCTGAGGTAAAATCACTCCACACCCTCAGAAAATCAGCTGCCAATTTAATCCTGCCTGTTGCTCTTTTACAGCTTCCTCACTTCAGCCCATGCTAAAGTCTGACCTCTTCGATTACTGTGCAGCCAACCCCAGCCAACCTGAGAACACATGTTGTATTTCTAGAGTGCATTTTTGAGGTGTGATGTATTAAGATATGTCAAACTTAGTGATACAAAGGAAGAGAAAAGTCATAAAGAAAGCTGAGAAATAGTTCTGGTGCCAAAGTTCTAATTAGGTTAGGAAAAAAGTTTGTAGTCTGAGTTCAATAATTTAATAATGAATTCATCTCTAAAAGCTCAACATTATGATTTTAGAATAGAAGCAATAACATAATTATTTTTTAACCATTTGATAATCCTGTGTTGTATTATGAAAAATATTGGACTACATCAAAAACTCAACAGTTAAATGAACATAGGTGCAGGCATATGCTCTCAGAGGAAATACTACCTTAGGTAGCATGATACTGAGAAATAATAATATCTAAAAGTGTCAAGTTGCTCTAAAGACTATATTTCTGTACTTTATCTTTTACCAGAGTTTAGTTGAAATGATTCAAAATGAAATATGTATCACATGCCCAATACTTAATAAATGCACTAATAATATGAATATTACTTAACGATATCATAATGTTCTCTGTTGATGCTGTTATGATAGCTGTAAGTTGAAATTGGGGTGACACTATAAGGGTCTATGAAAAGTCACATTTTCCTCTGTTGGTAACATTTATATTTACACTAAAAATCAATACAGAATCCATTCATGCTATATGTGACTTTTGTGAGAAAACTTTGAAATAAATGTGTCATGTAGAGATTTAGGGCTTTTTTTCTTTTTAGCATGAAAGAATGAATGAAAATCTCATGCTCATAATGTGGCCTCTCTCTCTCTCTCTCTCTCTCTCTCTCTCTCTCTCTCTCTCTCTCTCTCTCTCTCTCTCTCTCTCTCTCCTCTCTCTATCTCAGTGTAGATACAGTAATAGCAAAATATCTATATACATAATTGATACTGTACCTTGGTGAAGCTGCCAGCCCCTGTCACAGCCCAGTTGTTTCCCAGGCCTATGGCAGAGTTCAGAGGTGACCAAGCCTGCCAGACCAGTTGCAAAACTGCAAAGTGCAGAACATGCCTCAGGGCATCCATTCACCATCCAATTTGCCTTTAGTGCTGAGCCCAGCCTAAGCACTAACCTTTCAACACAGGTAAGTTCAGCTACAATCCTTTGACCCAAGCTACTGATTCTTTCTGTTGCCAAATTCTGCAGTCACTTGCTTGACAGCCACTTGGCAGCAACTTAAAAGTTCTCTGAATAGGGTGCTCTCTCTCTCTCTCTCTCTCTCTCTCTCTCTCTCTCTCTCTCTCTCTCTCTCTCTCTGTGTGTGTGTGTGTGTGTGTGTGTGTGTGTGTGTGTGTGTCTGTCTGTCTGTCTGTCTGTCTGTCTGTCTGTCTGTCTGTTTGTGTCTGTGCATGTATATACATGCTCTCTGTGGTCACTATGCAAAGCCTACCAGAAAGGAACATGTCCTACAAGTGTGCCCTTTTTCTCTCTACATGCCCTATGTTGTATGTCATAACACTACATCTTTGCTGTAATTTCTTTAGTGACCTCTAAATATAGAGAAAAAAAAGGAGAGAAAAGACAAAACTGTATAAACCAAGGGAAAATGAGGATGAAAATAGGTTAAAATATTTTGAGTTGAGATATGAAATGAAGCCAGTATGTACTGGGTTGACATCATTGTATCTCCTCAGCCTCCATTCCTTCCCAGCTCAAATAACAAAGCCACTGAAGGGGAGAGAAAGGAAAACTTCTTTTTGTTATAATTTTCAGACATTCTTTATTTACAGATTTGAGATTAATTTATTCATATTGGTGGAAAAGCAAAAGTTATTGAAGAACGCTTAGAGCATTTTTAACTCAGATTTGCGCAGCACAGATAAAAGGTTTTGGCCAAAATTAGACAACTAAGTGGTATCTTTTCCAGGTGAACGAGAGCCCATTTACCATTATCTGTCATTGCAAAATATATTCTTTTCTCATTTAATGTTTATATGTGCTTCTGCAATGAATAATATACACAAAATACTTAATCAAAATGATTTTATTTGTGAAAGGAAATGTCCATGTTCTCTTTTATGTCACAGAAACTCCTAGAGTTAGTTTCATGAGAAAATCATTGGATTTACCTGCCCTAATTAAATCTTTAATGACTCCTTGCTCTAATCTGAGCTACCCAAATTCATAACCAAAATGATGCATTAAAGACTGTGTAGTAGTGGGGTTTCTCGGTCCCGGGCGGCCAAAGGTCTGAGACCCACAGACCTGCTGCCTGAGACCACATAGCCACCCAGCCGCCGGCTCTCAGACCCCCAGAAATGACTCAGACGCTTATATTAAGTCTACGCTGTTTGGCCTATGGCTCAGGCACATTGCTAGCTAGCTCTTACATCTTAAATCAACCCATTTCTATTAATCTGTCTGCCACGTGGCCCGTGGCTCACCTGTGCTCCTACATGTTGCTCCTTTGGGCTTCAGCTCAGTCTGTCTCTGACTCCGCCCTGCTTCTCCTACCTATTCTGATTCCTCCTCCTACTTCTTCTATGGTGCCTGTCATGGCCCAAAACAGCTCTTTTATTTAAAGATTGAGAATCTTTAAAGTACACACTAATTTTTTTCTAAGTATTGTTTTCCTCTAACCTTTGATGTCTTTTTGAGTTCTTTACATATTTTGGAGCTCAGCTCTCTGTCAAATATGGGACTAGTGAAGCTCTTTTTCCATTCTGTAAGCTATCATTTTGTCTTATTTACCATGTCTGATGCCTTACAAAAGCTTCTCAGTTTCAGGATGTCCCATTTACTAATTGTCTATATCAGTGTCTATGCTACTGATATTATATTTAGGAAGTGGCCTCCTGTGCCAATGCATTCAAGGCTACGTTCGGCTTTCACTTCTATTAGCTTTAGTATAACTGGATTTATACTGGGGTCTTTGATCCACTTGGACTTGAGTTCTGTGCTGGACAATAAATTTGGATCTATTTTTGCTTTTCTACATGCAAACATCCAGTTATGCCAGCACAATTTGTTGAAAATGCTTTCTTTTTTCTATTGTGTAACTTTGGCTTCTTTGACAAAATTAAAAAGTTCATAAGTGTGTGGATTTATGTCAGGATCTTCAAATCTATTAATCCTCTTGTCTGTATCTATGCCAATACCAAGCTGTTTTTATTACTATAGCTCTATAGTAGAGCTTGAAGTCAGGGATGGTGATGCCTCCTGATGTTCCATTATTGAACAGGATTGTTTTGTCAATGCTGGGTATTTTGTTTTTACATATGAAATTGAGTATTATTCTTTCAACATCTGTGAAAAAATATGTGATGGAATTTTGATGGGATTGCATTGAATCTGTAGATTGACATTTTTATTACATTAATTCTACTGATCTATGAGCATGGGAGATCTTTCCACTTTCTGATATCCTCTTCAAGTTCTTTCTTCAAAGACTTAAAGTTCAGCATTGTTCATAATAGTCAGAACTTAGAAACAACCTGGATGCCCCTCAACTTAAGAATGGATAAAGAAAATGTGATACATCTGCACAATGGAGTATTGCTCAATAGAAAAAAAAATGATATCATGAAATTTGCAGGACCAGAAAAAAAATCATCCTGAGTAAAGTAACCCAGACTCAGAAAGACAAACATGATATTTACTGACTCATAAGTGGATATTAGATGTAAAACAAAGGATAAGCCACAACCCCAGAGGAGCTAGGTAACAAAGAGGACCCTAAGAGGGCTGTATGGATTTCCCGGGGAAATATCCTGGATAAAATGAAGGTGGGGGAGAGGAGAGGAGATGAAGAGTGGAAACATAAGGGAGTTAAGTTGGTTGAGTTGGGGACAGGATGGATGGGGAGAGTAATGAAAGAGAAATATTGAAAGAGGGAGACATCATGGGGTTAGGGAGAAATCTAGTACCAGGGAAACTTCCAGGAATCTACAAGGATGACCCCAACAAAAATGACTCCTAGCAATAGCAGAGAGGGGGCCTGAACTAGCCTTCTTCTATAATCAGATTGGTGACTATAACAATTGTCAACAGAGAGCCTTCATCTAGGAACTAACGGAAGCAGATGCAAAGATCCACAGCCAAGCACTGAGCCAAGTTCCGGGAGTCCAGTTGACGAGAGGGAGGAGGAAATATACAAGCAAGAGAGATCAAGACCGTGATGGGAAAACCCACAAAGACAACTGACCTGAGCTAATGAGAGCTCTCTGACTCGGGACTAATAGATAAGGAGCCTGCATGGGACTGACCTAGGCCCTCTTGCATGTGAATGACAGTTGTATAGCTTGGTTTGTTTGTGAGGTCCCTAGAAGTAGAGTCATGACCTGTGGCACAGGAGCTGGCTTTTGGAATCTATTCCCCATGTAAGAATATTTTTCCCAGCCTTAATGCAGAGGGAGGAGCTTGATCCTAACTCAACTTGATGTAGCATGCCTTGTTGACTTCAATGGAAGGCCAACCTCTTTCTGAATGGAGGAAGAAAGAGTAGATGGGGGATAGATGGGAAGTGGGGGAGAGAGACAGGAAGAAAGGAGGGAGGGTAAACTATGGCTGGTATATAAAATAAATTTGAAATTTTAATTAAAAAAGGAAAAACAGTTAAATTGAAATGAATAAAAATGAGACATATAGTGACTATCCCTGCATTTGTCACCACGAATGTCATGGAAGAGGGGGCAGAAAGAGTACAGGAGCCAGATGATAAGGAAGTCTGCTGCAGGATTGTATCTTCTAGTTATGAGAGAAGCCACATGCATAAAACATCAACACTATGGCTGCAATGACAATACCAGTTAATAGCTAAGGTGATGGGAAAAATCTCCAGGGACCCCACCCCTAAAGGAAGAGATACTTGCAATTAATAACTATGGAGAGAGGGGAAATTGGTCTTCTTCATAGATGACCTCCAAGAGCAAATGATCAGCTCTAAAAGCATGTATGCACATCACCACTAAACAGACCCAGAAGGTTTTATTTAAATATTTATTGGGGTGTGTGTATATACATGTGAATCAGTGTGTTTAACAATGATAATTGAATAATGAGATGTCATGAACTTCAGTGGGAGATGAAAGGACATGGATAGGGTGAAAGGAGGGGAGAGGAAGATGATATAACTATATTTTAATCTTGAAAAATTTAAATGTAAAGAATAAAAATCATAACACAGACAACATATCATAAAATCAGTGTTTAGAGTCTATTAGATGATTAAATTATAACCCAATAAACCCCTCTACTTCAGTAACAGTTCTGTCCACTTGGACACACATATAAGCATCCTTATAAGTACAATTTCATACCAAATAAACCATTACATGTTCTCAAAAACTATGGAGTCTTTTGCAGCCATTTGTTTGATGTATTTTTCCAAGGTCAGATCAAGGTAGCTTGCTATCTTCTGGGTAGGATACCTTTTCCAAAGTTCTAACGCTTCAATTTCCAGTGGAAAGTACTTAGAGTGGATATTTCATCCGTTTTTGCATGTCTTTCCATCTCCATTTTCTTGAATAAGCTCTTCTCAGAACAAATTTTTGGGACAACTTGTAGATTTGATCCAAGCCCTCAGTCCTGGTAACCTACCTAATTGTTCAGAATTCACAGATGATGCTTGCACGGGCTAGTGATATGTCAACGCGACAGAAGCTAGAGTCGTCAGAGAGAAGGGAATCCCAACTGAGAAAATGGCTCTATAGGATCAAACTGTAGGCAACGGGAGGGCATGTTCTCAATTGGTGATCTACCGGAAATGATCTACCCGGACCATTGTGGGGGTGCCATCCCTGGGCTGCTGGTCCTGGATACTGTAAGGAAGCAGGCTGAGAAATCCATGAGGAGCAAGCCAGTAAGCAGCACTCCTCCACGGCCTCTGCATCAGCTCCTGCCCTGCATGAGTTCCTGCTCTCACTGCTGATGAACCATTGTACGGAACTGTGAGAGACATAAACAGTTTCCTCCCCAATTTGCTTGCGATCATGCTGTCTCGTCACAGCGATAGTAACCTTAAGAATGGCAATTCTGAAGGGCCAACGAAAAGAAAGATATGATTCCAGTAATGCATTTTTCCTCACCTTTCCAATTGCCAGCTTGCTAGATTCGGTTTTGAGAGGTTTTCTTTTGGTTTTAGTGGGGGTTTTTTTTTTCCTTATCATGCTTCCATCATCATTTTTTATCTAGTATGTGTTTGTTACAATTTTCGTTACAATTTTACTACTTCATTCATCACCATTATCTGAAACAAATTTTCAAGCCAGAAGGTAACAACCAGCACTCACCAAGCATCCCACTGAAATATCCTTCTCATACACATTTATGTTCCTATCCACCTTGCTGTCCAACTTTCAGCTTATCTCCACACTTTTCTATTCCTCACTCATTCTACAATTTCTCTGGTATAAATTTCTCTACATAGAGTGGAGAATGAGGCTACTGTGTGCATTATAAGAATAATTACAAAAGGTAACATATAGAAAAGTCATACCCTCTCAACTTGTTTCCTTGTTTTCTTGCGCAGAATCCTTTTACTTCATCATAACACTGTTTTGGGTGCCTCTTAAATAAGCACATGAATATATAATTAATAAACAATAAGTGTTAACAATGATTAATGAGCATAATACAATAGTCGAGTTTTCTAGTTTTACTCTAAAACGTTAGCATTTTCATGGTAATAAATAGCAAGTGACTTTCAGATCTATGTCAGTGCTGATACATAAACCACTATGGTTGTCCATTTAATCGTTTCAAATGCTACTTAAATTATGTGTCAACACACAACCTAGTAAATACAAATTTTCTCCTGAAATTCAAACTACTTTTCTAAGATAAAATGTCAACAATGAAATTAGTCATTTGAAGACCTATTTCCAAAGTATGCTCCAAAGCTCTTAGTTCTGATAGTTATTTTGCTATAATTCTTGGTTACAATGACTTCACTTCTAATGCTTTTTAAATTTCTAACGCTCTTTGAATGTGTAAATAATTTATCCCGTATATGGTTGAGCTGAAGTTATCAATATTGTGCAATTTCAAATTTCAACCACGTTTATTTCCTTATTCTGCAAACTCATCTTCAGAATATTTTCCCTATACTAATAATTAGGGCCAAAAAAAAAGAGATAAGGCCAAATAAAGTGCTGAAATTTTATTAAATTTTTTTAATTATAAAGATGAGCTGCTTATTTAGGATCTTGTTATTGCTATATTCTCTTCTACCTGGCTATTATGGAGTGTAAAGCTCCATTAGGTCACCGTTTCATATTTAAATAATCTGTCTAATTAAAGCTTTATCAGAAAGATATGACCGATGTGCTATGTGTAGTGTAAAGAAGCTATAAAATCCAATATCCCTAAGTCTGTCATAATGTTTTATTACATGAAAACTCTAGATGGATCTCTTAATTGTTCTGCAGACATTTAAAGGTCATTAAACCTCATAAATGTAATCTTTAAAATTGTGGCCATCAGTTAACCCAGTGGTTCTCAACCTCCCTAATGCTGCAACTCTTTAATATAGTTCCTCATGTCATGATGACCCTCAACAATAAAATTATTTTTGTTGCTACTTCATAACTGTAATATTACTAGCGTTATAAATTGTAATGTAAATATCTTAGGTGACCTCTGTGAAAGGGTCATGTAACCCCCAAAAGGGTTGGGGCCCACTAGCAATATAGTTGCTGTTAGGTAGACTGTATTAGCATTCACATTGTATATTTAATCTCACAGCAGCCGCTGAATGTTCACATATTTATTTTCATATCTCCCTATATCAATCTTTGGAATGGAGAAAACAATGTGAACCACTGGCTAAGAATATACCTTGGGAAATTCCGTTAAAAACTGACATGCTGGGAAATTTTATGATGAGTATTAACAAACTCGACCACTTCTTATGAATTGTGTCAAGGATACTTAAGGAAACAATTGGAAACTGTACTTTACTCACAGGGTTGGTGAAATTTCAGGAATATGTTAATATTATGCATCTGAAGATATAAATAATTGCCCAAGTTACAACCATCACATAGACTGCTCTGGGACCAGAAAATAAAAAGATTCAAAGGAGGAAAGAGATTGAAAATTTCCTCTTCTCAGACTTGGAAAGGTCTTTTATTTTTGGAGCTATTTTTGTTGCAACCAATTCATGCCTAGCATAAACCTCTATACCTTTTTTTTTTTTTTAATCTTTTTAAGACACTCGTATTGACAGTTACCAGGGAAATATACAAATATAAAACATTCACAGTAGTCCCCCCCCGGAAGACCACCACCCAGTTCCCAAATAAATACGCGGAGATTTATTTTTACTTGTCAGTGCCAAGCTTGGTTTGTTTCTAACCAGATTTTCTAACTTAAATTATCTGTTTCTCTTTAACTAACTACATTTTGCCTCTGGGAATTTTACCTTTCTTTATTCTGAATATCATTCTCTCCTTCTAATTCATAAGTGGCTGTGTGGCCTCTAGTACCCTCTCTTTCTCCTTCTTCCTTGTTCTTCTTTCTTCCCTAAATTCCTCCTTTTGTTTATTCCTTTCGCCTGTCAGCCGCTGGCCATTCCGCTCTTTATTGGACCACTCAGGTGTTTTTGACAGGCAAAGTAACACAGCTTCACAGAGTTAAACAAATACAACATAAAAGAATGTAACACATCTTTGCACCATTAAATATTCTACTCCATAAATGAACTTAATACACCTTAAACTAATATTCCACAACAATTCACACCGCTCTGAAGTACAAAGGCATCTCTAAACAGCTACCCTTTGGGTACCTGATGCTACATAATATCCTGGTGTGTTCTAGTATGCACAGCTCTCACCTGTTGTAGCTTATAGGCCATGTTTCTGAGTTCACCGTTGTCTCAGAATAAGGAAACTACAGAGTAAGTCACTAAGACATCCCAACTCACACAGACACAGGTGGAATGTGACCATATCTGCTTCTGCACGTGTGAGTGCAACTCCAGTACAACAGAGAACACAATAGATAACATTTTTGTCACTTCATGTTTGTGAGAAATAGAGGGTATTAGAGTTCATGTTTCTATATTTACCACTGCCTTTGTGTCACTAAAAAACATCCAATTTTTAAATAGTTCCAGTTACAGTTTGTTTACAGATCATAATGCAGTATTACATGAATCAGTTCACACAAAGATCAGACATGGGCTGATTTTAACACCAAAATCTCAGGATGGCCTTATGTCTCTTTTTTGACGGTCAGATAAGGAAGGAGAAAGATAGTAACTTGTTTTACACAGTGGCCTTGTGCTCAGCAATGGGCTAGCCATACATTTCCAAGCACTTGCTGACTCATAAGACTAGACCAGTAATTTCAGGGTACACTCCATTTATGGGGCTGATGCGAATAGCCTATTTCAAGGGGTTTTAAAAATGTCTTGTCTCATACTAATTTTAAAAATATTTTGTAATCGATTTCCAAAATTTGGATCAATTGGATCATAAGCACTTAAAACTTTACAAGGAATAGGAATGTGACTCAATGGTAAAGCATTTGTCTAACATGTTTGAGATACTGGGTTCAATCATAGTACTTGGAGGAAGATGTATCTACGGATTTCATGATGAGCTTTGAAGCTTTCGGCGTCTATCAGCAATTATTTCTGTTTGATTTGGGTTTTTTGTTTGTTTGCTTGTTTTGTTTTGGTTTTTTTCAAGACATGCTTTCTCTACGTAGCCTTGGCTGTCCTGGAATTTACTCTGTAGACAAAGCTGGCCTTGAATTCACATGGATCTGCCTATCTTTGCCTCCCGATTGCTGGAACTAAACTCTTTCACCACCACAGGGAAAAAAGAAGAGCAAGAGAGGAGGAGAGCAGAATGCCAGGGCCCAGCCACATAATTAGCCATGGAGTAAAAAGGAAGAAGATATAGAATAAAGAAAGATTTTTAAAAAGAGGTAAAATGTAGTAAAATATTATCAACTATTTTACCAACATAAATTTGTAAAGTGTGACTTACTTAAGCCCATTTAAAAACATAGAATTTTCAAGAATACTTAATTTCAAGTAATTAAAAAAAAAAGTGAGTATCATCTCTCTTGTGAAGCTGCCAGAAAAGCTATTTAAAACAGAAAAGGGCCCTACAGTTCCATGTAAAAAGAACTGAGGAGGCTCGGAATCACTTTAAAAACTGCTTTGAGATGCTCAGAACTTTTTTTTAAAGGAAGCTGGTCACCTCAGAGCTCCAGCGTAGCAGCCTAACAATGTAGGAATGGAGTGACACACAGGGTCAGGTGGAAGCCTGATGGTAGAGAAACCTCCACTAATCCACAAGGATGTCCCAGCTGAGACTCCTGCCAACAGTGACTATCCCCTGTGATCCAATTGACGACCACATCAGTTGTCACTGGAGAGCATCATCCAGTGACTGATGGAGGCAAATTCAGAGACCCATGGCCAAGCATTGGGCCAAGCTCCTGGATTCCTGTGGAAGAAAGGAAGGGAGGATTGTAGGAACCAGGACAATCAGGGGCATCACAGAAAAGCCCGCAGAAACAGTTAGCAGGGCTCATGGGAACTCACAGTCTGAACCAACAACCAGGGAGTTGGTATGGGAACAACCTAGACTCTTAGCTTATATGTGACAGTTGTGTGACTTGCTCTATTTGTGGGACGCCTGGCAATGGGGCAGGGGCTGTCCCTGGAGTTTTGGCTGGCTCTTTGAAACTGATCCCTCATGCTGGATTGCCTTCCCCAGCCTGGAGGTACTTGGTTTTACAGCAGCTTGATATGCCATGCTTGACTGATGCCCATGGCAGGCCTGTCCCTTTCTGGAGTGAATATGGAGGAGGGGTAGATTGGTGGAGGGCAAAGGGAGGAGGGGGTGGAGTGGGGGGAGAGGAGGGAGGGGAGTCTGTGGGTGGAATATAAAATAAATTAATTTAAAAATCAGTACATGGTTGTCACCTGCTGTAGAGCATGATATGGGGTGTATTAAAGATTTCCACTTGTTAACACTGTGCTACACAGTGTAAGAGTTTTCAAAGAGTTACTGTTTTTGTATTGGTAACAGGACATTGTTGTTATTCCAACTCATCACACAAATGAATTATATATTAGTGCAGAGCACTAGGGACAGCACCAGGAAGGTGGTACCTTTCCTAAACTAGACTGTGTTGACCAAAAAGGTACAGCCAGTTACTCTTCTGACAGAAGGTCTCCACACCACAGGTAGAACACAATTGTATCCTTTAGATCACTGTTTAAAGCACCATTTGTGAAATTTGTGCCCATGTTTTAGCAGAGACATATTTGGGGTGGGGGGTGTTTGTTTGTTTGTTTGAATATCACATGGCAAATCAGGTGCAGGTCATCTTCCTCTTTCTAGATGTTGGATGTGGACAATAGTCTAACAATCACCAAAAGCAGAGTCTGCTGATTTATGTATGTGGGTGTTTTGTCTGCATGTATGTCTGTGCACCACATGCATGGCCAGCACCCACAAACACTAGAAGAGGCTATCTGGGGATTGCAGACAGTTATGAGCCATCATGTGGGTGCAGGGAACTGAACGTGGTCCTCTGGAAAAAGCAGCCAACACTGATCTGTAATCTCTTTTTCCAGCTCTCTTACATATTTGTAACCAATTACTCTATTTATAATCAGTTTCTGGACTTAATCAAAACAACAAATCTGTGAATAATAATTAATGATAATTAGTAACTAACTTCAGAATTAGTATTAAATCATATTATAAAAGACTCTGCTGCATTTATGCACCACTTCTATAGTACATCAGAACATGAAATAGACCTGTATAGACCTTATAAGTCCTTTTTCAGTAAAGTACTTTGAAACAGTGTTTTGTGTCTTTTTATGATTTTCATAATATTTTAAAGAATGTTTTGCTTATTTTCCATAACAAACACCGATTTCCCCCTGTCATCCCTCCTCCCGCTCTCCCCAGCCTTCCCGTCTATTATTCAATGTTGACGATTCTCTAAAGATGCAAGGTTGTCACAAAACAGTATATCATCAATCCCTACCATCCCACTGTGATAATTTCCTCTGGTTTTCACAGAAACAAAGACTCAAGGGAACTACCTGACCAATTAATCTCCTTTTTTGGAAAACATTGTTTATTCCTAAACCATTCTTGAACAATTTGTCCTCTGTTCTGTGGAAGTAACTTAAACAGTATGTTAAGAATGTGATCCACAACAGTTTTTTGAAGGGTCTTCTGAAGTCTCTGACACTTCTTAAAGTAGATTCATTTTAGAAAGGCCATCTAAGTGAATTCGTTTATGTTGCCACTTTGAGCCACCCAGAAAATTTTAACATCTAAGTAACAGCTAAAACCCCAAGATTCTTGTAGCTTTCAGAGAGTGATAAAAATTTTAACCTACTAATTGTAGTTTATTTGCACATGTGATAGTCTTCGTAGTGGCCATTATGTTGCTTGAAAAGTCAGTCAAGTACTGTTCCATTTCTTATAAAAGACTTGGGTTGCTTTTATTTCTTGGAGTGAAGAGTTCTTGACAATACATGATGCCTGTTTAATAGCTTAATTGGTCACCTCGTTTGCCATTAACCCTGGTGTTAAAAAAAGAATGAACATACGTACACATGGGTTATGTGTGTGTGTGTGTGTGTGTGTGTGTGTGTGTGTGTGTGTGTGCATGCTCACATGCCCTAGTCCAAATATCCTTACATATATATATACATTATATGTGTATTATGTTTTCTGGAGAAAGAGGTGCCAAAATATCTAACACTCTCATTCATTATTTGGCTGTCATGAGCATTATAATTCTGTCATTGGCTGTGCCGTAATTTTTAGTTCAGTATTTAGTTGTGAAATGAGATGATGGATATATGTCAAACCATAGAAATAGAAAGATGAATACAAGAAAAAAATGTTTATTGATTTTATCAGCCAATTTGTTTCTACAACAAAGCCGTCACTCAAGACCTTAAAATACTTAGCATATATTTTTATTAATGGACTTGTGATAAAGTGAGAATTGAAAGCAATTACATGGTGTAGAATGCCAAGTCCATTCCTAATATTCCTTAGTGCTCAGAAAAAGACAAGACTCTATAAGAACTCCTATACATACAAGGACTGGTTAAAAAATGATGTCCGTATTCATTATGTTCTCAACTCTAACCAGATAGACAAGGATATTCCCATTGTAAGAGTTATCAATTGAAGCTCAAAGAGACAAAGCCTCATAGTCCATAGAACGCCATCCAAGTGGGCTTAAGGACCATATTTCTTATTTTGTCAGCCACGAGATCATTTCCCTTCCCATATGGTTGGCTTGGTTTCTGTCCAAGTGAAGCAGGATCTCTTACCTAAAAACATCATTTTCCAATTAACCATATTTATAGTAGAGGAAAGAGAATCTTCAAGGAGTCAGGCCTGATCTCTCCTGGAGGCAAGCTACTGGGTTTGATGGAGCAGAGGCCAAATGGGTGCTGACAAATTCCAAGTTTTTATGTCTTGGTTCTTCGGGTGCCTAAAAGCATATGGAATGAGATTCTTTCCCAAGACATCAGAGTGATGACAGAGAGAACATGAGTGTTCAGACTCATGAGATTTAAAGGAATAAAATGTAAGGGATCTTTGGGGGAGACAGAGTAGAAAGAAAAACCCAAAATGTAGGGTCTGTCAAAAGATAGCTTCAACTCCCCTGCAAGCTGCCTTTCGCAAGAAAGTAAACTTGATTCATTAAATATAGTTCATGTGAAACAGTAACTCGGTGTAGCACCAGAAAAAGATGAATTATAAACATATTAAAGAGGAGGGAGAAATTGAAATGAATAAAGAAAACATAGTTTAAAGGAAAGTTTACAATTTCCCAAGTAGACAGACCGGGATGGATACAAGCTCTTTTGGATTTCCGGATAGATTTTGCACCAATTCCTCATCTTCAGCTTAACCTCTTCCCTGGTGTGACAGTTAGGCTACTTGGCAAAAATAAATAGATAGATAAATTAATTAATTAATTAATTAATTAATTAATTAAATTAAAGGTTAGATATATTTGTGAAGAAATTCGTTAACATGTTTCTTGCCATGCCACAAATTGGCCAATAAATATTAATTTTTTTACAAAACAAGTCTAACCTACAATTTCACCTAAAGAAGTGGACTTTAGTTATACTGAGTTTCTACTAGTGTGTGGCTGAAAATATGCTGAAAGACAAGCCTATATTAAAATAGTTGGTCTACCTACTAAGCATACAATAAAGGACTGAATACTTAATCCTATAAATTCTGATACATAGTATAGTATAATTTTATCTTTTAATTAGAAACCAATTTTAGACATAATTCTGGACCTTTCATAGCATATTTATTTCATGTATTACTCTGTCTATAGGAATATACTGACTTCAAAGTTAAATATAAAACCTATCAATGGCCAAGGAAATGTAGGTTAGTCATTACTAGATCATTTTATTTTTCTACAATAAAACAGAAGTTCTTAGTACTATGTAAAATCTACTGAATTAAATATTTCTTCAAAATCGCGATATTCACAGTATAAATAAAAATCAGCGGCCTGATGTTCTCTAGCCTCTGCTTTGACATTATTTAAGGAGCAATAGGCTCCCTGATGTTGAGCAGACGTTCAAGGTTAGTTACCATTGCTGTAGATAGGCCATGGAGTATCAACAGCCTTTGAAAATGGAAGTCCAACATCTGAAAATTGTTCGATTGATCCCAAAAGGAAATCTCAATAATTTATTTTCTTTGTAACTTAGGATTCATTAATTATAAGAACTCCTCTTAGTTGGGAGATCTGCCTAAGAGTCTGTAGTTTGCCTTAATTAGTCACTGTTAAAACTGTCAAACTATGTGCTATCATTACTGCTCACCAAAAAATGCCTGGTGTATTCATATGAATTTATAATGTACCAGTATTTAAGAAAGCAACCGTAATAGCTAAAACATTAATTATATCTTTTATTCTTGGCACTTTTCTGTGGCCACTCCAAAATTCCCTAAGCATTATCAATGAACATCTCCACCCTACCCCTTCTAGTGCCTTCTGAGGCTCATGCAGGGACTGATACTGTGGAATAATATCTCCAGGATCTCCATGACTCAGGGTGGACATCCAGAGGAGTTTTGTGAGGATCAAGTAGTGATGGTGTACCAGAAACCAGAAGCCTTGAACCAGATCAATGACTCATTGCAATGAACATCTGAACAGGGAGTTAGTTATACTGTGTGACACGCCGGTGGTTCCCAATGCTGGAGAGATGGGAAAGGTGGAGGAGGGAAGAGGTTTTTTAAATTTTGTTTATGTTTCTGTTCTTTTTGTTTTTGTTTGTTTGCTTGTTTTAGTTTGGTATGATTTTTTTTTCTTTAAATTTTCTTTGGTGGGGATGCTCCAGGGGTGGAGGAGGATGTGGCTATACTAGGAGGTGAGCAAACTTGAGGCGCATAAAGTGAAATTTCCCAAGATTCAATAAAGAAATTATTTTAATTTTTAAAAATCTGATAAACTACTTCTTCCAAAAAGATGAAAATACTTAGTTCCCCCAATTTTCCCATTACTACAAGTAACAGCCATGAATATTTATGTACAAAATCAACACAAGAAGACATTGAGAGGTAGAGAAATGAAGTTGGTTGGCTAGGACATTAACATGGTAGTAAGCTACCTGTAGCTCCTCTGTGATTCATATATTCTAGAATGGAAGTTGAAGGAACAGCAGAAATAAGGGCGGACAACAGGAAACAGCCCAAGAAAGCTTACTCTCTCAGAGCAAAGAACTAGAAAAGAACATTCTAGAAAAAAGGAACATTCTAGAAAAACAGAAAACTTTGACATTGTCCCAACACCAAAGAAAAATGTGATTATGCCTATACTTGTGCCAGCAAAGGCCCAGTAGAGAGTCTAGTCTTCCAACTCTGAGACAATGGCAGGGAGGCAGCCTTAGTGGAGAGGGTCTGTAAAAACAGAGAGCTGCTGGTGATAAGGCCAAAGGAAACCATGGTGTAGATGGGAACCATTTAGCTAAGTCTCTTCCAATCCCAAATCATCATATGCAAATCTATAGTCATCGTGAACCATAAGAGGGAAAATTCCTCTTCTTTTTTTTAAGTTCTCTTCCTAGCCAGGGAGTTACTAGATGAAGTTGCCTCTCCTAGCAATTCTCTCAGCAGGTACGTGGAAGTGAATCTTTACATCCTAGACAACAGTAGCCTAGATGACCTACAAAGGCAGAAACTGGGAGTGAGATCACAGTAAGACCTGAGACAGACTAGATAGAGTCCTGTAGTAACTGTGCTTTACTGACAGTATATGGGAGTATATAAACCAATCCTTTGGCAACTCCCTCAAAAATCTAGGGGATAATCTATCCATATCCATTTTGAACTAATGTGTTTATTCAATCAATAGAAGCAATTGGAATTTAAATTTAAAACCATGCACTAGTGAGACTGATGTTTTACCTATTTACTAATGTTCATCTAAAATTTATACATTTATCTTTTTAAATGCACAAAATAATTCACAAAGAACATTTCTAGATAAAGAAAAGAGACTGAATTATTTATAACAAATGGGACCAGAGATGTATAAAAATAGGATGTTTTAAAAATAGTTGCATATATAGAATAGGATATTATGAGGAATATCTCTACATCTAAACTCAAAATTCATTTGTCAGGAACACTTCACATACCTGGAGAGTATCATTTATACTCTTCTTAATGCACCTACACTTTGACAGAAGTCTGTCACGATATCAAGTGTGGCATTTTCCACATGTGGTGTCATATTCATGCTCAAAGTATTTCAGATTTAACAGCATTTGGGGGTTTCTAGTTTTCAGAGAGAAGATGTTCTACCTGTATTACAGAAAGAGACAATGAGCTCAACACCGAGCTTCCACAAATACCAACATCGTCAACGCTCCAGTAAATCTAGTCCTTTTCTCTGAAGGTTGAACTTGGGCCTCATGCCCTCCATTCCTGATTAAGCCTCCTGAGCAACTACACTCTAATAATGCTACTCTACCTTGTATACAGCTTGTCTGAAGCAAATGTGGGAAATACCAATGTGCCCACAGGATAGTTCCTAAAAGCCTATTGTGTGTCAGAGACATGACTAAAGCCCTCTAGTCTTGGTGTACAGTGGACTTGTCAATAAGCAGCATAGAGAAGAGTGACTAGTGCCAAAGGACGTAAACAGAACAGATGAGGCTGAGATGAGACTTAAAAGATTACATATCCATGCACACAAGCACCTATTTCTATATGTATAGAAATATCCACAGAAACAAGTATATACATGCTGCCCCCAGTCACACATGCACAAAGTAGCAATTCTACCATGCAAGGAACAGTCAATTTGTGGGTATTACCACTAAACATTTAGTGGCATACTTTTATGAAATAAAAAGAGGAAATGGGACTGTCAATATGTGACATCCATCCAGGTCTCCTATTCCCCAAGGAGGTTATATGATCTAAATATATAAACTTCATTATCAATTTCCACTAATATATCTGTAGTGTTAGCAAAGCTCACAGCTTTTCTAGCTCTCAAGAGGTTTACAGCTCTCTAAAATGCTTCCAATCTCAAAGTCATCACTTACTAGCTAGCCATAGGGAGGCAAACAAAAGAATTCCAGATACTCTAATTTTAGCCCTATGGCTAGGAGCAAGGCTCTACCTCCCTCTTTCTCAAATTTCTTCATCTGGCCTAATAACAATATGATAGCCCATAGTATCATTAGCAAGATTCAATGGACACTAAATATAAGGAGTCCAGGGCATATGGCTAGATAGTACTGAGTATGGCTATGTTTTATTATTTCATATTTTCAGTGATACATAAATATTCTCCTTTAGGTGTTAAGTTAATTAATTTTAGATGAACAAAGCATTTTCATAGTCTTCCTGATAGTTCTTTTTGAGTTCTCTTTGCAAATTATGAAGCTGTGTGTATAGTCCCAGCAATGTAATCCCAACCAACTTCCAATGAAGAAGCCAACTAGTAGAACTGTGAATTGTGAGCGAAGGTCAGCCAGCCTTAGCTCAATAGTGAGGTCCAGGGCAATCTGAACTGTTTTAAAAGACCTCTCAATAATAATAATGGTGGTGGTGGTGATGGTGATGGTGATGATGATGATAATGTGTCAGATTATGTGAAAAGCATACTCCTCAAAAGTAAGAAGGATGCAGATATAAGTTGTAACTGCCAGGATATTACCATCTTGTAGAGTTTTCTCCTGACCAGGAAAATGTATAAAGATTCCTAAAGCTTTCTAACATAAAAATGACCTATACAGCTTTATGATCCACTGGGATGGCCCTTGTTTCTATTCAAATATCCTGCAGAGATCATGAAAGCAGGCATTTGATTCAGAGTATCATACTTGGGAGCAAGTCCCTCCATTTCTAAAAGCCTTTGGGTGCTGCCTGCTTGTCCATAAACAGTACTTTTAAGACCAGAACACTAGGCTGCGGCAATGAAAAACAGACTTCTAAGTAACTAAGATGATTAAATTGGTTGGACAAAAGTCCTGTTAATTGACCAAATCTGGAAAATATCTTACTCAACACAGTATACAATTCTACAGCCTTGTCTATAAAGTCCTTTAGACCTTACATGGAGCTGTAAGGTGAGTGACTAGGTGCACACAATGTGCCATCCATATTGACACATATGTTTCTTACAATTGAATTTATATATTAAAAAAATATGCAGTGGCAGAGATGAACCGACATAAGCAGGCACATGGGACAGGAGAAATGTCTCCTGATTTTAATTTGGACAACTGAAGGGAAGACCTATGTTCAAAGATGTATCACTCTCATGAGATTCCAATATTGGTGCGGTAGAAAAAAAGTGAATTGTGAAATGTTTTTCAGTTTGTAAATTTTGAGTAGAGCTTCTGTTCTGTCATGAAGTAGTTGACTCTGTCCGCATAGAGCTGTTTCTACCATAATCTTAGCGACTCAGAAGAGAGATCAAATCAGAGCAACTGGAACTCGATCCTGAGTGTCTATGTGTGCATGGACTTGGCATAAGAAATAAAGCCTTTCCTTAAAACAATGAAAAATAACTTTGTTTGCATGAAAGCATCATGGTAGAGACAGAGATGAGGAGTTTGAGAAGGAAAGCAAATTATTCATTCCAAGGCTGGGCACTTCACAAAGAATGCTCAGGAAAAAGAAAGAAGAAAACTGCACAGCATCTCCCTGAAGATGCAGGAGAGTAATAACAGCTGTCAGAGGCTGAATGCCTATGTTGCTGAAGAAACCTTCCTCCAGCCCTGGAAGACGTATGACTCCAGGATTTTGGAGCTTTCCAAAAATACACAAAACAGAGAAAACACTTCCCCCCCTTTGCCAAAACACACCAGCCCTTTGTTTATGCTACATTTTCCCCTTCTATGTGTTAGCAAGAAAAAGAGGCTCTTGCAGCATTGATAAAACCGAACATAGAGTAAGGGAAATGGGAAGCCGCTCAGTCGATGCTGTCTTGGAATCTTCTTTCACACCTCTTTCTGAAATGTAAATATGGACTTATTCCAGCTTTCTCGGTCCGAATGATTATGGCTGAGGGCGGTTGGTATGGAAGTCATTTCCCTTCTAGGTGCAGTAGCTCCTTTCCACAGACTCAACAAAGACATGAAATATCATTAACATCTGATTCTGAAAAGGTTGACAACTGCTTCTTTGTTTGAGCCAGCAGTCTGGGGAAAGCAGTCTGCTGCACATTACTTGATCATGAGCGAAATTATACCTATTAGGTCCTGATATGACTATTGGAATATTTCTCTCATTTGTGCACAGTGCCGGAGCTTGAATATGCCTATTGTTTTCACAGTATCCATTACATATTTTAAATGGCATGGAAAGATCATATATGTAAACATGACTTCAGCTAAAGCTGAGTGATGCTTGGCAAAGCAAGAGAGGCCGTCGGACCTCCCTGGGCTCTGGTTTCAAGGAAAAAGGTGCCAAGAGATTTGGGGGAAGGGTTCATGGTTACAAAAAGAGTGAGAGAGATTGATCTATGGGTGCCCCTGCATTAACGTAATCTGGATCCCTTCCTCTGACACAGCACACACAAAGCTTCAGGGATCACCAGCTCCTCTACTTTGTGGCACACAAAAAAGTGGATGAAAGACTTGCCTAGGGGTCTGAAACAGCAAGAGAGAAGGATCTGGAAAAAAAGAGAGAAGGCAGGCTGCGTACAGCTTTGGGATTTATGAATAAAAATAGAAGGGGGCAGGGAAATGCCTTCCAATTTAAAAGTGTTTCTAAAATAGCTATTAATAATCACATTCTCTAAGATAAAAGCAAGAATCCTAAGCTCCCCCTCCCTTTCTTTAACCACGATGTTTTTCTTTCAGTCTTCAGACTAGGAAATGGAATTAGCCTCCAAACATGAAATCAACTGATTAAGAACTCTTGAAGCTTCCCGGGGTCAGGAGGCACACTCCACGCAATACCTCCTCACTCTGGGCTGTCACAGGCCTAGGAGGGGGATGTTTCCAGCAACCTGCAATCTTAATCACTTGCAGAGCTGAGTACAAGCCTCCACCCCAAGATCTAAGTCCCCTGGAGCCCGGAGTCACATGTTGGAATGTTTATTGACATTTTTCTAAGAGCCACTCTCGAATTATCCTTACATTTCACTCACCATTAGGCCATATTTAAAGTGCATTTTCTGCCTTTTTAGATTAGACTTAGATCTCCCTGATAACCAGGAACATAAACACAGGGAACAAGTCGTTATTTGAAGAATCTGGGCCATACAGATAGAAAATAAAAAAATTTCCTCTAGGTTAAATATACACTAAAATGTTTATTGTGTTAAATAATTCTGTTTTCTTGATAGATGGCTCACACTCACTATTTGTCTGAAAACCTGGCCTTAGGCAACCTTAAAATAACAAACTAATGGCTGTTTATTGCTGGAGAAGGGAGCAAAATGACTTCTTCAACTCAACTGAAGTTATTCAGTAACAAATCAAATCAAAAGACATATTTTTTGAGACATAAGCAAGTCACTGTTCTCCAACAAAGCAGAGTACAAAGAAGAGAGTTTCTCCTCCAGGAAACTGCGAGCTTTTTATGATGTAAAACTGCAAGAAAAAATGCAAATGATAAAAACAAAAGGATGGCCACAACATGAGGGATGGCCCAGGACATTAGAGCTGAAGGGAGACCATCAAGCATCCAGGACAGCTCTGGGGAGGTATGGAGGTCTGCCTTCCCTCAAAAGCATTGTTACAGCACTGGCAATGGCTAAAAATCTTTCCAATCCAATATTATAAACAATTTTCTTTCAATCTATCCTCTTTTCCTATGAAGATTTTCTTTTTAAAGCAGAAATCCTTCTTGTCAGCAGACTGTCTCTTTTTGAAGGCATGGGAAGACATCTTAAAGATCTATCAGTCCAGTGACATTGAAAAGGATAGGTTATGGCATTAGCCATTTAGGGAAAACCAGCTACCCTGCTCCATGGCTCTTACATTGAAATCAGATGGGGACAAGCTGTCCTTACTAGAACAAAATCTCCTAACTGTGGAGAACCTTTCCGCTGTGTTCTGGATTCTAGGCCCCCCGAGCTTCTTTTATTCTTTATAGGACTATGTAACAACATATCTCTAACAACACAGATGTGAACACACACAAACACTTGTACACTCATGTACACACAATATAACCTTACAAAAAAACTGTTTTTCTATTAGTAGTAGAGGACAGCTTTTATTTTTCTTCCCTTTAATGCAGAAATGACTCAGTATATGCAAGAGTCCAGTGGGTAAACACCAGACTTTCCATTGGGGTTATGATTTTATTAGATCCAAATAAAAGGTTATTGCACAGTAACTCCACAATTAGCTCACACCACAACTGGACAATGGAGGCAGTGTTTTCTAAGATTTGATGAGGATTCCAGGTGTTTGGAGCTCCTGTGATTATTCTGACAACTCCCGTCACTTGCCAAGCTGCTATTTTAAGCCCTATGCACGAAGAATTTGTTTATAACATTTAAGGCAGAGCAATATCTAAATCATTTGGAAAATACTTTATTGTGCAAAGAAAAAAACTACGATTTGCAAACGTTCAACAGGTGTGAAACAGAAAGTTCATAAGCACCTATTTAATTCATCATTCAACCCATCATGCCAGGCACTGCAAGAACTGTATAAAAACTGACTGCAATTCAGAGGAAATACCCCAAGGAGTTTGTAAATCTTCACTAGTTCTTAAGCAATCTAGTTGCATTTAGTAGTTCATAACATTGACTGATCTCTTTTCCATGAAATGAAATCTGACCTAAATTCCATTAACACCTCCTCCCTAAGTCACAGTTTCTCCTGCCACTTGGGTCTCCCCTCATTTTAGTTCTTTTTGTAGCCTCTAGTAGAAGAAAGACAACCTAGGTAGTCGACATCATCGAAATTCACATTGGAACAAGGTCGTTGTCCAAGTTCAAGTCTGGTGAGGGAAGATCACTTTCTGCGTCACTCTAGGCCAAGGGATCACCTCAGCTCTTTGCAGACCCTCTGTGCTGCAATGCCTGCCTGTAAAGCATTCTTTCTCTGCTCATCAACTTTCCCTTATTCTTGGCATCTCCAGACACCAGAATACAGCTGTGTTACTAATCATCTCATTTACCTTTTGCTCAGATATGAAATAAAATGCATAGACTCAGGATAACAAGCAGTACCAAAAATATAAACTCACCCAGCACCGGCATATGGAATTAGTATATTAAAAAATAATAATTAAGAATAAAAGTTAGGTTATATGTTTTAAACTGACTAAAGAGGGAAAGAATGTGAATTTTTGAAGACAAGTTCCAACAAGAATTTGATTTATTGCACTAGAATCAAGCAAAGTCTCTTATATTAAGCAGCCAGTGGTTATATATCAGAAAAGAAGTCAGAAGCCAATGCCATGTAACGCAGGAGGGGGTACATACTTAGTTTATTTTCTCAGATTAAATATCCAACTTTTCAACTGATGCAATCATAATTGACATTTTAATAACAATCCAGACAGAGGACCTTTTGCACATTGGATAACATACAGTCATCTGACACCACGGGTGATAAAATGCTATTTAAATACCATAGATGCCAAAGAAAAAGAAAGGTCCCACTTAAGAGTAAATCTGAGCCAGGAAATAAAAGAAAAAGAAAGCTAATTGCTCCCAACAAAGGTGTCTATATTTTATCTTAATGAGTGGAAATGATAAGAAACTTTTATTTATGTGTAATATTATTTTCTAGCTGACTTATCCTGATTAAGCATTCCTTAGTTCTATATACAACAGAAGAAGGCAGCTGCAGGGAATTTTATCTACCCTCACACCAAGAATTTTTTATTTTACAAGTTCCTAAGAAGGCGAACTTAAGTGTTTCTCTTACATGGAGAGAAAGGGGAAATGCCCACCTCAACCTCATAGACTGAACACCTTCATGGGAGGTTACAGAATTCAGATTTCAATAATTGTCATGGCAATTGAAGTTACAGAAACTCCAACTTATATGTATTGGTCCTTTTCTGTTTGTAAACTGTTCTTTATTTGATATCAAAACATTACAGACATGACGGTGACATTCCTAGGAGACACAGGGTCATAGCGAATTCCTTGATCCTGTGGCTCGTACAATCTTTCTGCCTCCTCTTCCTCAGTGATCTCTGAGACTTAAGTGCAGAGTCGTAGATGCAGCCATTAGAGCTGGTCTCTCATAGTCTTCACTTGGGGTTATTGCTTTTATCTGTCATTACTGAATGGTCTCAGTTTGTTTCAAAGACAAGTTTCCTTGGTGAGACATGAGGAAGGACTACACTCATCTGCAGGTCTAAGGACAAGCATTTAAAGTGCACTTAGGGGCTGTGCTGGTTTGTTGAAGTTACAGTTTAGAGTCTCCTCCAAGATCCATGACTTCGCAAGCCCTGGGTAGTTGGCTTGGTTTCCAATGTCATGTGCAATTTCCCGCTCATTGAGCTGTTAGATGTGTGGTACTCAGTCTTCCTAAACTGAGACACTTCAATACAGCTCCTCATGTTGTGGCAACCCCTAGTTATAAAATTATTTTCATTACTACTTCATAACTCTAAATTTTCTATTATTATGAATTGCAATATAAATATCTGTGCTTTTTAATGGTCTGAGTTGATTCCTGTGAAGGAGTCATTCAACCCCCAAAGAGGTTGTGACCTGAAGATTAAGAGCTTCTGAATTCTGAATTAGAGAATTATTGGTTATTGCCAAAGTGTGGGTGCCACTGATGTACCTTAAGATTATGGTGCCAAACTGGTCATTATCGTCGTTCATAGGTATCATCCTTCTATAGTATTGTTTGTGGCCTCTCTCTCTCGAAGCCTCCCTCCTGGTTCACAGCTGACTAAGAAGTGAGTGGAACTCTAGCCCCCAGGCCAAGTGGAGATCATTGCCTCCAAAGCCCAGCCTGGGGATACAGCCCCCACAACCCCAACCACACCCAGTTCCACTCTAAACAAAAGAAAACTGAGAGAAACCCCCAAGTCCAATCCCCAGCAAAACACAGCTGGAGGGACATCCTATGGACCAAACACCACCTAAACCACAATCTACATCATCACACACAAAAACTGGAGACCCCAAAGCCTCCTGGTCCACAGCTGAATAAGAGCTGACTAAGAAGCAACTAAGAGCTGACTAAAAACAACCTTTGTGACAACTAAGGGCACGTAGCTCCTTGCCCTACAGCCAATTCAGAACCAACTAAGAGGAGCCCCCGCAATTACTGGAAACGCACAGCCCCTGGTCCATAAATGATAAAGAGCCAACCAAGAGCTGACTAAGAGTGAACAGAGGAAGCAATGGGCAGATGCCAGTGCAAGAAGACATATAACAATATAAAGAACAAGACACCACCAGAAAAAAGCTGGTAGTTCAACAACATCAAGACCTGAGCATAACAGTGAAAAGGAAACAGAAGGAAATGACATTGAAAACAACTTTATAAAGGTAATGGAAGCTTTATAAAAGGATCTAAAAAACTCTCTTTAAAAAAATAGAAGAAAATATAAACAAAAAAAAAATGAAAGAGATGAACAAATCCCTGAAAGGAAAAAAAAAAAAAAAAAACAAAAAACCAAGCAGGTGAAAGAAACATTCCGGGAATTAAAAACTGAAATAGAAGCAATAAAGAAGGCACAAGCCAAGGTAAAGATGGAAACAGAAAACTTAAAGAGACAAATTGGAAGTACAGATGCAAGCATAACCAACAGAACACAAGAGATGCAAGAGAGAATTTCTGAAGTGGAAGATTCAATAGTGCAAATAGATAAGTCAATTAAAGAAAACACCAAAATCAAAAAGTCATAAAACAAAACGTACAGGAAATCTGGGACACCATGAAAATACCAAACCTGAGAATAAGTTGAATCTTAGAAGGAGAATACCAGCTCGAAGGCACAGAAAATATATTCAACAAAATCAGAGAAGAAAATTATCCCAACCTAAAGAAGAAAATGCCTATAAAGAAACAAAAAGCTTACAGAACACCAAACATACTAAACCACCCAAAAAAGGCTGCTCAAATCATAATAATCAAGGCACTAAACTTACAGAACACGTAAAAAATACTAAAAGCTGCGAAGGAAAAAGAACAAATTACCTATAAAGGCAGACGCATCAGAATAACACCCAACTAGGAACACCCAATAGAAACAATGAAAGCAAGATGATCCTGGTCAGATGTTGTACAGACTCTAAAAGAGCATGGCTGCCAACCCAAACTACTATACCCAGCAAAACTATCAATCACCATAGATAAAGTAAACAAGATATTTCATGACAAAACCTGATTTAAACAAAACCTATCCACAATCCAACCCTACAGAAAGCACTAGAGGAAAAACTCCAGCCTAAGGAAACCAGATATACCCATGAAACCACAAACAATAATCTCACAGAAGAAAAACTCAAACAAGGGAAAGACACACAAGCTACTATCAAAAATAATAGAAAATAACCAGTCACTGGCCATTAATGTCAATCGACTCAATTCACATCCTAACACAATGGATAAAAAACAGAAGCCATCCTTCTGATGAATACAGAAACACATCTCAACTTCAAAGACAGACATGGGCTCAGAGTAAAGGGCTGAGAATAGACTTTCCAATCAAATGGTCCTAAGAAACAAGCTAGTGTAGCCATCCTAATATCTAATAAAATAAAATTCAAACTAAAACCAATCAAAAGAAACCAGGACATTACTTATTCCACAAAAATGAAGTCTCAATTCTAAATATTTATGCCCCCAACACAAGAACAACTACATATATAAAAGAAACACTACTAAAACTTACACCTCACATCAAACCCAATACACTAATAGTAAGAGACTTCAATACCCCACTTCCACCCTTGGATAGGTCAACCAGAGAGAAACTCAACAGAGAAATGAGGGATCCAACAGATATTATGACCCAAATGGACTTAATAGATATATACAGAACTTTCCACCCCAAAACAAAGGAATATACATATTTCTCAGGACCCCATAGAACTTTCTTTAAAAATGACCACATACTTGGTCATAAAGCAAATATCAATAGATACCAAAAAAATATGAGAATAACTCCTTGTATCATATCAGACTACCATGGTCTAAAGTTAGAGTTCAACGACAACAAAAAACACAGAAAGCCTACAAATTCATGGAAACTAAACATCTCTCAATTGTACCATATGTTGGGTCAAGGAAGAAGTTAAGAACGAAACCAAGGACTTCCTAGAAGTTAATAAAAATGGATCCACAACATACCCAAACTTATGGGACACAATGAAAACAGCATTACTAGGAAAACTCATAGCACGTGATGCCTATATGAAAAATATAGAGAAATCTCACACAAGAGACCTAAGAGCACAGCTGAAGGCTTTAGAACAATTAGAAACAAACTCACCTAGAAGGAGTAGAAAGCAGGAAATAATAAAACTTAGGGCTGAAATCAATACAATAGAAACAAAGAGAACAATGCAAAGAATCAATGAATCAAAGAGTTGATTCTTTGAGAAAGTCAACAAGATAGATAAAACTCATATCCAAACTAACCAAAAAGCAGAGAAAATACCCAAACTAACAGAATCAAAAATGAAAAGTGAGACATAACAACAGACGCCCAGGAAATCCAGAAAATTATCAGTTCATACTTTGAAAAATCTATACACAACTAAAAGGAAAACCTAAAAGAAATGGACAGCTTTCTGGATGATACCACTTACAAAATTAAATAAAGATCAGATTAAAGACCTAAACAGACCTATAACCCCAAAGGAAATTGAAGGTGTTATTAAAAATCTCCCCCCCCAAAATAACAAAGCCCAGATAGTTTCAGTATAGAATTCTACTAGACATTCAAAGAGGAACTGATACCAATACTCCTAAATCTGTTCCATATAGCAGAAACTGTAGGAACATTACAAAACCCTTTTTTAAGACCACAACCACCCTGATTCCCAAGCCACTTAAATATGCAACAAAGAAAGAGAATTACAGACCAATCTCCCTCATGAATATTGATGCAAAAATACTCAATAAAATTCTGGCAAGCTGAATCCAACAACAATAAAAAAAACTTACCTACCACGATCAGATAGGCTTCAACCCAGAGATGCAGGGAAAGTTCAAAATATGAAAAACTGTGAATGTCACCCATCATATAAACAAACTGAAAGAAAAAATCGACATGATCATCTCATTAGATGCTGAAAAGCCTTTGATAAAATCAAACACTCCTTCATGATATAAGTCCTAATGAGATCAGAAATACAGGGAAAATACCTAAATATAATAAAGGCAATATATAGCAAGCCAACAGCCAACATCAAACTAATTGGAGAAACACTCAAAGCAATACTACTAAAGTCAGGAAGAAGACAAGTCTATCCTCTCTCTCCTTTTCTATTCAATATAGTTCTTGAAGTTTTAGCTAAAGTAGTAAGAGAACAAAAGGAGATTAAGGAGATACAAATTGGAAAGGAAGAAAAACTATCTCTATGTGCAGATGATATGACTGCATACATAAGTGACCACAAAAATTCTACCAGGGAACCCCTACAGCTGATAAACACCTTCAGCGATGTAACAGAGTATAAGATTAACTCAAAAAAAAAAAAAAAAATCAATAGCCCTCCTATATACTAAGGATAAAAGGGCTGAAAAAGAAATAAGGGAACCATTACCCTTTATAATAGCTGCATATAGCATTAAATATTTTGGCGTAACTCTAACCAAAGAAGTATCAGACCTATTTAACAAAAACTTTAAGTAACTAAAGAAAGAAATTGAAGAGGATGTCAGAAAATGGAAACATCTTTAATGCTCCTGGATGACAGGTAGGATCAACATAGTAAAAATGCAGTTTTACCAAAAGCAATCTACAGATTCAATGCAATGCCCATCAAAATCCCAAAACAATTTTTTACAGACTTTGAAAGAACAATAGTTAACTTCATAGTGAATAACAGGAAACCCAGGATTACCAAAACAATCCTGCTCAATAAAAGTATGCCAAAAGGAATAACCATCCCTGACTTCAAGCTATACTAGAGAGCTACCGTAATACAAAACAGCCTGATACTGGCATAAAAATAGACTTGTGACTCAATAGAATTGAATCTAAGACCCAACATTAACCCACATACCTATGAACACCTGGTTTTTGACAAAGAGGCCAAAAATATTCAATGTAAAATTCAACAAATGGTGTTGGCATACTGGATGGTAGTATGTAGAAGAATGCAAATAGATCCAAATTATCATCCTGCCCAAAACTCAAATCAGAGTGAATCAGAGACCTCAACATAAACACAGATACACTGAAATTGATGGAAAAGGAAGTGGAAAATACCCTCCAATGCACTGACACAGGTGACCACTTCCTAATATAACACCAGTAGCACAGACACTAAGAACAACAATCCATAAGTGGGACCTCCTGAAACTGAGAAGTCTCTGTAAGGCAAAGGACACAGTCAATAAGACAAAACAACAGCCTACAGAATGGGAAAAGATTTTCACAAACCCTCCATTTGACAGAGGACTGATCTCAAAAATATATAGAGAACTCAAGAAACTAGAGCCCAAAAACCTAAATAACCTGATTAAAAAATGGGGTTCAGAGCTAAAAATGGAATTCTCAACAGAAGAATTACAAATGGCTGAAAGGCACTTAAAGAACTGCTCAACATCAGAAAAATACAAATAAAAACAATTTTGTGATACTGCCACCTTACACCTGTGAGAATGGCTAAAATCAGAAACACAGATGACAGCCTACACTAGAGAGGATGCGGAAGAAGGGGAAGAGTCCTCCACTGTTGGTGGAAGTGTAAACTTGTATAGCCTCTCTGGAATGCAATATGGCGGTTCCTCAGAAAACTGGGAATCAATCTTCCCAAGGATCCAGCAATATATAAGTGGGACCTCCTGAAACTGAGATCCAATCTTCCCAAGGATCCAGATATAATTGGGCATATATACAAAGGATGCACATTCATTCTCCAAAGGCATTAGCTCAACTATGTTCATAACAGCATTATTCCTAATAGCAAGAACCTGAAAACAACCTAGATGTTCCTCAACTAAATAACAAACTCTGGTAAATCTACACAGTGGAGTATTACTCAGCAGCTTGTTTTTGTTTTTGTTGTTGTTGTTTTGGTTTTTTTATGGTTTTTTTTTTTAATGGCGTGCTAAAATTTGAAGGCAAATGAATGTATTTGGAGAATATCTTTCTGAGCAAGGTATCACAAGTCCAGAAAGATGGGCACGGGATGTACTCACTCATAAGTGAATTTGTGACAAAAAGCAAAAACTACACTAGCTGCAAGCCACAGTCTCTGAACAGTGTAGGATTAAAAGGAACTTAAAAGAGACATCCAGAGATTTCCTTGGAGAGAAAATAGAGAAGACACCTTAACAAATTGGGATCATAATGGGTTGCAACCAAGAAGAGGTGTGAACAAATCATTAGAGAAGATGATGGTTGAGTGAGAGGTGCAACAAAGAGAGAGGGAAAAAAAGAGATGGATATTCCTTGATAGAGGAAGCTAATATGGTTAATAAGGTGTTGGAAAGTGACCGGGTGCTAGGGAAACCTCCAGGAACTCACAGGATATCCCTGGGTAGGTCTCTAACCAATAGTGGAAGGGGTGCCTAAACAAGACTTCCCCTATAATTAAATGAGTAAGTACCCTAAGTGCCATCACAGAACCTACATCCAACAAAGAATAGAGGTGGAGGCAAAGATCCATGGCTGAGCACTGGGCTGAGCTCCTCGTCCAGCTGAGAGCAGGGGAGAAGAGTCTGTATGAGCAAGAAGATAGGGATTACATGGAAAATTCCCACAGTGATGGCTGGCTGGAGCTCTGGGGAGCTCAATGAATCAAGAACAGTCATTGGGAACTGAAGGCAGAAATTTTTTTAATATATTAACTTAAGATTAATATTTATTGAAATATAAATTAATATTTATGATATAGGTAATAGTTTATATACGCGTTTGATAGACTGGATTATTTATGTGATAGACGATGGATGTGAACTGGTTTTTTTAGTAGTTAAGAATTAAAACGGGCCCTCTAAGATTTTAGTAGTCTTTTTTGAATGAGGCTGGCCACTCTTCCTTCAGGAGCCCGGGACCCTGAATAAGTGTCTTCCAACCTTATCAGTTGACACCTGAATCCCGCCGCAGGGGACCATCCATGGGAAAAGGAGCTGGACCCTCCAAGTGTAGGGAACTGTCAATTGGCATGGGCAGTATGTGGAGCCTCGAGGGGTAAGATCAGACTGTGTTCCTGTGCATGGGCTGGCACCTTGGGGGCCATTCCGTGCAGAGGAACACCTAACCCAGTTTTGACTTTGGGATGAGGAAATAAGACTTGCCTTGAAGTGGATGTGCCATGCTGAGCTGACCCACCTTGGGACTTCTTGTTCTTTTGGGGGAGGGAATGGGTGAATGGGGAGAGGCTAGGCTGAAAGCTGGCTGGGAGGGATTGTGAGAAGGGAAGGGAGGGGGAGCAGGGGGAAGACAGAGATAAAAAAGTCATCCTTTTATTTAAAAATATGATAAATAATGAATATACAAAAGAAAAAAGAAAGCTGACATGATATCTTCTGGTACAATGAACACCTCACATGGGGAGGGATTTCAGGTCAATTTCAGTTTACAGGCCTCTGAGCCAGTGTCTGAAATTTATGGATTCTTCAGGAATAGGGACTTATCTTTCACCTCTGGAGACAAACAAGGGTAATAGCGGCAATAGCAATATCCTTTAAGTTTTGCAAGTGAGTTACATTGAAACTACTCAGCCCTCTGTTTCTTACCATCTCGTCTAGAAAGACCCTTAATAGTTCCCTATTCTACCTGCTCAGGGAAAGGAAGTGGCTCTCTTCACATACTTAATCTTTGAGTTTGAAATGGGAGCAAATTTGATACACTGGAGTCAGAAGCCAAAGAACCGGCATATTTGCTCTGCTGCTGGCTGCCAAAACAAGGGGGGATTTCTCTGGGAAGACGGTGAGTGAGGCCACCAATCCTGAAGGAGAAAACAGAGCAAAGACTGTAAACAGCAGAAGGAGGGTATCACATTTTCATCTGGACTGAAACTTTAATTGAGAGGATAAGTGCTCAAGGCAGACTTCGTCCTGGAGTTACGTTGGCTACGGGATTGCAGGGAGTGTTAAAATCATTACCAAATGGCCTCAATCTAAACAAGCACCCACCTTTTCCATTCCACACTGAAATGAAATTACCTTGCTATATATAACTTTAAAAAAAGGAAAGAAAGAAAGGACCTGTTGTCAGTTTCTCTTTTCCCAGAGGGGTTGTAAAAGCTCACTCTCCCTACCCTCTGCTTTTCAAATCTGGATGTCGGTCTTATTAGAAGAGTTTTGTATTAAAAACTTAGGCTAGTGCCTGTCTTAAGTGACACCAGTGTGTCTGCCCAGTGCAGAGCTGATTTTCCGTGTGAGCATACACAGGGCCATCCGGTCTCTGCACAGCCACTTTGACAAGCACTTGAGTGAGGGGACATGAGAGCCCAGGGCTGTTTATAAAAAGAGTCATCGAGGAACTGAAGATACTTTAGCTGGAGGGGACAAATCGGGAAAATAAAATGAAGCCCAGAATGCAAGGAAGAAGTTTTATTGGGAGAAATGTCCTTCCTATATCCCCAGTTATTATGGATGTCTGGGGCTCATTTCTAATTGACAGATCAGGAAATGCAAAGAGTTTTTTGCAGGCAGCCAGAATCATTAGCATGAAAGAACCTCTAAGGCTTTGTGCCTAGAGCAACTTTTTATTATGAACTAGATAAAAATGATGCCTTGTATATTATATTCCATCAGCAGAGATCATGAAAATCATAATATATAAAATGCAGCCTTGCCTTGCCCCACCTAACAATAAGTTTCTCTGTGCTGTCTGAGGCATCAACCCCTTCTCACTTTCTTCTCCTTTTCTTTCTGCTTCCATCCTCTTTTTCTTTCAGGAAATGCACACAATGAAACATGTTAAGCAAATAACTCTATAGAATGATGGGGAACAAAATGAGTAGTGTTTAAATAATTAGCACCTGCAAATGAAAAAGAGAGGCCTTACTGCTGAAATTAAATCCTCTCCGCTAACATCCAAAACAGACCACAGAAGCCATTTCAAGAAGACAGGGGAGGAAGATATATTTTAGTTCTTGGAAAGCTGAACGACTTTCAGTAGTTAACCAAAAACAAGTCCCATTTTTATTTAATTAATTCCACTGCATAATGCTGGGTTTTCACTAAACCTTTTTCTGCTTTAATAGTACTGCAAATGGATAGCTTAGGATATGGCTCAAAATATATTCATTATTCAGTAAGCCATTGACGTCTGTTCCACCTGGTTGCTGTGAGGCCTTATAAGAGGAGGTGTCTTGATGCTGAGAAAAAAAAAATATTATCCTTGCCAAGATTCTAGTCAATAAAAACAACTTTAAATACTAATGCCTAATGCCAAATAGACAAATAAGGATGTCACTGCTCGCCCACCCAGCAGCAGAGAAAACTAAAGTAGAAGGGTTACCATACCCTGGATAAAGTTTGAAACTTTTCACACACAAAGCAAATCATCCACAATTCTGTAAACACATGAAGCAGTGAAATGTCAGAGTCTAGAGAATCTGATGGAAATTATAGCAGCTTTCTGCGTTACTTTCTCACCTGGAGTTTTAAGCAGGTCTTGAATTAAAATTGAGTGGCAGTCCTCATGGCATGGACTTGCTTCCAGCTGACCCCTCTGAACTGTAAGAGCTGAGGATTCCAGTAGTCCTCAGCTCAGAGTCACCCCCACATACACCCCACTCTCACCCCCACCTTGCCAAAGCTTGCCTCCACAGGGGAAGACTGTGTGGGGTTGCAGTTGAGGTATGCAGGCAACAGTGATAAGGCCATCCATTTGTTTCATTGGAGCTAATATTGTAACCACCTTCATATAAATGAGTAAAGTTTGCTGACAACCAAGGTACTTCATAATAAAAAAAAAGTTTAGAAATTAGCTATTTTTATTAGCAATAATACATTTTAGGTATGCCAGTGGTACTTAACAGGGTTTTAATCCTTCCTAAACTATGCAGAATCATTGATTCCAGTAAGCAAAACCTAACTGCTTATTAAAAGTTTAGCCCTGTTTGAATCAAGACAAAAGAGATGTTTATGACATGAGAAGCAATGAAATTCACTATGGAAACATCTTCTGGCAAAAGTTATCAGTAGATCTAATTATATGTTCAGTGCTCTAATCACTCTGAGGGCAAAGGAGAGTATGACAGAAGTCCCTCCCATCTTCTTCCTAACACCAAAACTTTACAATATTGAATATTAACCTTTT
Source organism: Phyllotis vaccarum (assembly GCA_033318265.1). Classification (NCBI taxonomy): domain Eukaryota; kingdom Metazoa; phylum Chordata; class Mammalia; order Rodentia; family Cricetidae; genus Phyllotis; species Phyllotis vaccarum. The sequence continues at coordinate 16,563,052 of JARWLC010000001.1, forward strand.
AGAGGCTGTTCTGAGAGAGAAAGAGAGAGAGAGGAGAGAGAGAGAGAGAAAGAGAGAGAGAGGAGAGAGAGAGAGAGACCAAGGAGACCAAAGGTAAACCCCTGAGTGACAAAAGAAGTAGAATCAAGAAAGAAAGAAAGAAAGAAAGAAAGAAAGAAAGAAAGAAAGAAGGAAGGAAGGAAGGAAGGAAGGAAGGAAGGAAGGAAGGAAGGAAGGAAGGAAGGAAGGGATGGAAGGGAAGAGAGAGAGAAAGAAGTAAAGAAAGGGAAATCTTGAAAAGAAAACTTTAGGAACTGGAACCAGAACCTCAGAGGCACACCTCACCAACAGAATACAAGAAACAGAAGAGAGAATCTCAGACACTGAAGAAACAATGGAAACCTTGATAAAAGAAATTGTTCATTCTAATAAAACTCAGGACATGAGCATCCAGGATATCTGGTGCACTATGAAAAGACCAAATCTAATAATAATCAGAATAGAGAATGGAGAAAGACCCAAATGAAAGGCACAGAAAATATTTTCAACACAATCGTTTAAAAAAAAAAAATTCCCAAATCTAAAGTAAGAGGTGCCTATCAAGGTACAAGATGAATACAGACCAAGACTAGATATAAAACAGAATTCCTTCAGCACATAACACTAAAAACACCAATGAGATGATCATTTTTTGTCTTCCAGTTTGTTTATATGGTGGATTCTATTTGTGGATTATCATAGATTTAATCATCCCTACATCTCTGGAATGAAGCCTATTGATCACAACCATACAACTCATTAAACATGAAGAGGTCAAGCTGGTGCTTACATAGAACCTTCAACCCTACGTTCTAGCATTTGGTATGGGAAGGTATCCTGCAAGTTACCAAAAGAGAAGCTTATATACCAATCTAGTCATAAAAACCTTTGATCTACAATAGTGTCCTGCCTGTAAAATATGCTAGGCAATATTGGGACAGAGCTTGTGGGAGTAACCCAACAATACCTGATTTGACTCAAGGTCCACTCCACAAGGTGAAGCTCATATCCAACACTGTTTGGATGGCAAAGAACCAAAGACTAGATAACCCAGAGACTTATGATAAAACCAAATATTACTGGTCTTAAAAATAAATAATGATAAAATGACTCCTAATAATGTTCTGATATATTCATAGATCAGTGTCTTATTCAGTTGTTATCAGAGAAGCTTCTTCCTGCCATAGATGGGAAAAAATAGAGACTTACAGGAAGAAAGAGAAAGAGAGAGACCTTGGAATACTCAGCTCTAAATGGGATGTCTCCATCAAATCCCTCCCTTCAGAGCTTAAGAAGCCCCATAGAAAAGAAGACAGACTGTAACAGCCAGGAGGTATGGAGAAAACCAGGAGATGAAGGCCCCCTAAATCAACTAAGAAAGCTCTTATGAACACACACACACACACACACACACACACACACACACACACACACACACACACCACTAAAGCAGCAAGCACCATCCCTGCACAAACCTGTACCATGTCCCCTGGATATACATTATGGCTTTTAGTCTAATGTTTCTTTTGTTTGATTGGTTGGTTGCTTTGTTGTTGTTGTTTTGGTTTTCTAGACAAGGTTTTTTCCGCAACCCTAGGTGTCATGAACTCACTCTGTAGACAAGGCTGGCCTCAAACTCACAAAGATCCACTTGCCTCTGTCATCCAAGCATTGGGATTAAGGGTGTGCAACACCTCTGCTCAACCCAGTCTGATGTTTTATGGGACTCTTGAGTGTATGAACGATCGGGTCTCTGATTTTTGTGCCTTTTCTTGGGTTCTTTTACTTCTGTTGTTTTTCTAACTTAGATGTGATGGGTCATTTTGTTTGGTTTATCTTATTATATTTTATTTTGTTGTGTTTGGTTGTTATCTTTTAGAAAACTGTCCTCAGGGGGTGGTCCAGCAGGTCTTTTATCCCAACATTTGAGAGGCAGAAGCAGGCAGATCTCAGTGGGTTCAACCCAGCCTGGTTTGCAGAGTGAGTTCCAGGACCCTCAGGGCTATTGCATATAGATGCCCCCCTCCAAAGAAAGAAACCTGTTCTCTTCCAATGAGAGATTAAAAAGAGAATAGATCTGGATGGGGAGGAAATGGGGAAGGAATAGAGGAAACTGTAACCAGGATATATTGTCTGAGAAATGAATATATTTTGAATAAAGGAAAAAATTTTTAAAAATCAAAAACACAAACCATACATAAAAACAAAAGAATATTAAAAATTTAAAGGGCAAAAGACCCAGTAACATGTAAAGCCAGACCTATTAAGATAACACATGACTTCTCACTGGAGACTCAAAAGGCCAGAAGGGCCTGCACAGCTGTTCTACAGAAACTAAGAGACCACAGACGCTATCCCAGACTATTATATCTAGAAAAATGTTCAATCACAAGTGGAGAGAGAAAAAATATTAAATGAGAATACAAAATTTAAGGGGTATTTATCTACAAACCCAGCCCCACAGAAGGTGCAGGGGGAGAAAAACAGTCTAATGTTAAGGTTAACCTGACTCAAATGAAAAAAAAGAATAAATAATCCCAGAACAGCAAAGAAAAGTGGGGAAAGTTAAATACACCACAACAAAATAATAGGAATCAACAAACACTGTTCATTGATATTTCTCAACATTGATAGAATCCATTTCTTATCAAAAAGACTCAGAGTAATAGAATGGTTATAAAAACAAGGTCCATCCTTCTGCTGAATCCAAGAAACACACCTTAGTTTCAAAAATAGACATTGCCTCTGGACAAAAGGATGGAAAAAGATATTCCAAAGAAATGAACCTATGAAGCAGGTGCTGTAAACATTCTAGTATCTGAAAAATTATACTTCAAACCAAACCAATGGGAAGAGATAAGGAAAGACACCACATACTTATCAAAGAAAAAAATTCACCAAGAAGACACTGCAATCCTTAACATCTATGCACCAAATGAAAGAGCACTCAAATTTGTAAAAGAAACACTACTACAGCTTAAATCACATATTAACTTCCATACATTGATAGTGGGAGATTTCAACACTCCATTGTCACCAACAGACAGGTCATTCAGACAAAAGCTAACAGAGAAATGGTGGACGTAATTGGCTTTATAGTCCAAATAAACCTAACAGATGTCTATAGAACATTCAACCCCAAAAGAACATACTTTCTTCCCAGTACCTCATGAAACTTTCTCCAAAATTGATCACATACTCAGATACAAAGCAAGTTTCAATAGATACAAGAAAACAGAAATAATGCCCTGCATTCTATCAGCCCAACACAAATGAAAGCTGTATATCAACAACAACAAAAACGACAGAAACCTTTTCAAAGTCATGGGGAGTCAACAACTCATCATTGATAAAATACAGGAAATAAGGTTATTAAATACTTTTTAAAATTTAATAAAAATGCATACACACCATACCCAAATTTGTGAGATATAATGAAGGTGGTTCTAAAAAGCAAGTTTATAGCACTAAGTGCATCAAAGTTGGGAGTATGTCAGACTGTTAACTTAGCACACCTGATAACTCTTAAACAAAAAGAAGAAATTGCATCCAAAAGGAGTAGATGGGGAGAAATATTAAACTTATAGCTAAAATCAATAATATAGAAACAAAAATACAAAAAAATGAATCAATGAAACAATTGATTTTCATTCTTTGGGAAAATCAAAATGGTTGACAAATTAACTAAAAGGCAGAGACAAAATATTCAAATTAAAACTGAAGAGAAACACACAACAATGCATACCAGGAGAATCCAGAGAATTATAAAGATATATTTTGAAAACATGTACTCTACCAAATTGAAAAATCTTTTTTTTTAAAAAAAAAAAAGATAATTTTCTTAATACAAAGCACTTACCAAAGTTAAGTCAGGATTGGATAAGCAATTTAAACAGACCTATAATCCCTACTGAAACAGAAGCAATAATTATTAATTTTCCAACCAACAAAAGCCCAGGTCCAAGAGGTTTTAAAACAAAATTCTACTAGACTTTCAAAGTACAATTAAGGATAATATTCCTCAAATTACTCCACAAAACACAAACAGAAGGAACTTAACCCAATTTATTTTATGATGCCACAGTTACTCTTTTACATAAACTACATAAAGACCAAAGAAAGAAGGGAATTACAGACCAATATCCCTTATTAACACAGTTGCAAAAATTCTCAATAAAATACTTACAAACTGAATCCAGTAGACATATCAAAAACATAATTCATGATGATCAGGTAGGTTTCATCTCAGAGATGAGAGATAAATTAAAATACCTGAATCAATAAATGTGATCCACCAAATGAACAAACTGAAAGACAAAAACCAAATAATCATCTCACTAGGTATAAAAAATACTTTTGACAAAAATCCAGCACTCCTTGATAAAAGTCCTAGAGATATTAAAGATACAAGGGATAAACCTAAACACAATAAAGGCAGCTTACAGCTAACATCAACTTAAAAAGAGAGAAATACAAGACAATTCCATTAAAACAGGAACAAGACAAGGTGTTCCGTTCTTTCCATAACTATTCACTATAGAATTTGAAGTCTTAGCCAGAGCAATAAGACAGCTGCAGGAGATCAAGAGGATACATCAGCATATCTTCATTTTCAGATGACATAGTAACATAAGTAATCCAAAAAAAATCATAGTGGGAAACCCCTACAACTGACAAACACTTCCACTAAGGTAGGTGAATAAAAACCTAACTCACAAAAATTAGTATCCCTCCCTATATACAAATACAGAGTGAAAAGCAATAAAGGAATCAACACCTTGTGCAATATCATAAAATAATATAAAATATCTCAAAGTAACTCTAAACAAGCAAGAAAAAGACTTGTATAATAAAATATTTAAGGCACTGAAGAAATAAATTGAAGACTCTATCAGAAGATGTAAGGATCACCCATGCTCATTGATAGGCAGAATTAATAGTAAAAATAGCAATTCTAGTACGATTGATAGTAAAAATGGCAATTCTACCAGAATCAAAATATACATTCAATGAAATCCCTATCAAAATCCCAATTATTCACAATCTTTAAAGAACAATTTTCAGCCTCATATTGAAATTTAAAAAATAACAGGATAGGTAGAACAATCTTGAATCAGAAAATAGTACTGGAGGTATCACCATTCCTGATTTCAAGTTTTATTACAGACCTTTAGTAATAAAAACAACATAGTATTGGCAGAAAAACAGATACAGTGATCAATGAAATTGCATTGAAGACTCAGGCATAAATCCACAAATCTATGAACATCTGATTTTTGAAAAAGAAGCCAAAAATATACCCTTGGAAAAAAATGACAGCATCTTCAATAAACAATTCTGGTCAAACTAGATGGCTTCATCTATAAGGTTGCAATAGATCCACATTTATCGAGCTGCACAAAGATCAAAGGCTTTATCATAAGACCAGACACATTGAATCTGATAGAACATAAAGTGGAAAATAGCCTTGGACTCTTTGGCACGGGAAAAGACTTTCTGAATCAAATACTGACAGCAGAGGTACTAGGAATAGCAATTAATGAATGGGACCTTCTGAAAATGAAAATTTTTTTTGTGTAGTATTAAGTTTGGGGGCATACCTTTCTGGCCTAGCCCTGAGGTTCTGACCCACTGTCCCACAGAAACACACAGACACTTGTTTTAATTTTATGCTGATCAGCCTATGGCTCTGGCATATTGCTAGCTAGCTCTTACTCTTAAACTAACCCATAATTCTTATGTTGTTCAGTGATGAGGCTCAGTACCTTTTTTGTTTTTTGTTTTTTGTTTTTTAAGTAACAATAAAATGACTCCTAATGACATTTCACCAGACTCAGATCAGTGCCTTGCTCAGCCATCATCAAAGAAGCTTCATCCTGCAATAGATGGGAACAAATACAGAGACACAGTGACATATTACACAGAGAGTGAGAATCTCTGGAACATTCAGTCCTAAATGGGATGTTGCCATCTAATCTTTCCCTTCAGGAATCAGAGAACCTCACTGAAGTGGAGTCAGAAAGAGTGTAAGAGCCAGAGGGATGGTTTATATGATGCAAACAAGGAGCTCTAAGTCAATGTGATCGAAGCTCGTATGAACTCACAGAGATCCAGGCAGCACGCGCATGGCCTGAATGGGTCTGCACTGGGTCCTTTGTGTATATACTATGGTTTCCAGTTCATTTTATTTATGGGATTCCTGAGGCTGTGAACAAGTTGGTCTCTGTTTCTTGTTTTGTTCCCCCATCTTGGGCTCTTTTCCTTCTGTGAGTTGGTTTTGCTCAACTCCAATGTGTTATTGTTTTATTTCATCTTATTATCATCCCCTAGAAGCCTGTTTGTTTGCTAGTGACAGAAAGAAATGAAATGGATCTGGATGGGAGAAAATGAGAAGGAACTGGGAGCAGAGTGTAGTTAAACAATAAATGGGATATATTATGCAATAAAAAAAATCTATCTTCAATAAAAGAAAAAAAACTCTGCTGTATGGGGAGAAATTATTAGTCTTATATATTAGAAGTGACGCAAAACCACATGTGTTAAAATATGCCAGTAAGGTCTTTTTAGCAAGCCTGTGGTCTCTTTTATCTTTATTTTAATGAATGTAGTTCTGGTCATATTATGTAGTAAAGTAATAGCCAAGATTTAGTCAGAATTTGCTTTGGCACCTAAAGACAAGCCATAAGGCATAAGTAGGTACTTGACGTGAGAAAATGTGTCTTTCTATCTGTACAACAAATTCACAAGATATATAATGTCACCAATAGTATAGTTTTAACGTGAAAAGTGCACATGTGTGTCTGCAAAAGGTGCCAATTTATAATCACATGCATGGACATTTAAAAATAAACAAACTTCAAAATCAAGACAACAGGGAATGGAGAAAATAAACCAAAAGAACAGAAAGGGGATGGGGTTGTGGGAAGGGAAAAGCAAAATAAGAAAGGAAGAGAGAGGAACGAATGATGACGTTCATTCAAAGGCACACACTGTGTCTGAATAAATCAACATGTTAGAAAGGCCGGAGATTTGGGGAAGAGAAAGCCAGTTAATGGCGTCCGTCTCACACAACTACGGTTTCCAATCCAACTCAGAACTGTAGCTTTTTTCCTTTTTCTGTTTAAGATCATCCTTCACCTTTCCATCTTCCTCCTCCTTGTCCAGATCAACTCACAGTGCATCACAATGATTACAACATCAAAGCTGCTTAGAGTGGACTCCAATTCTGATTTTATTACCTCTGAGCTAAAAAGCTTACAGGAAGGGCTTCATGTCTTCATTTTGCACTGATCATTGAGCAGATCTTTATTGTCTACCTGTTGTGATTTAACCATGACTCAGTGGGAACTGATTTTTCTTGTGAAGCTCGCTCCCCATGTCCCAACTCACTACAGGAAGAGAACCCAGAACCTTCTTTACTCTAGGCAAGTTTCCTACCATCTAGCTAAAATCCCAGCTACAGTTTTACTTTTTGCTTCTGAACTGGGTCCCAATAACTTTCTTGAGCTGGCTTCGGGGTAGTCCTGAACTTGCAAACTTCCTACCTCAGCCTCAAGAGTAACTGGGTCTCTAGGCATATACCAACAGATTTGCCTTAAACTCATGTTCCAGCACAGTCCAGATGAACAATTGTTTCCTAAAAAAGTTCATTTCAGAAGGATGAACTATGCCTAATTGACTTATCTCAGAGCTGGGAATGTGACAGGTATTCAATCAACTGGAGCTGTAAAATGACATCACAAAGGACAGTGACACAGACAGAGAAGCTCTGTCTCTTTGCTGGAAAAAGTAGAAGTTACACAACTGTAATTTTCATAAGTTATCATCACATCAGTCAGACTCCCAAAAGAACAACCATATCTGATCAGTTCCAACAGAAGTGCCAGGTGGAATTTACCCTTAGAGTGACATTACAACCAAGTGCAGAGGCCACAGGCCTTGACAGTAAGTAGACACAGATCTTTTCAGTAACTCTCCCATGGATGGATCAGAGGGAAAACAGAGCAACATCCGTGAAGTAAATGTAGATTCCATGGTAAGTTCTACGTCACTGTCCAAGTTTCTCACTTTCCTGTTAATTCACATTGCATTCCATAAGCCAAAAGTGCTTTCTCTCCCTCACCCCAGATAACTGCTTTGTTTTTTCTTGTTTGTTGTTTGGTCTGTTTCTTTGTTTCTCATACCATTTAAATGCTGTTCATCCAAGAGAACTTTTACGGCGGGATGTGTAAAGCAGTAGAGGCTTACCTTCCAGAAGTGTTCTACCCACCCAGACTGCCACTTCTCTATCTTGAGGACACGTAATGCCGCGCCAGGATGGAGACTTCTTTCCTCTTTTCTGTGCACCTCTGAGTCCTGGAACATTAGCACAGTTTTTGTCTCTCTGACCACTGGAGAGACTCAGTGATCTAGAAGAGGTCTTTATCCAACATGCTGTTCTGTGAGGGCCAAGGAAACTGCTCAGTGGTAGAGTTTATGTAGTTAGTGCACAAATGACCCTGGGTTGCATCCCTAGTACTCCAGAAATAAGCAGCAGCAAGGGCATTGTTAGGTAGATACTCACTTAAATAGTCACAAAATACATTAAAAATTGCTTATAAATTCAATAGGAGTATAGTCATTGAATCCTGTTCTTGGGTGTCTTAGTAATTAGAAATCCTTTGGCCTACAAATTATGAATCTCTATTAAATTCTACTGTGTTTATCTAAATTCTAAATTTTAGGTAATGCTTATCAAAAATTGGTCTTGAATTTTTTTTTATTTTTATTTTTATTTTTTTTATTTTTATTTTTTTTTAGTTGAGATCTTTTTAGCGAGCTTCCCAATCCCCTTTAATTTAATGATTGAACCCTACTTTTAATGCTACTGGTTCAGGAAGCTTAGGATAAGACTTTCAAATTCTCATTTGTAACAAGTTCTCAGCACTGCTGGTGGTCACCTTTTGAGCATTTCATCTCATTTCACAGAATCAGATCATCCATCACTACACTGCATGTCTCATTCTCTCTGGCACTGCCTCAGGTATCCCTGCAAGAGAAGTCACTGTAGCATTTACTACTTAGTTTAACAAACTTGAAAGTTATGTTCTGGGAGTGTGGATGAATATTGTGTTTTAGTTCCATAATGAAATCTAGGCTTCGGCATCATTAACCAATCTGCTTCATAATGAAAATTAATTATTATGGTCATTAGACTAAATGGTTTCTGTCATATGCAAAGACATAATTGGTACAGAAAATTGTTTCACAAGTATGAAATAATCAATCAGCAAAGGCTGGCTATACTCAGGATTTTTTTTCCTCTGCTGCTTACAAATGGAGCCATCCCAAAGTCACTTTGAAGAAGGAAGGAGGGGGGTAGAAATGGGATTACTCTAACAAGGTGTGAAAAAATTATGTGCTCTGTCTACTCTAATCTGCAAAACAGAATGCTTTTTAAAGATTTATTTTATTTTTCAGTGAGGGTACAGATATGACTGTTTCTGTGACTGTGTCTGTGTGTCTGGTTGCCTGAGAAGGACAGAAGAGTTTCAGATCCCCTGGAACTGAAGATACAGGTAGTTGTAAACTACTCCATGTGGGTTCTAAGAACCAAATTTGGGTCCTCTGCAAAAACCAGTATCTATTCACTCTTAATCATTGAGCTGTCATATCAATCCTATAAAATGTTGTCCTTAAACTATTGTGGTGATTTGAATGAGAATAGCCCATAGTTTCATATATTTGAAGTCTTGGTCCTTCATTGGTGGAACTGTTTGAAAAGGATTAGAAGGTGTGGCCTTGCTAGCGAAGGTATGTCACTGGGGTGAACTTTGAGGTTTCAGAAGGTGTTTGTCATTTCCAATGTGTGTCTCTTCATCTAATTTGTGAATCGAGATGTAAACTCGCAGCTCTACCAGCCACCATGCCTTTGCTCTGCCATCATGGACTCTAACCCTCTGAAACTATAAGCCTTAAATCTAATGCCTTCTTTTATAAGTTTCCTTGGTCGTGGTGTTTTATCATACCAAAAGAAACTATTAAGTTTTATTAAACTATTTCCAAGGGAAAGACAAAACGACAGAAATTCTGAGATAGAAAGCACATTCTACCCAAGGTACATCCTGCAATGTGGCTCACATTAACAGGCTGGAAGAAATATAGTAACATGACAGATGAAAAGATTATGAAGAGTCATTGGATGAGACCCTCTGAATGTAAATGACAGCCACATGATGTGAGCATTTTATGGGGCTTCTGACAGTGGAACCAGAATTTATTCCTAGTGCATGAACTGGCTTCTTGGAGCCCATTCCCTATAGAGGAACACCTTGTTCAGCCTTGAGACTGGGGGAGGGGCTTTGTCCTAACTCAACTGGATATGCCAGACTGCATTAATTCACCCTGGGAGTCCTTACCAGATGGGGGATGTGGTGGGGAAAGCAGGGGATGACTGGAAAGTGGAGAGGGAGGAGGAACAGTGGTGGGTATGTTAAAAAAAAATTAAATGAAAAAGAAAAAATGGGAGCTGTGTGCAGGATTAAAGTATAGGAAGAGAAGTGCAGGAGATGTATCAAGGTGAAGGTCACCTTCAGGGCAATTCCTGTTCCATGGACTCACCCATGCTAGGGGCCATCTCCTCATCCACACCACCAAGTGTTCTCCTTGTTTGTTGATCCCTTGAGATTGTCAGGGCACTGGGCTCCGTAGTCTTCAAAGACTCCAACTGTCTTCATTTGTGTCCATTTTACAGATTAACCTTTTGAAATCAAGCTCTTCTAATGCTAATTCCAAATATACAGTTCTGTCAAACCATCTGAAAGCTACGTATTGAAAAACCTACCTTTGCAAAGTATAAAACTTAAAAACAGTCATTGATTAGTGGAGTGTGGGAGGAGAGATGATTACAAAACGTAGAAACCCCCCTTTACCCTCACCCCTCAATTTTGTTAAAATTTGATCAAAGAGAAAAAATAAGAAAAGGAAATTATATCAGCATTGGAACATACAATATAAGTTAGCATATCTCTTGGTGAAACTATAAAAGCAAGTTAATGAAGAAGGAAACTTCCTTATAGATTATCTTGAAGCAATATCAAATGCAGACGCAGAGCATCTGTGGATATGGATAAATACCCACATGAATATGGCACTGATTTTGACCCCAGTATACTCACAAAACAAATGGATGTTGACATATTCAGAGATGACTGGGATCATTGAAGCTGATAAATAAATTACTAAATTAAGCTGTCTCAATCAAGCATTATTTGTAAGGGTACCATGCTACTAAAGTTTATCATGGTTTCTTTGAAGAAAAGTTCTCCGTGAAGAAATGTGGCTAATTGTACATTGTTCTGAGTAGTATCCGATGGTGAAGGTAGCAATTTAGGGAAGATTGCTCAGAGGATAACAATACTGAACAAACGTGCTAATAATGGGCTACTGTGAATCTAAAAGCAGGGTCAGCTTATTCTGTGTGTACTTCCGTCCCTCCAGTGGGGGACAAAAAGATGTACTGAGCCCAAAGCCTGAGCTGTATGCACTCTCCTTTTGGAGCATACTTTCTGCCCTGATTGCAGTACAGTCTTTTGACTTTCTGAGAGTTGCTCCATCACTCCTAATGACGAAAGGCCTTGAACACAGAAAGAACAGAATGAGCATCCTAAGTCTAATTGTCTTCATTAAATTGAAGAAACTGACACATCCATCTATCTCTGCGGGAATTAGTTGTTTGCATATATTTGAGGGATTTGGCTGAGTACAGCTCTTATTTTTTGCGATTCCCATTGTTTGTAACAAGTCTTTTATCGTCTAGAAGTCTGCATTAGCATTTCTGCCTGTACCAGTTTAGCTGTTCCTTCCATTTGGCACACTCTAAGATTTTCCTGTTGTTTTCCCTGTGGGGCATGAATTAGCATAGTTGTGCAATGTTTATTGTTTATTATTATTCCTTTATATTTTAATGTTATCCCTGAGGCTGTCAAATCTTCTTCCTCAAGTCATACTGGAGGAGCCAAAGGTTTCCACCAAGGGGCAGTGAAGGAAAATGTAATATCTGATATATGCCAGAGGCTTTATTTGTGAAGATGTTTTGTTTCTAATATATTTAGCAGGCTGGTCTCTAAAGGGCTATTTGAGTAGCAACCCTACACACACACACAGAGAGAGAGAGAGAGAGAGAGAGAGAGAGAGAGAGAGAGAGAGAGAGAGGAGAGAGAGAGAGAGGTTCCATTGATTTCATTGTTACAGCTGTGGAGTCAGCCAAGCACCTACAGATAACAGTACTCCACATAAGTAATTCCATAAACACCATGGTCACAAGTTCCACAGTTGGAAGGTAATAGATTTTGAATTCAAGGAAGGATCCCTTCTAGGTGCATGAGCTTGGGACTTATGTTCAGCCCCTTCAAGCCACAGTGATAGCCTCCATGAAATAAAGAAAAAGTGTTCCACCCGGGATCATTGTGGAAGATAAATACAACAGTGTATGTATTTGATAATTTGCTGAATCCAAGCAGAGCACATTACTAAGATATTAAATATCAGGAAGGACACCTTTTTAATGATAAGAAAAGCCTGGGAAATTGAATCAGTTTTTGATGATTGAGAGGTAGATTATTCTTGTAGGTTTCCCAGTCTCCAGTAATATGAACCTTTATTCTCACAACCCTTCACTGCTCTATTCATACAAATAATTCCATTTCTCATTCTAACAACCTCTCCCCTAGGCTGTCAAAAGACAGGAAGTAAAAATCATTTTAGAAAAATTTCAGAGCTATAACACAGGTGGATTGGGAAGACAGTTGAATTAAAAAATGGGACATTAGCTATTAAAGAATCAATTATGTCTATTATTCTTTTTCCCACTGAGAAAAGCCAGAGGTGAGGGGTAAGGGATGACAATGCATTTACATCCCTAAGGAAAGTCTTAGGAGAAAGTAAATATGCAATCTAAATTTGAGGTATCATTATATTATTATCACCCAGCATTCATTTGCTAAGAGATTAAAGGGTTCCTATTCACAGCAACAGAGTTACTTCAAACTTTCCCACAATTTCCTTGAAATTCTTCCATTTAGAAGAATTAGCCAAAAGCAGGCTTCCATTTAGAACAATTGCATTGATGTGTTGGTGTTACACCGAAACCCTCTTGGAAATCGGAAGTGCCTTTAATGCGATCATAAAATTAATTATGTACTTATTTTCTCAGGTTTGTTTCTTCCTAAGCCAAGGCAACCTTAGCTCACCCTATTAAGCTATTAATAATTAGAATCTAACTATGGCCCCTTCCTCCACTGCATTCTAGGCTAAACCCTCCGAACCTCTTTCTCAAAAGACCCAATGTTAATCATCTTCTCATCATTATAACAAAATATATGTGATAATTAGCTTGTAAGATACAAGGCTTATTTTGGCTCACTGTTCTAAAGGCCCTGATCCATGACTGAATGGTCTCGTTACATTTGACCTTAAACAACATGGAACACTATGGCAGGAAGGCATACAAAACCCTGCGCATCATTAACCAGGAAGCAAAGAGAAGCAGAAAGTGTGTAAGATCCCACACGCCTTTTCAAAGGCATGACACCAAACAACTAAAAAATATCCCACAAGTATCCGTCTCCCAAAGGTTCTTCTTCCCTAAGGCACCACTAACATTTTAATACAGAGATGTTTAGAGAAGATTGAAGGCACTGTAGAAACAGAGAAAAGAGATGTAACCCAGGGATGCTGAGAGAGATCTCTAAAGAGTCTGCCACCATTCTGTCTCTGTACAGATTGAGGCTTGCACAAGCAGATAGTAAGGGGCTGTGGAAATACAGGATGGTCTTAGCCCTCACAATTGGAAAGGGAAGGAATATCACTTAACTTTTTTTCTGGCTATGACCAAATAACCTGAGAGAAAGAAACTGAAGAGAAGAGAGATTTATTTTGGCTTACAGAGAGGTACAGTGTATCCCAATGGAGAAAGCATAATGGCTGACAAGCCTCCGTGACAGTGGTGCTGTGGGTGGCCTCTTGCTCACATCCCAGTAGAATACCAAGCAGAGGGAATGAGAACACTCATGGTCAGGGCTCGTTCTCCATTTCTTCTCTTTATTCAGGCTAGGACCCCTGTCCAGGGGATGGCGACCCCTACATTTGGAGTAGATCTTTTCAGTTGATATTCTCTGGAAATTTCTTTGCAGGAACACCCAAAGGTGTATGTCACAAATGCCCTAGGTATTTCTTAATCCATACAAATTGACAATCAAAATTAACTATTAGAGATAAAAAGGAAATTTCAGAGCAAAGTAAGAAACTGGTCTATATCAACACCAAACAACCTATCTGACAACACCCAAGTGCCTTGAAGGACAGTACACAGCAGGATTCCTTTTGTCTGTCAGTATTGCCCGTCTGACTCAGGTACCAGAGACAGTGGGCTCTCCGCTGTTGAAGCTGGTTTGCCTAGTGGATGTGACTGATGACAGAAATAAGGCCTCCCTTTAACAATACTGAGGTGCCTCATCCCTATTCACCTCCAGAGCAATATCATCTATCTCCCTGGAGAGAAATCCGTAAACATATGGCCACATGTTGTTATCAAGACAAGGGACTGAGTCCTTGATGATTAAATGAGATAAAGAATAAGTACTTTAGAGTGATATCAAGGAGCCCAGAGCATTCCTGACATGGTCTCCATCCCTCTCTCTTCTAGTGTCACTTTTCTTCCCAAATCCTTAAATCCCTAAACAGCTGCCACCTTCTTCATCAGAAATGTAAGAACCAAACCTGGCCAGGTGGTAAGGGTGCACACACTCAGAAAATATAGGAGGTAGATCTCTGAGTTCGAGACCAGCCTGATCTGCAGAATGATTCTAGGACAGCAGGGGCTACACAGAGACATTCTATCTGGTAGAGAGAAAAAAAAAAAAAACTACACCTGATCTCCTCCTCAACCATCTAATGCCCAGTCCATCGTTTGCAAGTCCTACTTAATTTTTCCTCCTAATAGATTTCTTAGCCATATTCTCTTATATCATCAAACGCTCGTGCAATTTAAGGTTGAATCTTACTGATAATAAAAAATCCCACAGTGATGGCTAGCTGGAGCTCCGGGGAGCTCACTGAATCAAAAATAACCACTTGGGAACCATCGAGAAAAGGAGCTAGACCCTCCAAGGGTAGGCTACTGTCCATTGACGTGAGCAGTCTGTGGAGCCTCGAGGATTGGGGACCAAACTGTGCTCCTGTGCATGGGCTGACACCTTGAAGCCCATTCCCTGCAGAGGAACACTTAACCCAGCCTTAACTTTAGGATGAGGAAATCAGACTTTCCTGGAGTGGATGGAACATACTGACCTGACCCACCTTGAGACTTCTTGTTCGTTTGGGGGAGGAGAGAAAGAGGGGGAGGCTGAAGGTTGACTGGGAGGGATTGGGAGGAGGGAAGGGAAGGGTAACAGAAGGATACATGGATAAAGAAATATTTTTTATAAAAAATAATGACATGAAAAAAAATCTGTTCTACATATTTGAAAAATAAACTACAAATATCTCTAACACACATGCACAAGATAATTATATTTGAGACAATATAATGTCCTGAAATATTTTAGTTAAAAACAGCAATTGCCCAAACTCAAGCTTATAGCTTTTAAGAAGTCAAATGGTGCTAACTAAATAAAATATTGTAAAATAAAAAATAATTGCATCTATTTGTCCTTTGAAGCATGGAACATGCTAACTCTTTCCAAGATGCTTTTTAGAAATCCCAACCACAATGCTGTCTGAGATAGCTCTGACCTTTATTACACAACTGCTGATGTGTTTGTGCATTTCTATGATAGAATTTAGGTTGGTTTTATTTTTTAAGGATCTAATACAGTCTCACACTCAAAGAGATGCCAAATGTGTGTGTGTATCAGACTCATCTATTACCTATATATGTGGATGAAACACTGAGCTAACCTGTGCTATGAATATATGAAGCCTGTATCCTCTGGAAACTTCAGTGCAATCTTATAAACACAGAATGGAAGTCTACTCTTAGACTCCCCAGGTGCCATAGTAAAGGAGAGGAAAGAATAAAAATAGATCCCAATAAAGAAAATCAAATTAACGAACAAAGATGGGCTTGCAATCGTGAGAGAAACATAAAATTAGAGATGTTATAGAAGGAATGGGGGTGTGTTGATGGCTTGTTTCCCAACTGTCAACTGAGTGGAAGTGACAAATTCATGTAGAAGGAAGCCAGGAGAAGGTGTAGCCTAACCTAGCAATAGTTAATGTGGCCAGTGAAAAGTGTAAATGAATGAAGAAATGTGTCAGCTAACTAATGTAAGTCACAAGTTTAAAAATCAAGAAATAAGTGAATCAATCTTTTTCAAATGCTGACCTCTCACTTACAGTTTCTGCAAAACATGGCAAAAGATGATAGAGATGATAAAGATCGTCTTCTGTTTAGAAAAGCATATGCATACAAACATTTATATACATATATTCTAGTAAAAATATGTTCATAACTTAATATCTGGTTGGACAGCACCACAGGTATTAGAGATTATTTTATTGAGTCGAAAGAACAGCAGAAGGGCTGGAGAGATGGCTTAGCAGTTAAGAGCAGTGGCTGCTCTTACAGAAGTCCTGAATTCAGTTCCCAGCAACCACATGGTGACTTACAATCACTTATAATGAGATCTGGTGTCCTCTTCTGGCCCGCAGGGACACATGCAGGCAGAACACTGTATACATAATAAATCAATAAATCTTTTTAAAAGAAGAAAGTACAACAGAAGCTCAAACCTGATAGTCTTCTGTTTAGTCAGTTGAAGAGGATGCGACTGAAGAAGAATAGGCCTATTCCTTGCAGGTCCTGGAAACATGCAGCATGGACAGGGAAGTGCATCATTGTACACCAGTGGGCGGTGCTCCTGATCTTGTTCATCAGAGTGATTCTAACCTAAAAAGAAGCAGGCCCTAATCAACAAATCAAAAAAGAAAGTCTCTAAAGTGGCACAACATATGAAAATTGACAAGTAGAAATGATGTTTCCTTCTTAGAAGTAGAAAATGCGGATTATCATATCCATAGCTTGAAGGAAATAGACATATACTTTGAGTTGTTCAAATAAGAACTTGTTATTATAATATCCCATTTTTTTTCAAATGCTTTAGTTCTTTTCTATTTCCTCTAGTGTATTTTCCTTTCTTCCATGACACATAGCAGATATTGCTCAGTTCTAGGACTTAGGCCTCTGAATTTAACTCTTCACCAACCCGTACATTACCTTTAAAGAAATCCTAAGGTTCATTAGCTTCTGTGTAGCTTTTCCATGGGCACAAGAATTACACAGTGAGCCCTTTATTTGAAAGTTATGTTGAATGATGTCTAGGTATGCATCTCTCCGTTTTTGTTTACATAGCCTCAATCTAACCCAGACCATCTCCTCTCCTATGGGTTACTGTAACAACTATTCCATGTATGTGCCATCCCTAGCACTGCTTCTGAGACTCCAAAGGTGTCTTTGATAAAATGCTTCATAGGTCACTCGAAAAATCAAAATAAATTCCAAATTGTTGACATGCATTTAAGACCCCCACTTTCTGACTGAACCCACTCACCCATTACTAGTTGTTCCAGAAACAGATTATCCTCCATGTCCAGTAGCTCTTCAATGTTCTAACCATCTGATGTCTCTGAAAGCTCACAAGTCATACTTCTAATACTCTGGTTGATTATTTATGAACTTTAAAGAGATGTTACAAACCAGTCCAGAGATGTAGCTCGGTTGGTTAAATTCTTACCTAGAATGCATGAAGCCATGGGTTTGAGTCTCTAGCATCATGGTGCATGTGAGACAAACACCTTGGAGGTGGAAGGAGGAGAATCAGAAAATCAATGTCATCCTGGGCTTCTCTGGGAGTTGGAGGTCAGCCTGATTACACGAGACTCTGTCTGTAAAGGTTGAAGGTACCATAATTCAGAACATTCTGTAAATAAGGAAATGTGGGATTCAATCACTTGTCTTTCTTAATTCAAAACCAACCTCTTAACCATCAGTGTTTTAGTTTTTCACCTAAAATCTGGCATTTCTAACCATTCTACCTTGTCCTTCTTCTTAACCTAAACATGTAGGCATTATCTTTCCTCCTCAAATAAAGAAAGCTGTGCTGTAGTTAATAACTGAGTTAACCAAGACTTCCATGAGTCTACAAGAATGGCCCCAGCTTGGATGCATAGCCTGAACTGGCCATCCCCTGTGATCAGATTGACGACTACCCCAGTTGTCACTGGAGACATTCATCCAGTGACTTAATAGAGAAAGTTCAGAGACCCATAGCCAAACATTGGGCTGACCTCAGGGAGTCCTACTGAAGAGAAGGAGGAAGGATTGTAGGAACCAGGAGGATCAGGGACATCACAGAAAAGCCCACAGAAACAGTTAGTGGGGCTCATGGGAACTCACAGAGTCTGAATCAACAACCAGGAAGCTGGCATGGGAACAACCTAGACTCTTAGCTTATATGTGACAGTTGTTGGACTTGCTCTATTTGTGGGACACCTGGCAATGGGAGCAGAGGCTGTCCCTGGAGCTTTGGCTGTCTCTTGGGAACTGATCCCTCATGCTGGATTGCCTTCCCGAGTCTGAATACAGGGGAGAGTGTTTGGTTTTATAGCAGCTTGATATGCCATGGTTGACTGATGCCCATAGGAAGCCTGTCCCTTTCTGAGTGAATATGGAGGAAGGGTAACTTAAGAGGAGGTGTAGTGGATGTGAGGAAGGAAAAAAAGAAAACAAAAAAGAAAAATATAAGCACATATGCATCACTTACTTGTTTATTTTTGATGTTTTTAATTGAAATAGAATTATATCACTTTCCATCCTCTCTCTCCTCCATCAAGTCTCTCCCAGGTGCCTTTCTTCTAGCTCCTCTCATGCCCCATCACTCTACACATGTATGTGCGTGTATGTATATATGCATGTATGGAGTTGATAATAAAGAAAAAGAGGTTATCAACAAGTATGTGTTTAAAGACTTTTACCTTAAATGCACAAGCTTAACAAATGGAAATGTATTTGAAATATTCTTCTATAAAACCAGAAGTGTGTTAACTAAAGGTCCCTGTGAAATCATAAAAAAATTCCCATGAGCTAATAAAGACTTTTAAACAACTCTTTGGAGAGAAAAGTCAATAAATATATAATTCTGCGCTCCTCTCTTTGCTAAGACTTTGAGTGATATTTGGGCTCTTTCATGCAGATGCATGTGCCCATGAATTCATGTCAGCTTCATTAACTCCTTATACTAAAATCAAAGCATATGAACAGCAGTTTCTCTTTCTGTACCACGAGAGTCCCGAGAGCCAGCATCTCACCAAGCTGAGAAGACAATCTGTCAGAGACTGCACAATGGTGTCTTGGAGCCTCAATGTGGCTTGCATGTGTGGACCATCAGCCCTCACAATCTTTTGGCTTTAACTGAATTGATCTCCAACTTTAAAAACATCACAAAACTTCATATAAAATCTATATTTCCATATTTCCTTGGGAAAAGCAGAGATCAGAAAAGCCTGGGACAAATGCCTGCATAGTAACAATCCCCTAGGATTGCTAGGGACTCCAAGTTTGGCCCCCCAGAAGGGAGTAAGCTGACTACCTCCCTGCATGCCCATGAAGCCCTGTCCCTACCCATAATGCTCCTATAGGTCCTGTAGGTTTTCATTCCACTGGTTTCCAAGGTGATCAATTTCAAACATCTTTGAAAAGAGAAGAATATGAAGAACATAATATAAGGATCTCTATGTCTTTCCAATTTTTTGCTTTGTTTGGTTTTATGTGATTTTGAAATCAATGTCTGAAATAATGTTCTGTAGAAGAAACAGCCTGGCCAGGCTTCTGGCATATTCTCTGCCCCTCCTACAGCTCATCAACTATTTTTAAAATGTATTTACAAAAGAAAAAAGACATTGGAGGTAAGAAAACTATTTCAGTGCCCTTAATCCATTCACAACTCCCATACCTACCTGCCTTTATCCACTTCCTCCAATAGAGGAACAATGGTAGTTATAAGATGATCAAGTCTTAAAGTCATAGAAGAGACTTACATGTTAACCATCACTTACAGGATGAATTAGAAGAAAATTACAAAAATAGCATAAGGAAGAACCAGATTACAGGCAACAAAAGCAATCTTGGAGACGGAAGAAGACATGCTAATTGTCATAAAAAGGATGTAACTAAACCTAACATGGGCAAATGAGGCAAAGGATAGTCTTCAAACTGAGTCAGGTGCTGTGAACCAGGTCTTTGGTTTTTGTAGAGACATCTTCAGTAAAGACATTTTGTATAGTATGCATGCACTGAAATAAGTAGTTTAGAACCTTTCTAAAGGTTATGGTGCCACACTTCTCAACACTGCTAAATGATAGGAGCCCGTGGTTAAGTAGCCATCCATGATTTCAGTGGTGGGAGAATTCACTGAACCTTTCAAAAGAACATTCCCGGTGGCTTCCCACCTCTGAGAACTTGCTTTAATTTGTATAGTGTAATTAATCAAATAGAACCACAGAGAATGCATCAAAATATATTTTTCTGTAATTAGCTGTTCTGGTGAATGATCAGTTAGTTGCTTTATTTTTTCTAGTTCACTGACAACTCTGGTTATGTATTTTATCTTATCTTCAAAGAATATCCAAGTGCAGGATGTCTAATAACTTCTCACACCCTGTTTGTCAGTGGGAAGAATAAGAGAAGAAAGGGTCTTTGAGAAATTTGCTCCTAAATCCTTGTCTATGAAGCCCTTTTGGAATTCATGGATTTTATTCAAAATTTCCACGGAAATGGCTTTGCCTCCAAACACAGGACTAGAAGAATAGATGCATCAAAAAGCAAGAACTTGCTGGATAATCAGGATATTAGGGAGAGAGTGAGCTCTCTGGCTTGAGGTTAAGACAATCCATTCCAAATCTTCTGGAGAACAAAGAAGGAGTCTACTAATTTGAAAATGATTGCCATTCTGTATTTTCCTCCTGAGCTACCACCAGTTCATTAGAGTGCCTTTGGAGAAACTCTTACATGTTTCATTTGGCAAACAGATTTTCTCCATTGCTTCATACTGACAGGGGGTAAGAGGGAGTGATCGCTTCTTATGTATAAAGTAAACCATATGAATGTGTAAATTTAGACAAATGGGAAAATAAATGGATAGTTATTATGCAAATAGCAAAAACCAAATGGATATGTAAAATTTTTAGACCACAGTGGCGCCTTCCCAAAGAAATGTTCTCTTTGCTATTCACAACCCTTAGAAATCCAAATCAACTCGAGAGATTTATCTGAATGGCTTGGTTCAGCCCTTGACATATATTTATGCCCCCACCCACCCACCCTACACATACTTCTTGTACTAGACCAACTCGTATGGTCCTATATATGTGGGCATTAATTGGGAGAACAAAGAATTAAGAAGATTGCTACAAAGCAAGGATACTAAGATTTTCTTTTTAGTACACCAAATAAATACAAGCACACACACACACACACACACACACACACACACACAAATCCTTATGTCTCCTGGAATTTCACGTATTCGTCAGAACATGTGTAACAACATTGTACCTCAAAATGCTCACAGACAGCAGTAGAAGTAAAGTCAGTTAATGTCTGACATTACTACTTAGAATGATGGACATTAACAGAGACTGAGGTGTGTAAGTATTATTCACGGGGAAAGAACATAAACTAGTGTCATCTTTCCCTAAATATTTGCCTACCTATGTTTCTCTTCAAATTGTCTTCCCCTTCAGCCTCACCCCAAAAGTCACCTTGGATGCAAGTTTCCCTCAACATCACAGAAACATGATCTCTCAGAAACTTTTGCCAACCATTTTCTCCCCAAGATTCCAATGGCTCTTCCTCCCTTTATTTTTTTCTGGTCAACAGTAACAGGTCATCGGGTGATGGCACTGGATTTTATGTACTATGTCATGGTTGGCCTGTTCCCTCCAGAAATCTTAACTAATTATCAAATCAGTTAATGATACTCTGTAAGCCTTCTTAACTTAGTGCTTTCTATTTCCATTTGGAACACTGATTGGTATAGGCAAAGAGTCATCCATGATGCTACTGACATATGCAAATTCTGCACCTCACCCTAGACTTTCTAAATTGGAAGCGTTGGAAGTCTCACCAAGGCACCCTTTTGAATTGAGACTTATGCAGTATTTTGAGGTCGCATACCTAAAGAAGGAGTTGAAAATCAATAGCCTAGAACTAAAGACAGACCAATATAACCCGCCCTCTGTTTGGGGATAGCCCAGAAGCTAAGAATGGTTTTTACACTGGTAAAACATTAAAGTAAAATCTAGAAAATTTAATAAGACATTAAATTCTATTCATGAACAGTTTTTTGTTTAGTTGGATGGTTGATTTGATTTTTGTTTTTTAAGACAAGTTGAATTTCTTATTTCTTCTGCCTCTACCTCCAGAGTTCTGGATGACAGACATTCTAGAGATTTACAGTGCCAGTGATCAAGCCCAAGGCTATAGACAGGCAAAGGGAGCCCTTTGCCAACTGACCTACATCCCTAATGCCATGGACCATTTCACCAGAGCTCATATATGGCTGCATTGCACTGAGATGGCAGAATTGATGCTGTGTGGGCTTCAAAGCCTAAAACAATTCACCTTCTTGTTCTTACAGATAATGTTCATAAGGGCTGGGATGATACTTCAGGAGGAGAGGGTTTGCATGTATATGGAAAGCCCTGGCGAGAAGGGGGGAATGTGTTTGCTAATCCTTAGCATTGCACTGGATCCCACTCTAAGACAGTTCCTGATACATTTCAGACCAAGGTTATCTCCCACAATTTGCAAATCACTTGCAGCCTTGTGTATTTTTATTATTTCCTTTATTCTGGCATGTGCATGACTGTGTGTCAGATGTTTCAAATATTTAAATCAGTTCATGGTGCTATAATTTGATATTTCTCAGCAACCTGACTTAGAACCCTATTCCACCATGGAACTGTGTCCTTCTAAAAGTTTAGACCTACCCTTGAAAAAAGATTTTTTATGAGTGTGGTGTACAATATTCAAAGAAGAGTCGGTGGCTATCAGTTTCTCTCCTTTATCTTTATTCCATCTTGCTACAACCTTTGTTCCCAAATGCACCAAAAAGTCAAAGGTAGGGATATATCCTTCACTGAGTACTTTCTTCAATGAGCTGAGAGATTTCAAGCTATTTGGAAAGGCAAACGAAGTCTGCAAAATTCACCCCAGAGCACATGAGCACTGCTGAGGTTTTTATCTTGTCTAACACAATAGCCCACACCCGTGGGCACTCCATAAACACTAACTGAATTGGATTTTATTATACTGTTAGGCCACATCCAATTCTTTTGCTCCCTCCATCATCAGAAAAGCCAGCTCAAAGTGTATGGAAATAAACAATTCACTCATCAGTCTATGCTTTGAAACAAAAACTTGCATGTAAGCATTGAGACATAATGCTTTGATAGATTCTACCCCTGGGGTCTGTTTTAAAACTGTAGCTCCAATTTCTCTTTTATCAGTATACAAAAGTTTTCCAAGAAACACAAAGACTTTTAGGACTTGCCACACAGCATACATCATGTTTCAGAATTACCACAGTACGAACGGTTCCACCAATTACAATTGGCTTGAAGACAAATGAAACCTTCCTGCAGACTGAGAAGGGGAGATTGGAAAGGAGATTATTCTATCACTGGATTCCACTTCTGCAGTTTGTATGAAAAACTAGGAATTACTGGGGAGTTGTGTCACCATGCCAAACCTTGCAGACACTCTTATCAGGTACCCCTTCCTAGAAGCTCTTGTCAGTAGCTTACGGGAGAGGAAGAGCCATGTTACATGTATTTCTTCAGTCTCAAGTACTTCTTTGACCATAGAAACTTTGCTTTTATTGTTTTGTATATGAGAGTTCTACATAGCATTTTGTTTTAAAAAAAATAGTTTTACTGATTTTAAAAAGTCAAGAGCCAGTGATTTATCATTCTCGTGTTATAAATCAGGGAACAGACACTTTTACAAAAAGCCAGATGTGAAATTTATTTAAATTTATGTAATTTTCGTTTTACTTTAAATAGATAATATTATAGCCCTTTATAGTATACGACATATTTTGAGATTATGTATATACTGAGGTGTCTAAATGTAGCTCATTAGCATATACATTGCCTTACAGCATTGTTACTTCTTTCAGTAAATGTATTTAAAATCTGCTTGAAGGTTAAACACTTTAGGCTAAGCCTGTCCTAGTCATTCACCTTCATTATTGTAGATAAAAGCAGCCACAAACTTTATATAAAGGAATAAGCATAGTTCTAGCCAATAAAACTTTATTCACAAACATAGTAGCCAGATGTGGCCTGTGGGTTTTAGTTAGTATATGATAAAAATAAGTTCTAGATATGCCGAAATGATTACTCTAAATCACCATTCGGAGAGTTAATGGGAGATATAGGGGCAGGTAGGGTTCTTTCTAACACAGTGGTCATACATGAGGAAAGATAAAATGTATAAAACAACCTGTCTTCGGAGGATAATACCAGAAAAGATTCTACACTAAGTATTTCATCATTGCATAGTTAGTGGTTAGTACTACAGCCAGCCAAAATCAGAACCTTTGCTACAGGTTTTATATTTGACTTAGTGGTAGAGCAATTGCCTAGCATGTCTAAAATCCTAGGTTTAAAATACATTACCACAAAAATATTTTCAATTGCCTTTGTCATAATGTTTTGTCTGTTACATTATTTAACTCAAAATGAAAAGAGAGTCTTTATCTGAATCATTTGGTTTCGCCAATGTTGTTCAATAAAAGGATATGTCACCTTAGGGAATGTTCATTTGATCAGCACACTGATGGGAAAAATGGTATCCAATGTGCTGTTTGCTTACAAACACATTTGATCTCTGTAGTCTGTTGGTTATGTCTTGATGTGAACTTTAGACTTGAAGCACTCTCTAACTTAAAATGTTCTTTGTTCTCATTTCCAGTTTGATTCACCCTGTCTGTGATGCCAAATAACAAACCATAATCACTAGTATTAAAATATTTCTCTTAAATAACACGAGTCTCGCTACACAATTATCAGTACCATTTACTTAGGCTCAAACAGTAAAACTGAACGGCTATCGTTGGTGATCTGCTCTGCAAAGCTACCTCTGCAAACCTTGTTTAAACAAAAGGAAAGGAAGTTCCAAGAGCAAAGACACTTGATTTTGTAATCAATTTCTCTTGATTCTTCTCTTTGGGATTCAGTCTGATTTGAGCTATCCCAGGACAATCATTTTCTCATAGATCCTCCCCTTCACCCTGTAATGAAAAGGCAGCCGGAAAGAGCCATGAATCAAACTAGTGCACATGAGACATTTTATGTACTTCTGGAAGTTGAAGAACAGATGATCCAATGAAGAACAGGGAGACTGCAATCCTGATTGTAGACATCTATTCTTTTTGACAGGTATAACAAAGACAGAAATGAGGTTAGCATAGCATTCTGGCTACAGCCTCAAGATGGTTGTGCAGTGCTTTTCCTTGGCCAATCTCATCTGCCACATACAAAAGAGAGCTGAAAATTCTTTAGGAAATAATTACAACAATTTACAATTCGAAGAACCATGAAATATCTATATAAGTTTTAAAGCAACTTAAGCCACCCTACACCAAAGAAAACAGAGCTACTTGTGCCTGTCTCCCTGCCCCAAACCCTGTTTTTATTTACAAAAAAAAAAAAACCATTGGTTATTTACTCTCCATATACTTTAAAATAATAGAATCATAAAGCTGAAAATTATCATTAAAAAAAATCACCCAGTGAAATACTTGGGTATCATTGTGAGGGAGCTGAGATGCAGGGGTGCTAGCGGATACTTGGGTCCCTTAAATTGCTTTGGTTGGTGGCAATTCTGGGCTTTGCTAGCCTCAAAGTGTCATCTGCTAAAACAGGAGTCCTCTTCCACAATATCCATATCTGCCTTAGGAGCAGGCTTATTTAAAAAAAAAAAAAAAACCTTTTTTTTAGCATCTTTTGCTCATTCACTTCCCCAGATGAAAATTGACAGGCCAAAAGCATGGATGAATATTCTTCAAGACTGTTCAAAAAGCTTAAGGTGAAGACAAACAAGAACCTTCTTAATTTTTGTCTGGTTTTGTTTTTGCATTTTCAATGCATAATTAGGGGTGAGTTCTAGTCCTTTCCGAAGAAGTAACTTTTGAGTTCTGTGACTTTTCCTGCAGTTAGCTCATAACTACTGTCAGGTAAGTCGGCCCAACTCTCATTAGCTGGCCTTAAAACGGTCTTGACTGGCTTCGGTGCTCATGCAGAAAGAACTCACCCTTATCATGTCCTCTTCCTAGTAAGACTTCTTGAAAATTCTGCTTCCAGGGAAACCTAATTAGAAATTCTTTGTTATCACATTTCCACATTCTCTTTTCTGTGCTGTAGCCCATTGTTAGCACCAAGTTGGTGCCTTGTTACTTATGTCTCTGCACATACACCCTTTCTCACTGCAGCTACTAGACAACAAAAAATATTGGTGCTCACAGAAAACACTGAAAGGAAAGCCCAATCAACCAGAGAAAAGCATGGACTATAGAAATGAATGAGCTAAACAGACTTCCACTCAACCAAAGTAATGAAAAGCCTTTCATTCCCTAGAAACTGAAGAAACTGTGTCAGTCATCATCTTGCTTCTTCTACCTGCTCTCTCTCTCTCTCTCTCTCTCTCTCTCTCTCTCTCTCTCTCTCTCTCTCTCTCTCTCTCTTTCTCTCTCTCTCTCTCTCTCTCTCTCTCTCTCTCTCTCTCTCTCACACACACACACACACACACAAATGCACACACAACACAACTCAAACACTCATGAGTGTTTTCAGTTTTGAGTTTTGCTTTTAAGGAAGCATAGACCTATCTTTCTCCTCACTATCACACTAGGTATGTAAATGATTCATGGAAACATAGGCAGGGCAGGTAGGTGTGTGTTTCCACTAGCATGTCAGTTTGCATTCTGACTTCCAGAGGACATCTGAGTTATAGCATTTGCAAAAGATATGGTTGAGAGCTTTAGTGTAACAAGAGCAACGTATTTATTCTTAGAACACACAGCATACTGCGTGCTCATCATTCGAACAGCACACTCTTCATCCTGAGTACTCACAGGGACAGAGAAAATTTCCATGCTTGTGGAAGGGAAAATTGCAAAGCCATTGTGCAATATATGTTAGCACTTCCATATACAGTTAAACATGTCATTTATTGTATATGCTTACAAAGGGTGAATTTACTATCTTTACACTAGAGTGTCAAAACAAAATGTGCTTTTTAACAAAAATGCTGTCTTTGCCCTCAAATGTTGAAAAATTCACTGAAAGGAACTGCAATTGTTCCTAAAAAGAAAGTCATACTCATTTTGCGAACTATATTAATTCTCAAGTGGATGGGAGATCAGTCTAATCTCAACTTTGGGTGAGCAAATTTTAACATTATCTAGGACACATGTTAGAAGTTGAATTTTCAACAGGCCTGACTGGTGCCCTATGGCTCAGGTGGAAGAAAGACACTGATAGACCAGCCTGGGTCCTCACAGTCCATCCAGATGCCCACCCAGCTTAGCAGCTTGTGACACTGGGCAGGTAGTTGCCATTATGATGAGCAAATCTATGGCATAGAAATGGGAGAGAAAGAAATGATGGCTGAAGGGGATGGCCTACATGCCACCAGGGGTCAGGGTGATGTCCAGGTCTTGGCTTCTGCTTAGATCTGTGTCTGATCTGTGACATGGTCCTGCAGAAGGTGGGGTCTTTGTTGACATCCATAACCCATATTACCACTGAAAGTCAATGACCAAAATCTGAGCTGCCCCTATAGCATTTTGGTATCCAAGGGCCATGCTGCTACCAGGGCCATGTTGATCTGAGTAGTCTGTGCTGCCACCAGAGGACATGCTGACATCTGGGCCTGAACAGCTGTCAAGGGCCATGTCTGTGTCCGTAGACCTGCAGTAGCCAGGGTCTGTATTGATTTTCATGACTTCAGTAACCATTGAAGACCACACAGATAATCAGAGCCTGGTCAGACACCTGAGTTAATGTTGGTATCCCAGAGTCATATTGTCACTGGAGCCATGCTAATCTGTGTGTCCTATGCTGCCATCTAGGGCCTTGGTGACATCTGAGGCCAGGCTATGATATAGTGCCATGTCAGTGTCCATGCTCCTACCACAGCGAAGGTCTATGTTGATGTCTGTGACCTATGTGCTACCAAAGGCCACATAGATGCCCAAGGATATAGACTACAATCTGTAGCCATGTTGATGTCTGAGGGCTATGCTGCCACTGGAGCCATGCTGATCTGGGTGTCCTAGGCTGCCACACAAGGCCATGGTGTCATCCAGACCGAGGCTCCTGCCAAGGATCACGTCCAGGTCCATGACCCTGTAGCTGTTAGGATCTGACTTTATTTCCATGGTTCCTGTTACCACCAAGGGCTGTGCAGATGCTCAGGGTTTTGGTCAGTCACCTGAGACCATGTTAGTGTCCAAGGGTATTATTGCCCTGGGGCCATGTTGATTTGGGTGGCCTGTGCTGCCACCAGGGCCATGGTGATGTCCAGGCCCAAACTACTGCCAAGGATCATGTCTAGGTATGTGTTTCTGCTGCAGCTGAGGTCTGTGTTTATGTCTATCACTCATGTCACCACAGGAGGTCATAGGAATGAAGCATGTTGAAATCTAAGGGCCACGGTGAACCAGCCTAATCCCTCACTGGCCCTGGGATAGCTGGTCCTGATTCTCACTTGACAGTGAAGCAAAAGAGCTGGTCCTGTACCCCATGGAAAAATTGCCTCCTCAGTACTTGGGAGTGATAGCCCCACCCCTCACAATAGACGTGGGTGAGCTAGCCCCCACGGAATAGGCCTGAAAAATCTAGCTTTGCCCTTGCCTAAGGGTGAGGGCAGTCCAAGTGTCCAAGATCCATCAGCTCAGCTACCACCCAGACCCACATCCTGGGCCTTGGGTTGGCTCCCCCCTAACATCTACCCCATCTGTGACCTGCTGGAACACATAAAGGGACTGACTGGTCCTGAGGAATAATAGCCAGCTGCACGGTCTCCATGATTCAGGGCAATAGCAGGATATCTGAGTGAGGGTCTGGTGATGATGGTGTGCCAGAGGCTGAAGACGTTGAACCAGAGCAATGACTCATTGCAATGAACATTTTGTGTACGGGGCTGACTGGACTGTGACATACACAGCAGCTCCATGTCACTAGGATAAATAAAGAAGTGTCGGAAAGACAGAAAACCAGGGTATTTGTTTTTTTGTTATTGTTACTGTGGTTAATTGATTTTGGGGGTAGCAACTTTTTGAGGAGGGATGTTACAGGGGTGAAGGGAAGATATGAAGGGACTAGGAAGTGGGAGGAATTGGGTACATCATATGAAATTCCGAAGAATATAAAGAATATTGTTATAAAAAGAAGTTGTATGTGGTCACCACTGAGCCTTTCACTAGTGCAGAGTATCTGGTGCTGAGTCCAGTGAAGTATGGTTAATATTGAATAAGCCCTGGGATTTGCCAGCTACCTCTTGCTAACTTCATATATATAATACTGCCCTCTCAAACAAACAATATTCACCATTACAAACGAGGAAACAAGAGGATCACACTGCAAGCCACAAGAGTCCCTAGGGTTGGGATGGTTGAGAGAGAAGTATATCCACTGAGCTTAAAAACAACAAATGGCTGGAGCAAGGAAGTACATGGAGTTAGAAAGGTGTGACTCGGTGCAGAGGCATGAGGCAAACCCAGAACCGTGAGTGAAGGGGTTTTACCTGAGATGAGGATCATTTTTAGGAAAGCATAGGCCACCATGGAGAACCCCAAAGATGACCTATCAGCCTTGATGGTACTCCCTTACTACATATAGCTAAGCTAGACCAAGTTGTTTAAAGATGGAATTAAACAGTGTGTCTAGAGCAGTAACTAAGTGTTGGGATTGGGGTTTCTATAGAGTCTACAGTGGCTATTTGCCATATACTCAATGTCCATCTCCACCTCCTGGAGAAGACTCCTCTCATCCTACTTCATAAATGAGTCTAGGAGAAAGTGTGCATTAGATCCTGGAGTTGAGAAGAGGCAGATTGGAAATCAAGACCACATGGCTCTCCTTTGTGAGCTCATAGAAAAAAGTTCTTAGAAATAATGTGGCCTATCTGGGGTGATCGTATCCGTTAGGGTGCTTTGGAAATGCTTCTGAAGTTAAAGGAAGGGTCTTCACAGGTAATGTGACAACACATGACAACACATGACAACTAACGGGGTAAGAAAGAAAAGACCGAAATAGTGTTCAAATAGCCTAGGGCAAAATTCTGGGTCTCCCTGGTAGAAATATGCACTATTCAGAAGCACACTATCCAAATGAAATTCGACAAGACCCAAAGACCATGAACAAATTACTTGAAGATTAAGTTTTGATAGATTTCTACGTTTTAAAGTCCTAATGAACTTTAGACATGCAATTTTGTCCTCTCAATGATGTTTCAAAGCAGGCAGTATTTGCCACTGCAGATAAGGAAACAAAAGCCAGACAACAACGGTCCAACTTTCCCTGGCACTCTGCACCTTTCTCCCCTGGGAATTTTCCCCAGTAATTTTCTGTGTATCTTGGTGTCAGCTGCTCAGAAGACTCGAGCAGTCTGTCTAAGCAATAAACATTATCAAATTATCAAGCTATGGATCTTTCCAGGATGTTTTGGTTCAGGATTTCTACCTAGCTGGCTATGAATCTTCTAGAAAGTGAGTCACAGGCTGATTTTCCTTCTGTCCCCCCTGCTTGACCTCTCTCCTTCCCAGGGATCAAGCCTGTAACGTGTTCTGGGGACTCTGCTCAGCTTCTCTGCATCTTTCTCTCCTGGGCAGTTTTCCCTATAATTCTCTCAGTGGATCTTAGTGTCTGCTTCTCAGAGAACTCAAGCAGTCTGCCCAAGCAGTCCAACATAGATCAGAAAGGTACGACAGGCAAGGAGGTAGCCATGGCCTGGGACCTTCACTCTCATCCTGGATATTCCTTTTACTAATCATGTGCCCTCAGACAGGTCAATTAACCCTTCAAAACCTGTTTCCTCTATAATATGTAGATAATAACATCCTTCTTGATCCCTTCAAAGACTGCTTTAAGGATCAAATGGTTTAATTATGTGAAAGTGCTTACAAACCAGAGCACTACACAAAGGTAAGTTATTATAATTATTGTCTTC
This sequence comes from Phyllotis vaccarum, assembly GCA_033318265.1. Lineage (NCBI taxonomy): Eukaryota > Metazoa > Chordata > Mammalia > Rodentia > Cricetidae > Phyllotis > Phyllotis vaccarum. The sequence goes on from JARWLC010000001.1 coordinate 16,594,343, forward strand.
TAGATGGTAAATGTAATTGGCCAACTTTATTCACATTTCCTGGGGAACCAGAACTACATACAGCAGAGCAATTATGTATCAAAATACAGACCCCTTCAGAGGCAGGGTGGGAACCATCAGAAAATTCTGGAGGTGTTCCACAGCAAGCTCTGTGAGCAGATCACTGGTGACTATGAAAGAGCCCAGTCTAAGCAGCCTTCCAAATTATAAGGCAAAAGTGCTGTTGAAATTTCTTTTCCTTATACAGAGCCCAGTGGCAAGACACTGGTCTGAGTAGGAAGGGTGGGGAGGCTAACATGATTCTCAAACCCAGTGACTTGGACAAACCTTAGGGCCTGCTTGAATTTGGGTAAAATAATAAATCTTAACTGCACTAGTAACTTGAGGTTTTCCTTGGTTTGGTTACAAATGACTTTCTGTGAGAATAAAGGAAGAAAAGCGCTTTCCAGCATCTAGGTGTACATGTGAATATATGTTCAACCCTCACTCCCAGTACTGTGGTTGAATTCAAATATTTCTATTTGACATTAAAGCAGGCATGGAAAATGAAATGGTACCTAACTACAGAGGTATAGGCTAACCTTTGCTCTAAATATGAGCCATCATCACAAACTTTATAAAATGAAAAGTTGTGAGAAATTTCTTTGCAATGTCTTTAATCCTGAAAACAGAAACTTTTATTTAAACTACAAGCTCTCAACCAAAGAGATTCATAAAAATTCCCTTTTTCCTAATTAGTTGCCAAATAAATTTCTTCAAGGAAAATGCCTGCCCCCCTTCACTAAGACTTCCTTCAAGTGAGAATAGTATCTGGATGGTGCTTAGACTTTATTAAATGATAAATTTCCTCCCCTGAGGTTTGTCTTGGGGTTCTATTTCATTGCCTATGCTAAATCTCTCCACATAAGAAGTCTGTGAGGTAAATTCTGTTACCTACCCATTAAATATAGACACCATTCAAAGAAGTCAAATAAGAGAAGCAAAATATCCTTCTCCACCTATTCCAAACCTTCTTCCTTCTCTCTTTCTCTCTTCTTCCGTTTTTCCTTGTTACTCACACTTTTAAAAAGACAGCCTCGCTGCTTTGAACTACTTTGAATCAGAGTAAGGCAAACTACTTGCTCCATCTACAGAATTTATGACATCCTTTAAAAAAATCTGAAAAACAAGAAAACTAGTACTGTGAGAGGATGTCAAGTTCCCTTCCTTGACTGGTAATTGCTAAGACCAACCTGGAGGGACATGGCAGCTCTTCAGCCATTCATGACATTAGAAGGTCATTCTTAGCAAACCTGCCTCAAACACACTCTTTCTAAACAGCAGGTAACTCATCTCAAATTCCAAAGGCATAAACGATCAAGACCAAAGCCCTGAGGAGGGCCAGTAGTTTCTACTCATAGAACATTCTGGAACAAGAACAAAAAGAGGTCTGAGGTGATTAAAGGTCACATTTCTTCATCCCAAATGCCTTCCAGAGAGAACCAGCTTTCGTCAGCTTTTCCAGGCTTCCATGTCCCAAGTCACTCTCCACTTTCCCATTTAAACAAAGCATCTAAATAAATACAGACAAATGCAGTCTTAGTGGGGTTGCACTTCCAAATTAGACACTTTGAACATGTTTATGTGCATGCAAATAAAATGTCATGCTCATCAGGGGACATATTTTGGCATTAAGAAATGTATAGTAAGTGGCACATAATCTGATTGAGAGAAAACATCTCTGTGCCTCAGGAGTTTCAATTTGGCTGAATCTGCTTGTGATGGAGTCAACTGTGTTGTGGACACCACAGCAGAGACAAACTTACCCTTTAGCCTGAAATAGCAAGTAGTCTTTACTCAGCACCAAGGGCAGACCTGCTGGATTTTCCATCCATTCATTCACTTATCAAATATAATCTACCTACATACCATGTTCTATGTTCAGGCACTATTTTAAAACAAGGACACAAGGTCATCAAAGGACAATAAAACAGTGTTCCTGACTTCTTGTCAATACAAACATAGTGTGTGCACACTTCTCAATCTATACAAAGAGACAAAAGAAATAATGCACCGGAATGAATATAATAAAAAGCTTTCCACATAATCAGTATTTGATAAGCATTAAATGTACACTATGTATTAATATAAGTAATTACTAATTATCAATAGAAGCAGATACAGAACACTATAACTGCTAACAAGTGGAAGAAAAATTAGCCAACACAGAAAACGGTTTCCCTGAGAAAGAGACATTAAAGCTGGATAGACCAGATGTTAGAGAAAACTTTATGAAGAGAAAAAAAATCACCAGTTTAACTATGTAATAAGTCAAAGGAGCTACAGTATTAACTGCAGAAAACTTGGCTGTGCTTAAACAAGGCTGCCTGATTTATACAACTATGCAATTCTCTACATGGCAACCAAGTAGGTAGCTTCAATGAAGTCCAAAGTGATCCAAAACTAGACCATCAGGAAAAATCATCACTAAGCCTGTAACAAATTCCTAACTGTTTAGTCTCATCTGTTATTGATTAAAAGCAAGGTACATTAAATGGGTAAAGATACATAAATTTTTCAAAGAAATGCCTGCTAACTCACAAGGGATAGAAGTAAGTCAACAAAAGACAAGAACAAAATAAAACTTTTCTTCAGTGATTCCAACAATGGACTAGAAACATCATTAAAATAAACGCCAACATTAAACCAAAGTATGTAATCAGACAAGATCATTTTGCTGAACTTCAAATAATTCAATTTAAGAATAGCATGCTTTCTCAAAAAAAAAAAAATCAATAGCTCTTCTATATACAAATGATAAACAGGCTGAAAAGTAAATCAGGGAAGCATTACTCTTTACATTAGCCACAAATGCCATTAAGTATTTTGGGGTAATTATAACCAAACAAGTGAAAGACCTGTATGACAAGAACTTTAAGTCATTGAAGAAAAAAAAAATGAAGAAGACATCAGAAAATGAAAAGATCTCCCATGCTCCTGGATAGATAGCATCAACACAGTAAAAAATGACGATCTTACCAAAAGCAATCTACAGACCAGATTCAAAGCAATTTCCATCAAAATCTCAACACAATTCTTTACAGACCTTGAAAGAATAATACTCAACTTCACACAAAAAAACAAACAAAAAAACCCCAGATAACCAAAAATAATCCTGTACAATAAAAGAACTTCTGGAGAGATAACCATCCTTGACTTCAAGCTATACCATAGAGCTATAGTAGTATAAAGAGCCTCTTGTTGTCATAAAAACAGACACGTGGATCGTTGGAATAGAATTGAAGACCCTGACTTTAAATCACACAACTATGAACACCTGATTTTTGACAAAGAAGCCAAAAATATACAATGGAAAAAAGATAGCACCTTCAACAAATGGTGCTGGCATAACTGGATGGTGGCATGTAGAATAATGCAAATAGATCCAAATAGATCCATATCTATCACTCTACACAAAACATAAGTCTAAGTGGATCAAACACCTCAATATAAATACAGCTACACTGAACCTGATAGAAGAAAAAGTTAGCTTGCAATGCATGGCTACTTCCTAATGTGTGTGTGTGTGTGTGTGTGTGTGTGTGTGTGTGTGTGTGTGTGTGTGTGTGTGTGTGTGTGTGTGTGTGTGTGTGATTGCTTCCCAAATGTAACACCAGTAACACAGACACAGAGAGCAACAATTAATAGATTGGACTTCCTGAAACTGAGATGCTTCTGTAGGGCAAAGGACATGATCAATAAGAAAAGAATGACAGCCTACAAAATGGAAAAAGATCATCACTAACCCAATATCTGACAGGGAGTTGATCTCTAAAATACATAAGGAATTCAAGAAACTAGACATCAAAACCCCAAATAATGCAGTACAAAAATGGGGTACAGATTTAAACAGATAATTATCAACACAAGAGTCTCAAATAGTCAAAAGATACTTGAAGAATTGCTCAGCTTCCTAAGCCATCAGGGAAGTGCAAAGCAAAACAGCTCTAAGATACCATCTGTCAGAATGGCTAAGATCAAAAGCACCGATGGCAGCTATGCTGCAGTGGATGTGGAGCAAGGGGAACACTCCTCCGTTGCTGGTGGGAGTGTAAGCTTGTGCAGCTACTCTGGAAATCAGTATGGCAGTTTCTCAGGAAATTGGGAATCAATCTACTTAATAATCAGCAATACTATTCTTGGGCATATACCCAAAGGATGTACATTTATATCATACATTTATGTCATTGCTCAGTTATGTTCATAGCAACATTATTCATAATATCCAGAATCTGGAAACAACCTAGATACCCCTCAACCAAAGAATAGATTTTTTTTAAATGTGGTACATTACACAATGGAGGGGGGAAAAAGACATCTTGAAATTTGCAGGCAAATAGATAGAACTAGGAAAAAAACATCTTTAGTGAAGTAATGCAGACCCAAAAAGACAAACACGGTATCTACTCACTCATAAGTGGATATTAGACAGAAAGCAAAAGATAGCCAGGGTGCCATCAATAAGCCCAGAAAAGCTAGGTACCAAAGAGAACCCTAAGAGAGGCATCCATGGATTCCCCTGGGAAGAGGAAAGAGACAAGATCTCCTGAGTAAATTGGGATCATGGGGGGGGAGCAGGGTAAGGGGAGGTGGGAGGGTAACATGCAGGAATAGGTTGAGTTGAGGGAAAGACAGAGAGAGGGAGAAAAGTAACAGATATATTGATAGAGAGAGTCATTTAGGAGTTAGGGAAATTCCCAGGAATCCACAAGAATGACCCCAGCTAAGACATCAAGTAATAGTGGAGAGGGTGTGTTAACTGGCCTTCCCCTGAAATCAAATTGATGACGACCCTAATTGTCATCACAGAACTCTTTCATCCAGTGACTGATTGAAGCAGATGCAGAGATCCACAGCTAGTTACTGGGCCAAGCTCCCAGGCCAGTGGAAGAGAGGAAGGAGAGAGTATATGAGCGAAGGGGTCAAGATCAAAACTGGGAAATAAACAGAGAGAGTTGACCTGAGCTACTAGGAGCTCACTGATTCTTGAGTAACAGTTGGGGAACCTGCCTGGGACTAAACTAGGGCCCCTGAATGTAAGTGACAGCTGTGTGGCTTGAGCAGTTTGTGGGGCCTCTGGCAGTGGGGCCAGGATTTATCCCTAGTGCATGAAGTGACTTTTTGGAGCCCATTCCAGATAGAATTCCCATTCCCAAATGGAACCTTGCTCAACCTTGACCGGGGGGAGGAGGGGGGTCCAACCTCAACTTGATATTCCAGACTGTGTTGACTCTCCATGGAAGGCTTTACTCTCTCTGGGGAGTGAATAGGGGAGTGTTAAGTGGTAGAGGGGAGAAAGGGGGAACTGTGGTTGGTACCTAAAATGAGAAAAAGACTTTTAAATGCAAAAATAATTAATTTAAGTTATAAGAAACCAATGATCATTTCTTTCTTTACAGTAAAATGAAAGTTTCTCCACCATTGTGCCTCTCAGCCATCATTTAAAAAATCTCCTGCAGATAAAGAGAGTTAAAAAAAATAATAATTACAATGTTCAGGGATTTCTGCTCCTAGGAAGATGTAGTAGATATGATCTCCCTTATTCCTTCTAAGAATCGTCAAAAGACTGGAAGATACAGCTAAACTAAGCAGGGGATGACTGTGAAAGGGAGAATTAAGTGAAGATCAGGGAGGGACATTGGACCACAGGCATAGTGCCCAGTTCCTGGGACTTTTGCTTGCCTTTCTATATGCAGACTTAGAACTAAAAGAAGCCATCAGCCTGAAAACACAATGAGCCTGATTTTAAAAAAAAAAAAAATGTTTGTGTTGTAGTGGGTTCTCGGGTCCCGTGCACCAGAGATCCAGGACCCACAGACCTGCCGCCCGGGACCGCTTATCTGCGCACCGCCGCCCAGGCCCCCAGAAACGACTCAGACACTTATCCCACATCACTTCCCCCTTTCTCTCTAATCAAAAAGGAAGGTTTCAATTTTAACATAGCAAAATTACATATAACAAACAAAATAGCTATCAAGCAAGAATTACAGTTACAATATCTAGTCTATTTGTATTTAGCAAAATTAAAGAAAATATTCTATCATCTACTTTATCTTTATGAATATAAAGTTTCATATCTAATATCTTTCAAATGACTAAGAAAAACTGTACATATAACTATCTAATCTTCAACTACATCAAAGACCACAGAAGGATATAATATTTACCCAAGTAAACCAGAAGTACAAACGACTTCTAAAATCTAGAAAGGACAGAGATGACACCTATCTGCCTGGACAGTCACCCAAAGTTCCTTTATAAAGTTGGGGCATCCATCTTCAGCCTATAGGCCTGGAGTCTCTTTTCATTTCAGTGAAGCAGGAAATCTGCTCTGCCCATTCTGGCACAGTTCATCCGTTGCTTCTCCTTGAGTCCTGAAGAATGTCTGACAGTTTTCTCTGTAAAGCAGGAACCTGAATGATGATCTTGGCTTGTTCTGCCAAAGTTCAGAAGTCATCTTCTTATGGAACATGCATGTCCAGTTTAAACAGCATACTGTCAAGCAGTCAATATAAGAACAGGTCCTTATTCAGTGGCTAACCATTGCCACAAAGAGAGTAGACTCCATATGGAGTTTCTTCGATGCCCATTTTCTTGTTGAAGTAAATTAGTGCTGCCAGGAGCAGACCTGTCTCACTGTCCAGAAAAGTCTAAGCTCTTAAAACATTTTAAATGCCATATTCTGTAGGTCTTAGAAGTATTTGAAGATTACCTATCTAATTGAAATATATCTTTGTATACCTAAAAATCCTAACTAACCTAACTATAAGTTTGATTATCAAAAGTGACTATTAACCTTCATTTCTTAATTATACACTACAATTTTAAAACAGTTACATGAACATCATACCTTAAACAAGAATAGAAAAACACATACAGCATAACAAAATTGACCTTAAATTTGTATCAATAAACCAAAATCTATACCAATGTAAAGCATTTTGAGATTAACAGCTGATTTTCTGATCTAAGTAAATTCAATAATCTAATTTTTAAAAAAGCATTCACATACCATATCCCCCGTTTTTTCTTAGAAAGAGATTGACTATGACCATTAACCATTTATAATGAAAATAAACATTTAGAAACAATATTTGGGGAATTTGGGCGAAGTTATCCATTACTACTTCCTGCTGATTAAGGGGCGTTGAAAATCTCACGGATTGTTGAGACTGGATCATAATCTGCAGCCATGAAGCTGATCTGGCCATCTCTTCTCATCAGAGGTTTTTTCAGGGGGTCTTGGTTTATGAAACCATATTTGCCTGGAAGCAATCCACAGGTTCTCATCTCCTGTGGAAACAAGAGCAGAACTCTTCCGAAGCAATAAATCCTTAGACACAAATTTTGAAATCAAAATACCTTTAAAATATACATTCTTGTTTAACTTAGTAGCCTTTGCAATCCATTGTCTTTTTGCAGTTAGCTCATTAACAGTTAAAAAATTAAAAGAAAACACAATAACAACCAAAATCCAGATTTTGTGTCTATTTTCCATCTTTACGTGGCTTATTATATTTTTATTATTCTATTTCTCACTTTAAAAACTTTTTCTAACCTCTTTCTTTTCTCTCTGAAGCCTATGTACCCTTTACAAACATTGTAACCCGTTTACAGGTTTTTCTTTTTATCTGAATCTGTTTTATTGTGAATCCTTAATCATCTTCTAACCTTAAGAGCTTTTAAAATACATTCTCTAAAAAGAAGCACAGTTTTTGCAAATTAGGCTGAATCACTAAGTTTTCTTAAACGGACCATAAATAGAGCACACCCAAGAAAATGCTGCTACGAAGAAAATTTGTTTCTTTTTTGTTCAAAATAAGCAGAAATCTAAAATCTATCACGTGCTACTGAGTCTTCTGTGAGTTTTCAGGAACCTGTCTGATTGCAGCTTACACTGCCTGCTGCCAGCCCGCCACCGGCGCCATTTTGAATGTGACCCGGATGCCATGCTTTCTTTGTACAAAGACCCACTTCCACACAATTTGGAAGCTGCCTTTGCTCAGTTTTTGTTAAAACCCTTTTTAAACTTTCTCAGGCATTAAGTGGATAATCGACCCACGTTGGATGCGCCATCTGTAGTAGTGGGTTCTCGGGTCCCGTGCGCCAGAGATCCAGGACCCACAGACCTGCCGCCCAGGACCGCTTATCCGCGCACCGCCGCCCAGGCCCCCAGAAACGACTCAGACGCTTATATTAACTTCATGCTGTTTGGCCTATGGCTCAGGCACATTGCTAGCTAGCTCTTATATCTTAAATCAACCCATTTCTATTAATCTGTGGGCCACGTGGCCGGTGTGGCTCACCCGTGCCTCCTTACATGTTGCTCCTTGGGCGGCTGGCTCGGTCTGTGTCTGACTCCGCCCTGCTTCCCCTACGTAAACTGATTTCTCCTCCCACTTCTTCTATGGTGCCCGCCATGACCCAATACAGCTCCTTTATTTAAAGATTGAGATTCACAGCATAAAGAAGGGCATTCCCACATCATGTTTGTTCTTTCATCTAAGGGGCATATTAGGAAAACAAAAAACCTTCAGATAGTAACTGCTCTATTCCAGTAAAACACTACAAATACAGAATACAAGTGGTAGGTCCGTCTGTGTACTGCACTGAAGGTAGAGCAGAGAGCCTAGGTAACTCCACCTGGCTATAACGTGGCACTTCTGTCCATCCGTCCCCCCCAAAATCTAGAGGAACCAGACAGAATATACATTCCTAAACACTACAGAAAAATCAAAATTGCAATGTAAGAAAATTTGCAAGTCATCTATAGAAATGCAGGAAAAGGAACCAGAGAAAGGAACGATCCTGAGGAAAAATCGAAAAGAGCAAGCTCGAGTCAACGGGGAAAAATTTTATTAAATATTAAAACTATGGTCCAACTGCATGCTCAACTAAAAGATCACAAAGGGTTAAAAGCAAAAGATATCAAGGGCAGAACATATCTATATTGAATTATGTTAGCTACTGGATGAATGGACTTCAGAACAAGGGATACTAATAAAGACAGAAAGGAACATTACCAGCTCAAAAACTGTTACGCTACCATAAAAGTGTAGCAGTCTCAAAGGATTATTATAGAGGAGAGAGAGGGAAGACCTAATAGGCCTGAAAGGAGAAATGGAGAAGTCCAGCATTAACTCCAAATCTCTTTCTATCTCTGTTGGAACAACTTAAAAATCACCCAAGGAGTAAAGGAACTCAGTCCCTGAAACCAAGGACTCAGTCATAATGCATTAAATAATCCACCTGTCAGTGACAGAATACATTTTCTTTCCCAGGCTCTATGAATAATGTTCTGAGATAGACTATCTTAAGCAGTAAAATACATCTCAACAAATATGAAGGAAGTGCACTCATGCAGGGCATCCTCCAGCCGCAACAGAGTCAAACTGGAAATCCATAGCAGACAGCTGAGAAGACAACCTCCAGCCCATGGAAACTAAACAGCACACCTACAAATAATCAGCAGGTCCCAAAAGTCTCTTCAAGAGAAAGTGTTTAAAATACATTGAACTGAATGGAAATAAAAGTACAATATGTTAAATTTTGTGCTGTATCATCTTAAGACCAAATGCATGCTTTAGACAGGAAGGGATGTGGGGAAGAAAGACAAACATCCAAATCAATAAAAACAGCTCCCAACCACGAGAATCAGGGAAAGAAGAAACAACCCATATGACAGTTTGGGGGGGTGGGGGCAGTAGAGAGCAGGAATCAGTGAAGCTGGAAACAAAGAAGGCAAGAATTGTTTGTTTAAATAAACAAAGAGATGCTTTTATTAAGAGATCAATAAAATTCTTAAATCCCTAGCGATGCAGAGGAAGGAAAGAAAGAGACCCAATTTAGCAACATCAGGAATACAATGGCAGGTCTCGATACACACGCAGCAGACAACAACAAAAGAATGTGGGACAAGTGGTGTGCCATCCTGGGCACATCAGGCTGACAGTGCTGATAAAACAACTATCGGAAAATACAAACTGTCAAAGCTCCCCCCACAGGAAACAGATCATTTGAATAACCCTAGATCTACAGAGGTGAGTTCATAATTCAAAAAGCCAAAGAAAGAATTCAAACTCTGTTTCTTCTGCTAAATGTTTAAAGACGACTGAAAAGTTCAACACAATTTTTTTCCAGAAAATAGGAGAGACAGAAAGGAAGGCATCCCAATTCATTTTCCTAGACCACCATTATTCTAATACCCAAAGTAGGCACAATGTGACTAAAGATTGGATAAGTGAGAATTCTTAACACAATGTCAACAACTAAAGTTCAAAAATATTTCCTAAATTATCACAAACTACAAAAAAGTACAGATTTTCTGTAAAAATATCACCCCTCTTATCAGCAAATAAAAGAGGAAATGATTATATCATTCTGCAAAAACACTGGACAGAATTCAACATTCACACAAATAAAACATCACGCAGGGAAAAAACAAGAATGGAGCAGGGTCTGGTGTCACAGAGCTGTCACCCCAGTTGTTCTGGAAGCTGAGGGAGGAATTTCACAAGCTGGAACCCTACTGGGCTACAGACTGGGGTCAAGAACAGAATGCAGAACATGGTGATATTCTGTCTCAAAATAAAAAGTAAAATAGGGCTATGGACATTATTCCATGACAGAAAATTTGTGTCACCTGTGCAGGACCCTGGACTCAATCCCTAGTCTTAGAATGGGAAGTGACTTCAGTATGATAAAATGCATTCCCAAAAAGCTACAGAGCTAGCATCAATCACAATGGTAAGCTGCTAAAAGTTTTTTTCTCTATGATAAGACATGGACAAGAGCATCTAACTCTATTCAACAGAACACTTATATTCCAGCCAGTGCAACGCTATTTAAACAAGCACACAAACAAATGTTCATGTGCCATTTATTCTGACTATGCTCTCTGACCCCAGCATCTCCCAACTCTTACCAGATCCTTCCTATCTCCCTGTCCAGCCAACACCATATCCTTTCTTCATTTCTTGCTTTCTTTAAAAACAAGCAAACAAGACACAAAAGGAAAAGGGTGACTTAATTTTAAGGGTAATTAAGTACACACAGATTCATAGGAAAAAAGTAACACTGACTTTATTTGAAGATGACATAATGTACACAGAAAGCCTACAGAATCTGTCTTCTAATGCCAAGAGTATTTCGACAGCATGCTAGAAATATTAAGCACTTATTCAAGATTTAATTTTTATTTCTACATATGAGCAATGAGAACACCAAAACTAAGTTTTAATACTTAAGATATATCCGAGTGATTAAAATGAAATACTGAACTACACGTTTACTGATGCGTGTATATGGTAAGAATACTCAAAATGATAAATTATCATCCAAATAAAACACTGGGTGGTAAAGAACACAAGCATATTCCTGTAGTACAAGGTACAGCACAATAAGGCACAAGTGCCCCCAAAGACACACTCATGTCCTACCAATGACACAGAAAAGGAAAGAATCTAGGAATAGAGGATTATGCTATATGATTTAATATGATGCTTAGAAGGTTTTTGAAAAATAGTAAATGTGTATGAATCAGCCTATTCAATTTCAAGAATTGTGAAGTAGGTGGGAGAGCTGGCTCAGTGGCTGAGATTGCTTTCTGCTTTTGAAGAATTTGGTTCCCAGCACCCACATCAGACAACTAACAACTGCCTTTAACTCCAGCCTCAAAGGATGAGACAGCCTCTTCTGACCTCCACAGCCATACTCACACACATGGCATGTACTCACACATAGGTAAAAATCAATGATGCACATCTTAAAGAACTATTATGTAACTAGAATAATCAAGACTAATATTGGCAGAGGGAGGGTCACATTGGTTAATGAATCAGAACTCAGAAAAGGATATTCATAATCATTACCAACTAAATTTTGTTAAGGGTACAAAAACAATTCAGTTCAGCAAATGGTTGTTTCAATAAATGAAGCCAAGGCAAGGAAATTCATGGGAGATGGGTAGAAAGAATGTGATACTCAGCTTCCCACTACATAATATAATAATATATTTAGATACCACCTTTGAGATGAGCATGTGGACAGTGAATGGGATCTATTTACATTATTCATTATAACATTTGTATAGACATAATATGATTTTCTTTGTTGGTTTTAAACGTTATTTTTATGCAATGTATTTTGATTATATTCTTTCCTCTCCCTGATTCTCTCTGCTGCAGAATATTTGCTTACACTGTGTAAAGATGTGTCACTTTAGATGGTTTAATAAAGAGCTGAATGGCCAATAGCTAGGAGAGACTAGGCAGAACTTCCAGGCAGCGAGAAGTATTCAAGGTGAATCTAGGCACATGTGAGAGACCAGCTGGACACTGAAGAAGCTGGACATATGAATGAGGAGAGGTAACCAGGCCACGTGACAAAATGTGGATTAATAGGAAATTAATTAATTTAACTTATATAGAGATGCTATTTGGGAAAAAACCTAAGCTAAGGCCAATCTCACATAATTAAGAATCAATTTCCCTGTAGTTATTTGTGAGGTGGGGAGTCAAAGGTTGACTACACCTTCCCACTTCACAACACGACTCAACTTCATGCTCTTCCTATCTCTCTAAGGAAAAAAAAATCAAAACAAAAAAAAGCAAAAAAAAAAAAATACCAAATCAAAACAAACATACAAATAATAAAACATGGAGTCTATTTTGTATTAGTATTAGTCAAATATTACTCAAATTATTACTGAGTATTAGTCAAATATTACTGAGCATGGCATAATTAAGACCTGACCTGGATTAAAATATGTAATAAACAAATTTCCTGTATGTCTTAATTAGAAAGGTACTGAAAGGTACATGAATATTTGTACTACAATGTATGTTTAATAATAAACATAGGGGTAAAATTTTTTAGGAAAAAAAAAAATTCCAAAGGCCTTCCGAAGAGCAGGGTTCTGGACTGTTCTTTGAAAAACAGGACTGGTTTCTAGCCTTCCACTCACCTTTACAGCCATTCTTTGCAGAGAAAGCCAATGTAGTAGTAGTGAGTCTGAGAACCAATATTAGGTAGTTTGTGCCTCAATATCAGTTCCTTGCAGTCATGTTAAATAACTGATGCTTCATCATAGATGTGAAATGCTAAAGTAGCAATAAATTTCAGGTAAATACTGTTTTCTACGGAGAGTGCTAACTATTAAGACATTTAGCAATCATTTGAAAATTCTGATACCAGTTACACACTCAGATATCTGTTAAATTTAAGACAAAACTTATAAAACTCACAAAGAAAAGGATTCTGGGCCAGGTATGTCTTGGAGACAGTGATTTTCAGATTAGTTCCTGATAAGAAACTCTTATGTATAATATCTCTTCATCCGTACAATGATTTGTGGGATCTTTGCAAAGATTTTTAGGACCTTGTAGGGGAAATGAAAGCACTTGTAAATATTTGTAATATTTCTCCCCAGTGATTTAAAAGTCTTCACATAATGGAATTGCAACCGGCCTCCCTAAATATGAAATATTGTAAGTCATTCACATTCTTCATAATTATTTTATTAGTGTAAGAAAGGATTTTTCAGCCTTGGTGCTATTGTTGCTGTGGGTCAATATACTTGAGTAAGTGTCCTTGGTGCGCCTCCAGATGGCCTGGGTTCAGCAGAGTGTGCAGTATATAACATTTAGCAACACTTCTTCCCACTAGATGGGAATACACAATCCTCACCAAGCTGGGACAATAAAAATATATCTCTAGGATTACCAAATAGGGCCTTGAGGAGTGTAACATTATCCCTGGGTTAGAAAAACTGGTTTAGCAATGTGATTGTCGTTTTGAAAATAAGAACTGATGTAGGAGAGGCTGATTAGATACCAAAAGTCAGTCTACGCCAAACTGATGGAGCATGGTAGAAAACATAGATGGCCATGATCTCAAAATTTTCCACTACACCTACTTTCTTATTAAAGAGGTGTCCTCCTGGAGAGAAAAATAGAACTCAAAATTAGTGTTATGAGATAAGTTAAAAAGACTTTACAATTTACTTAGAGGATCCCCAAAACACTATGGATTCAAAGATCTTTCTAGATTAGACAAGGAGTAGTAGCTAAAACACACACACACACACACACACACACACACACACACACACACACACACACACACACACACCATGCTTTTCCTCTGGATTTTCAAAATCAGAATTTTAGGTGTAAAGTAATTTCTATCTGTGATATTTAATACATTTTCTTCATGCCTGGCTACTTTTGTGAGTCAAGTTTTTTACATGTATTTTTATATCGTGGTATTTTAATAAAAATCCAGCTTAGTGCTTCTTTTTATTGATAAATTTAGTGTGAATATGATTAGTTTCCTAGAGACGTCAGCCTTGTTAGCAAAGTGACAGCCATACACACACACTCACACACACTCACACACACACTCACACTCACACACACACACACACACACACACACACACACACACACACACACACACACACACACACACACACACACAGGGCTTTACATCCACACCTCTAATAGTGCTCACTGCCTTCCATTTGATGAAAAAGTAGTCGAACAATGGGTAAGGAATTTATAATCCTTTTCCTTGTCCTTCATTCTCCTCATCTAAAGGTTCACAGCCATCTATATAAAGTCCATTCTCACATTTCATTTTTTTAGTGTTGATTTTTATTTTTGAGGGAGAAAGGCTAAGAGAGCATATCATAGCACATACTCACTCAGAACTACCTGCATATCCTAGGCTGACCTTCAACTAGCTATCTTGCCTTCCAAGTGCTGAAATTACAGATCTGGGATACCTCACATCCTTTGATTTATCTTCTAAATGACATTTTATTTCTATCTCATTCTCCAAACTTCCTAAGATCTTTTAGGACAGGAAACATCTTCTTTTATATTCCCATTGGTGCATACCCAGCCTTGCAGAAATGACTACACTTAAAAATTACTGATACACGTGACAAATGGCATCCCTTCCACTCCACTAAATGCCACATTCCAGATCTGTAAGCCTGGGAAGGAAAAGGATGTGTGCATAAATCTCCCTTCACAGTGCCCACATTCCCAGTGATTTTTTTCCAGTTGCTAATTCTCTGTGAGAAGCTGGACATCAATTCTGCTCCACATTCACTACCTGCAAACTAGATAGGGAACGTCATGCTCAAGTGTATTTTTATAATTTCCTGTAATATAAAGAAGTGCAGTTTTCCAGTGACACTTTTGTAAAGGCTCTTTTCTTTTCCTTTGCCCAACACAGACTCAGATACACAGATAAATCTAAATCAAAAATTGGTATTGGTAGGATGAAAGAATGGAGGGATGAGAAATGAAAATAATATATTTATCAATAAATTTTTTTAAACTCTGAAAATGCCTCCACCCTGTAATGTATTGAAACATTTCCCTGTTAGGAGGCATTCAATCTATGCAGCAGAAAAAGGACGAGGAGGAGGAGGAAAAGGAAGGAGGGAAGAGGAAGAGGAGAAGAAGGAGGAGGGCTGGACTTGGAATGAAGCACAAGGAAGCCTATGCAGGAAGTGAATGGGTACATAGAAGAACCCCTAACTATGTTTGACTTAAAATTCAGGGCACCAATCAGAGAAGGCATCCCAGGGATGAATACCTCTGTTAAGCCCAAAAGAAGGAAGGAATTTATCTGTGGCAGGAAACTAAAGAATGTTGTGGTGGTGATATGTTATATATTTGACAAAATCAGTCTGGAATATTAAAGAACAGATTCACCCACAGTCCAGCCAGGAGGATCAGAGAGTGGTAACTCACACCCTTAATCCCATAACTCAAGAGACAGGGATGTCTCTGTGTTTCAGTGAGTTCAAGGCCTAACTACCAAATAGTAGTAGCTCACACCATTAATCTTAATCTAGAATTTGATAAAGAGTTGAACCCAGAAGTGAAGCAACTGAGCGAAGAAGGTATTTAAAGCAGGCGTAGGAAGACAGAGATTTATTCTGTAGAAGCAACAAGGAGCAAGGCTGAGATTGCTTTCTACACAAAATGGATAGAATAGACGAAGGATGAAAAGTGAAGTATGCTAATGTAGGAGGCTAGTCAGAGTCTAGAAACAGTCTCAGCGACCAAGATAAAAGACTATGGGCTATCTTCTTCCAAAAAGGCAGTAGGAAATCCTCAGAACTCTCAAACACAAGAAGTAGCTAAAGGTAGTGTTGGCCACAGGAGGAAAAATGACTAGAGTAACAGTGGGGAGGTGATGGAGAAAGTCTGGGAAATAGTGATTTGCCAAGAGTTAGAAACAGCAACAATGGGAACCTTTGAGGGACTTGGATTGAGTTTGGGTAGCTCACTGGATGTGGAAATGAAGGTGGATATAATGATGACAGTAAAGCCCTGACATGGTCACCTGGGGAGATATTGTGTCACTCACTGAGGGGAAAGTAGAAGGGTAGATTCAGGACATACACAGGTCACTACTTCATATGTCTCACTTCTGTAACCCATTCTGACCTAACATTGCTTGCTAAAGGATGTATCAGAATAGCAACCTTCCCGAAGCCCTGCTTTTTGCCTGTCAGGTGTTCCAGGAGGGATACTGTGTCCACGGTACCATCTACACCCTGGCCATAGTCCATTTCCAAGTTGCTAAATTGGACTTGATGTTAAATGTAAAGAGACTCAAAAGGCCTTACCTCTCAACCAAAATATGAAATTAAAGCCCTGGTGAATTAGGTGTGTCTGTCCTCCCAGATGCTGCACCCACCACATCAAAGGCATTTTGCACTTGCCATAGGGGATGGCTTCACAACCTTGGAAATAAATTTGAAATGTATGGGCTCCTTGAAACCACAGAATAGAACTGAGCATGACTTGAATTGTGAAAATACATTTTATTCATCATGGGGGAAACCCAGAGTGAATTGTTGATTTTGAGGCCTTGTAACAAAAGAAATAAGAGACCACAACCAAAATTATTAGTTGACAAAGTAGACTTTTTAAATCCTGGGATAGGAAACCATGTCTATATACATATATGGGTCTATAAAATATGTTCACCCAGACTGTAACTTTTTACTAGTTTTCCCCACATTTAACAATGCCAGTCTCACCCCTTTGCACTACCCACATTTTCCTTCGGGAATAAGAGTTGCAAAAACATTGCTCAGAAACTAAAGTGAGCTGAATCAAACTACAGTTGCCATTAACATTAAAGAAGAATATAATCTACTTTTTTGTAGTAACAGTTTTGTTGAAATAAAAAATAATTGCTTTCACTTATTTAAAAATAGTACAGTTGAATTTTTCTTTATTTCTGCATGGTTTGGGGTAATAAAAATATATATTGGAATGTCAAATAATTCAGTCACAAAAATAACTATTGATCTACACAGAAATGATCTTAATTCTTATACCTGTTTTGTGAGAAGCATTAGGATGTTTATATGATTCTTATAGGCTATTTCTATGTGTGACAAAACTTTGTAAGTATTTGGACTCTTGATCCAAGTATGATGTCAGGCACTTCATAACTTATCTAAACAATAGCCACTTTTCAGGTAACCAAGTACCATTCCTAGAGTGTATATGCATCATCTTACTTAATCCTGACAAGACATTTATACTGTAGTAGATAGTCCCTTGGTTTCCTAGATAAGTAAATGAAATCCATAGAGGTTTGGACTCAGGTCATACAGCTAGCAAGAAGAAAAAACAAGAAGACAAACCTAAGTGTGTCTCATTCCAAAGCCCTGGTGTAACCATGCAATTGTCTACTATGAGTTTGTGGCTTCCTGGTATAAGTGTACAAATTCTCAAATTAACAAATCCATTTATTTCATGCTTATACATGTACAACTAATTAAAATTAGCATAGGGCTATGAACATAGTTCAGGGGCAAAACAAATAGGTACCCATGACAAGGCCCTGTATTCAATTCTCAGCACCAAAAAGAAAAGAAAATTTATATTAACACTGTGGTAGTTTGAAAGCAATTGGCCCCAATAATCTCATAGAGAATGGCACCATTAGGAGGTGTGGCTTTGTTGTAGTGGGTGTGGCTGTTGGAGGAAATGTATCACTTGAAGTTTCCTTTGCTCAGGATGCTGCCCAGTGAGGCAGTTGACTTCCTGTTGTCTGCAAGATGTAGGACTCTCAGCTGCCATGATGATAACAGACTGAACCTCTGAAACTGTAATCAAGGCACACCAATGAAATGTTTCCTTTATAAGAGTTGCTGTGGTCATGGTCTCCTCACAGCAATAAAAACCCTAACTAAGACACACACTAACTAAAATAGGGACCACAAGGCTGTAAACAAGGGTCTACAGAAAAAGTGCCATACAAATATGTTCAGATGCCCAGTGTCCATGTAAATGCCATGGTGGGACACCTATAATTTCATCATTCAAAGGTTGGACATGGTACCCCCAGAGCAAGCTAATTAAGTAGACTATCCATATCAATAAGATCTCTATTCAATCAAGAGACCATGTATCAATGACTAAAGTGGACAGCCATCCAGGAAGACTCCCAATATTAGCTCTCAACAGTCACAAACAGAAACACACACATGTCACATGCACACACACTCACACACACACATATTTAATATTTAATTAAATATAGAAATATATATTACAATAGTGTCAGGTATGGTAGGTAGCACATATATAGTATTCAGTTGGTGGAGGAAGGCGGATCAGGGATACAGGCCATCCTGGGCTACATAGTGAGCTTGAGGCCAACTTGAGCTAAAGGGATCATATCTACAAAACAAGAAAAAAACATAACACATATGATAAAAAAAATTCAAGCAGTTATATTTCTTTTGCTATACTTCAGTAGGTAATAATAGCATGATATTTACCACAAGGTTAGTTTTATAATGTGTATAAGTGCTACATTTAGAGAATTAGCTACCTCTCTACACACATAATTCTCAATCAATGTCAGTTCAAACATGAGCAGCTGTTAAATACAAAACAAAGAACTGAGTTTAGAGTTCTTGCTTTAACCTCTTAGTCCTGAAACTGCGATGTCTAAAGGGCAAAAGTTACATATGGGAAGATGAAATGACATCTGTAGACTGTCTAACTCTGCGAAGTGATGCTAAGCCCTCTACCCATATTACCATTTTCAGGCTTCCTGAATCCCAGTGAAGAAGCCATCGTTCTCTTCTTTCTAGAGGGAAGAAAAGTTATGTAGGTGCACAAGGTCATTCAGCCAATAAGAAATAGCCCTAGACTTCATTGCTAGAAATTCTGATTCATTCTGACTACAGGGCTTATGCCCATGAAACTCAATGCTGTGGCATGCTTCTTAGAACATTTTATAAAGCTCAAAAACTTCTCTGAGATGCTGTTGAAAACCCTGGGTAGCAGAATGTCCATTTTATGCCTGCCATGTGCTAGCAAAATGAGAAAAGTTAAATTTATTGGCATCTGTAATATAAGAACTAATGGATTTAGTATTCTCTGAAAATTATGGGTTTTTTTCCAAATGTCACCTTCTGTTCCTCACATATTTTCAAAAAGGAATGTTAAAGTTTTAAAAGAGGACAAAACAAAATTGTCAGTGTAGTTTTATCCAGGTACCAAGGGAAAGAAAATAGACATATGCATAAGCACAATCTCTTGCCTTATGGGCTATTCCACCAGTTGAGCCGTGATAATAATTTACTATTCTAGAACACAGTTATTCTTCCTACTGTGACATAACTGCCACGTTATTTCACTCATATTCTTCTGTTATTTCACTCATATATTCTTCTGTCTGTCCTAGTAGCCAGGGGCCATATTTCATCCCATTCATTTGCATCTGAAATTACAGGTTTTGATACCACCGCCACAGCCTGTGTTTTAACTTTGATATATATTGTAGCTAACTCTCTAGGATGGCTGGTCTAGTTCTTGATTTGGTATGACTGCCATTGTGGTTTTCCAAAGAGCCTCCACCAACAAAATGCTGCTCTGTGTTTATACAGAGGAACTCAGCAGCTCAAGTGTCCAGCTCACACTGAAAGGGTTTCTACAGACTGTCTTGAGGCGCTTCCTCTCCGGATCACAAAGGTAGTCTATGACCTTGATATCATTGAGCTATATTTCCACTCTCAATGTTTTTAAAACCTAACAGTAAATTTAAAAGGAACAAATGTGCTCACTTTTTCATTCTCCTTCCTGCCTTGAAGCTATCCATACATGAGAATAAATATTTCTGAGGACCTAGATAAGGCTAGGCCTTGCCAATCTTTCTACCATCACTCCCAGAGTCAGAGCTGTTTCTGATGCTAACAGGACACAGCTTAGTCACCCTGCAGGATTTAAGAAACTTCCTAACAAAAGAAAAGAGGGAAGCTTTCCAGCTGGAAGATTGTTGGAGATAATATGTCATGGTTTGTCGTTCTCAAAGCAAAAACCCCTCAGTCATTTGCTTGAGGCCATGCAAGGGGCACTCACAAATTATTCCTTTATTTCACTCATTCACCAAATGTCTATTGAACATGCATTATATCCCAGATGCTGCTCACTAGGGTAAAGATTAAGTGATAAGAATAAGATGCTCCTGCCCTGAGAAGAGCACAACCTAGTGGGTAGGGAGGCAGACGAACCATTCACTTTTCTGTGACTGTGATAAAACACTGGGACAATAAGTAACTTATAAAATGAAGAGTCTATTTAGGCAGCCCTTTCTGGAGGGAGAATCCATAATCACTATTGAAAAAAAATGTGGGCAGCACCATTCCTATGCTTGGATCATGGGTTTGAATCCTAGACTGTATAATAATGGACAAGATGGTCTAAGTAATAGGCATACACACATTCGTCGTCTCTCTGTCCAGCTTGCATGTGTGTGTATGTGAGTGTGTGTGTGTGTGTGTGTGTGTGTGTGTGTGTGTGTGTGTAAGAGAGAGAGAGAGACTGCCTCAAGTGCCTGCTTTGACTTTACCACAATGATGGACTGTGACCTAGAACTGTAAGCCAAATAAACGCTTTCTCAATTTCTCATTTGTGGGGTACTTTACCACATCAACAGAAAACAAAACTAGAAAGATTGGTTCTACAAAATTGTTTTTACTGTGTTCTGGGGGGAATGCAGATTTGCTCACCTTCTATGAGTCTATTTTGGTTTTGAGAGTGAACTTTAAAAAAAATGTAATTATATTAAAGAATAGATTTCTAAATTGAACGACCAAACTGATGTATCTTTTATTCCTGGCATGTGGTCACTACCTGCTTTGCAGCAGAGTCAAACAGAAAATATAGCTCCCTGGATTCCAGTGATGTTCAAGGCTCTTGCCATTTTGTACCATCTCATCTCAGTTCCTGCCCAAGATGCTCTTGTGCTTGATTAGACCTCACCTAATTACACAGATCTCATGCTTCTCACTGGTGTTGCCACCTACATCCTGCCCATTTCCTAAAACTCTTCTCTTACTCTGACATAAAACCTAGTGTACAAAGATAAAACAAAATTCAGAAAGAGTTTCAGGTAATTGGAAGCTGAAGTATAATTACTCATACAGGGTTTGACCTCAAACAAATCCAACAAGGATTGACTAGAAGTAGAAAGCAAATTGACCGAAGACTCTCAGAACTGCACAGAATCCTGGTGAGGGACATGGATATGGAAAATTACCTTGAATTTTGACCTATCTATAAAATAGAAAGTGAAGACAATATGATCACTTCAAAGATGATCAAAATAATTAAAGTTGCTTATGTATAGTCAGCACATGTAGAGCAGCTTTCTCTTAACTAAAACATCTCCTCTGGGGTGGGCGGAGGGGGAACAGGAAGGGTTCACCAGGCACAGAAGTCAACAAATTTCATATGTCTGGAGAAAGCTTAGGCTTTATTCCCAAGGCACCTTCATCCCCAGGTCTCTGGAAACACCAGTAACTGCTGGAGAAGGGGATTACCTAGACAAGCTGCAGAGAGGAGACCTGGTCGGCTGCCTGCAAGTTGTATAGAGTTCCAGGGATGCAGCGTTTGTGAGTGGTCACTCATGTTGGGTAGGGTTTCCAGGGATGCACCTGCTTTTGATTCATCCTTACTCGATCAATTATCTTTCACTCATACTTATTAACCCCAATAAAGAAGCCTTTGTTCATCAAGTTAGGTTTACATGCAACTTTTACTTTGGTCTGTGTGGATTCCCTTTAAGGGGGGTTGTAGGTATGCATTATATCTCCCTAGAAAATAGTACTTACAGAACAGTACTTCAACACCGTGAATAGTTCATAATATTCCCTGCACACATTTTAACTCTACTTATTGCCTTATAGTCCTCATGTCCATCATGGTGGCTTGGTGTCCCTTAGATGTTTTACATAAAGATGAAACAGTGTTAACACATACTTTTAGTCAATAAATGTCTGTTAAGTCTTGCAAATTTCCCAGTCATCCAAGAACAAAATGCCAGGCTGAACACTCACAAATCAGAGTGGCCTTGGTTGCTGAATCCAGAGCACAGTTGAAGGTACTTGATATGCCTCTGGGGAAGAAACAAGGAATTATAGCATGGAAGATTAAATCCAAGAAATAAAGTTTTAGGTAAGATGGTGTATTCCTATTGACACATTCTAGGTCTCTATAACTAATAGTTCTCTGTCTTTTAAAGGGGGGGGGACAAGGATTTATTGTGCACTTTTGTTGTGTCAATAACACTTACATTATTACTATATTCCTTGGAGTGTGCATGGAAATACTCTGGTCAACACCTCCTGGATTCATTTCTGTCTGAAATTCTCGAGATACAGTTTGACTTTGGATGGCATCCTGCAATTATACTCTTTACACTGCCTGTTTTCTTCCATCCAGTAGAGGCAATTAACCAAATTGAACACTTGGATTGAGCTGGATGACACTGTTTAAATTCTGGATTCTGCATGTCACTCCAGAGTTTGGATTGAAATGGTTTAAGCTTTGTCATGAATTTTAGTGTTTTCCAAAGTCTGACCCATCTTCTGCACCAGGTTCTCAGCTTCCTAATGACCTGTCAATGCAGTTCCTCATGCTGTGGTGACCCCCAACCATATTCCCTTGTTACTTCATAACTAAAATTTTGCTGATGTTATGATTTATAATGTAAAATATCTGATATACAGAATATCTAAGATATGATCTCCAAACAAGTCGTCACCCACAATTTGAGATTCCAGTTCACAATCAGCACTGGAAACATGGCAAGACATTCCACACTGCCTAAAATATACCCACTCAATTCTTCCTGTTTAAAGTCACACTCAAATTTTAATTATTTGGAACAATAAGTGTGTGTCTGAGACCCAGAGGTAAACATGAACAAAATGCCACTTTTACACATAAAGGCACAGCTTCCATCTTTTAGTCTCCTGGGAATTTTTACAAATACCTAAAAAGAGTTTTTTTAAAAATCTATATCTACTTCTCCCCCAAGCCCTAATACATGCTCATATGCATTACCAAGTGCAGGGATATGCACTGTAGCCACAGCTTACATGCCTCTAAGTAATACTGTATTGATTTATAGTTTGCACAAATTGCAATAAATGGCATCTTCTGTTATGTGGTGGGTAATAGATTGTTCTGGAGTGAATACAAGTCCATAATTCATTCAAGGGCTATGCTGATGCCATAAACTAAAGCTCAACCCTAGGCAATTAATCTATGGCAGTTGAATGTGGAGAATGAATTTTAGGATGGTGTTCAATTTGGTGACTATTATTTTAGTTGAAGCTTAATTAACTCGACATATGTAAGAAGTAAAAGAAGCATTTTCAGGGACTTTTGCCCTTTATTCCACCTTCCTAATGTCTTTTTTTTCTCTACCTGGCTCTCCAGAATGGTCATTTCCCTCTTCAATACCAGACTAGGAACAAAGAAAGGCTGTTTCAGAGACTGCTGGCTGAAACATTTCTACTGTAGAGCCCAAACTCAAGGGAAATAGGCTGGGCTGTTGTATTTGTCACATTCCATAACACCAGGCATCTATCAGAGGTGCAGTAGCCTAAGCAGCCTAAACTTGAGACACCCAAGGAAAGGGTGAAATGTTTTTAAAGATTTAGTATCAGTCACTGTCACAAAGATTCTCTAGCCTCTGTCCCATCTTCCTCAGTTTCCTGTGTAAAAGACAGAGATTCCCAGTCTCCTAGAAAATGTGCTGATCTTCCAAAAGGCAAAGATAAGTAAACTCAAACCATAAGGGAATCCATGAGAGCAATGTCTTCACCCATTCAGCAATCACAAACCAAAGCTAAGCCCTTCATAATAGATGATTCCCACCACTGAGTAGAAAAGAAGAAGCAGAATGACCTCCAATCTAGTCATTTTCTGGCTTGACTGGGTCTTGAGTAACCATCTTCTCCAACTTTCCTCCTGAAGACATGACCAAGTTTGTGATGTCAGTGAATAACCATGAAGACATGAGTGGGTGGTGTCATCCAATTAGCATGAAGTGATGTCAGCTAATAAGCATAAATAATCCAAAATATTATACATTAGTTAAGAACAAAATTGAGTCAAGACTAGGTAGAAAAGAATCATGATGTATTAGTCTTGCTTTTCATTTGTTTATGCAGATGAAAAATGAAGGTACACACATGAATGATAGGAGAATCTACTCACCAAGAAGAGTTAATGACTTCAAATATATATTTACTTTACAGAGCTGTGAGGGACATAAAGAACAAGACGTCAAAACAAAACTACAAAACCGTAACCCACAACTATACCTGCGATCATAATGATGGTCCTCACTAGAGAGACAGAGAGTCATCAAGGATATGGAGCCACATGACACTAAAATGAAAACAGCAAGATTTTTTTTTGCTATCACCTGGGGCATTCATCCAGACAAATAATAATACCCTTGGTTACAAAACGAATTCATGAGCTTACCACTAACACAAAGTATATCCTTCCAAATAATTGAATTAAATGTATAAATTACAGAAATATAACAAGACACTAAAGTGTCTGAAATGTTTTAAAAGCTGAACAAAAATGAAACTACATGACAAAGTTTGCTTTATATACCTGGACCAGTGCTTAGTGAAATTTTACAGCAAGAAATGACAATCCAGGGGAAAAAGGTGATGAGTAAACAGGATAGACTTCCATCATAAGACCACGAGAAGCAAAAGTGAATCTAGGGGGAAACAACAACATGTTAATGTCATTGAAAATAGAAAACTAGGCAATCTGTGTCATCACACTATGACAACTGGAGACCCCGAAACCTCCTGATCCACAGCTGGCTAGGAGTGAGTGGAACCCAGCCCCCAGGCCAAGCAGAGACCATGGTCTCCAAACCTCTCCCTGGGGACACAACACCTCACCCACCAACCACACTCAGCACTGCCCTAAAACAAAGAAAACTGGGAGAGACCCCTAAGCCCAATCTCCAGCAAAACATAGCTAGAGGGTCACTCAGTGTGCAAAACCAGACCCAAACCACAAACAATATCACCATACACCAATAACTGAGGACCCCGAATCCTCCTGATCCACAGCTGACTAAGAGGTAAGTGGCACCCCAGTCTCCAGACCAAGCAGACTATGGTCTCCAAACATGGCCTAGGGACACAGCACCCCACACCTCAACCACACCCAACTCCATCCTAAACCAAAGAAAGCTGGGAGAGAGCCCCCCCAAGCCCAATCCCCAGCAAAACACAACTGGAGGGACATCCCATGGGCCAAAACCCCACCCAAACTGCAATCTGCTTCATCACACTCCAACAACTGGAGACACCAAAGCCTCCTGATCCATAGCTGACTATGAGCCAACTACGAGACGATTAAAACAACCTCTGTGACAACTGGAGACACAGCTCCTTGGACTACAGCCAACTGAGAGCTGAATAATAGCAGCCCCTGCAGTTACTGGAGACATACAGCCCCGGGCCCACAACTCACTAAGAGCCAACCAAGAGCTGACTAAGAGTGAACCAAAGAAGCAATGGGCAGATGCCATATAAAAATATAAAGAATAGCAAAACACAACCAGAAGAATCTGGTGACTCTACAACATCAAGAACTGAGCATAACAATGAAAAATAAAAAGAGGGAAATTACTTTAAACACAATTTTATGAAGATAATAGAAGCTTTAAAAGAGAATATAAAAAATTCTCTTAAAGAAATAGAAGAAACTACAAACAATTTGAAGAGATTAACAAGTCCCTGAAAGAAAATAAAGAAAACAAAGAAAAAGAAAAGAAACAGGTGAAGGAAATATTCTGGGAATTAAAAGTTGAATTAGAAGCAATAAAGAAGGCACAATCCAAGGCAAAGCAGGAAATAGAAAACTTGAAGAAATGAACCACAACTACAGATGCAAGCATAACAAACAGAATGCAAGAGATGAAAGAGAGAATCTCTGGAGTGGAACATTCAGTAGTGGAAATAGATATGTCAATCAAAGTAAGCACTAAAACCAAAAAAGTCATAACACAAAATGTTCAGGAAGTCTGGGACACCATGAAAAGACCAAACCTGAGAATAAGTGGAATTGAAGAAGGAAAAGAATACCGGTTCAAAGGCACAGAAAATATATTTAATGAAATCATAGAAGAAAACTTTCCAAACCTAAAAAAGGAAATGTCTATAATGATACAAGACACTTACAGAACACCAAATAGACTAGACCCCTCCCCCACAAAAAAAAAGTCTGCTTGCCACTTAATAATCAAGCCATTAAACCTATGGAACAAAGAAAAAGGCCAAATTATCTATAAAGGCAGGCCCATCAGAATAACACCTGACTATTCAATGGAAACAATGAAAGCAAGAAGGTCCTGGTCAGATGTTATACAGACAATAAAAGAGCATGGCTGCCAACCCAAACTTCTATACCCAGCAAAACTATCATTCACCATAGATGAAGTAAACAAGATATTTCATGACAAAACCAGATTTAAACAATGCCTATCCACAAATATGGCCCTACAGAAAGGACTAGATGGTAATCTCCAACCTAAGGAAACCAGATAGACCCATGAAACCACAAACAATTGATAATCCAGCAGAAGAAAAACCAAAGAAAGGAAATAGACACAAGCTACCACCAAAAATAAGAGGAAATCAAAATCACTGGTCATTAATATCTCTCAATATAAGTGGACCCAATTCGCCTATAAAAAGACACACCCTAACATGATGGATGCTAAAACAGAAGTCATCCTTCTGGTGTATACAAGAAACACATCTCAACTTCAAAGACAGACACAGGCTCAGAGTAAAGGGTTGAGAACAGACTTTCCAATCAAATGGTCCTAAGAAACAAGCTAGTGTAACCATCCTAATATCTAACAAAATAGACTTCAAACTAAAACCAATCAAAAGAGGCCAGGACATTACTTATTCATCTTAGGAAAAATCCACCAAGATGAAGTCTCAATCCTGAATATTTATGCCCCCAACACAAGGACACCTACATATATAAAAGAAACACTAGCAAAATTTAAACCTTACATCAAACCCCACACACTAATAGTGGGAGACTTCAATACCCCACTTTTGTTCCGCGCCTATTTCTCGCCCGCAAGAAAAGGCACGGTACACACTTAGGATCCTTCTGCAGTATAACTTTAATGTATCTTAGGGGAGAGCATTTAGCTTACGGAAAATGGAGAGGGGGGAGAGAGAGCTGGCAGAGGGCCGGCAGGGAAAGAGAGAGGGTGAGGGAGAGGGAGCTAGGCTAGGCCCCGGCGTGGTCTGGGCCGGGCCATCTGCCACGTGGCCTAGAGCCCGCGCCCGGGAGCCGGGCCCGCGTCCGTGCAGAGGGAGAGAGCCATGAGGTCCCGCGCCCGATTTTATATAGGCCAACGGCGCCTGCATTAGACGTATCATCTTCCTATAGGTCGTAGTTCAGAATCCCACATGACGCCACGGGAAAGGCGGAGAAACCAGACCAGTCTCGCGAGATTACCAAACGCATGTGCTCTCTACTGACTCAGGCGGGTTGGCCAGCATTAGTTATGGCGCCACCTAGAGGGGCTGGGGCCAACGGCTCCCAACAGTTCACCCCTCTTAAATTAGAAAGCAATGTGGGAAACTGTAAGAGGGTGGAGATAGTGGTCATCCCCCAAGATATATTGTGGACTTGCGTGGGCGTCATTTCTAATCTCTCAACAGATCGAAATGTCCCCAGCCTGTCCTCTGCCTTTTGTCGGGAAGGGATTTGAGGCAGGCACCCTTATGCAGGATAACATATCTCCCAGGACATAGCTATGTCCTGTGTGATGCCCTTGGCCCAACACCCCTCTCAGTTAGCTGGCTGAACACTCCACCTAGTGCAATGGACAGAAGTGTCCTAGGTGTGCAGGAGCTGTCCGAGCCATAATATCCCTATTGCTTTAGCATAATTAGTCATACCTTTACTGAGGTTCCTGAGTCTAGGGCCATTAAGGCTTGAGCCGAAACTGTTTTGTTTCTCTGACTTTGGATTCTGAACTTGCAAACCATCTAGAGAAGAATGACCAGTCTTTTGCAAAAGGCCAGGCCAAGCGTACCCACCCCCACCCCCTTTTTGGAGTAGGGGAAGGCTGAGGGATTCCACGGAGAAAGCTCTCTGGTCAGCGACAGGTCTAGCCGAGTGGAATTGGCCAGGACGATCGCCATTTGCAGGTCACGAAGGGTCTGTCCAAACTCAGACGACCAATCCTGTAAGAAAATTGAGAAAGGCTTCTCGAAAGATTAGCTGTCTTTGTAAAGTTTTTATATTGAATAGAGGTTATGCATAAGCCAGCAAGTTTTTGCTCACACCTCAATTGTGCCAATTATTGGGGTGGACAATTTGTTAACCGCCTGTGCAGTCTGCACTATTTTTGAAAGAGCACTAGCTGAGGCCCCTATGGCAGCTGTGACAATGATTTTTACAATACCAGCAGAGATTTTAAAATCTCTTTTTTGTCTAAATGGCTGTGAGTTACTGGGGAACCACGGTGGTGTGGGCACAAATCGTGGCATGTGGGCCGCTACTGCAAAGAAATAAAGCTGAGCATCTCAGCATAAGGCATAAAGGCAATTATCAAATTTGTATCTCAATTTATCTATAATTTCTGAAGCATTGCTAACAATCTAAATAACTGGTGGTTAAATTGGGAGAAAATGAAAATATTTTAGGCGTGGCCCAACCTATATTTTTGGATTGGCAACTGTTACATGGTAAAATTGAATTTTTATCTGGCCTGCCTGAGCAAAAGGAAGCCAATTTTGGTTTTATTAAACTCTGTTTCCTTTGTCAGGCTGCCGAGAAAATTTTTAGTAATATATCTGAACTATTTTTAACTAAAACATAAACTTCTCTCTAACCCCAAACTTCTATTTTCTTTAAAGCTATGTCTAAATCTTTATACATCACCGGCATTGGCAGAGGGAAGGTGGGCATTATCTTCTATCGCTGTCACCAAACACATCAACTGGAGAAGGCGAGGAGCTCTGGGATCCAAACTGGATTTTTTTTTATCCTGTGGAAAAACACAGACAGCTCCCCGGGATCTTATTAAAATAGGATCCGGGCCTTTTCATTTATATTCCCCCTTTCTGTTTTAACAAATAGGATTTTAAGGTCTGATGTGCACGTTTAATAATGCCTTGTCCTTGAGGGTTGTATGGTAACCTGGTAAGGTGTGTCACTTGTATTTGTGCACAAAATTGGGCGAATTTTTGGGAGCTATAAGCTGGCCCATTATCAGTCTTGAGGCAAGCTGGTTTGTCTCAGGCGCTCTATGCCTCTAAGCAATGTTGAATAACATGTATGGTCTCAATAGAAACATGTATAAATTGAAGCTTTTTGCAGCTTACAACGGATTAGCAAAGGCAGCAGCGACCAGGCGTGTAGCTTGGTCAGCCAAATTATTTTCTTTGCTCATAGGGCCCGGGAGTCCCGAATGTGCCCATATATGGGTAATATAGAAGGGCTATGGTACAAAACAGAGCAGACACTGTATTGGAAGGATTAATAACACTGGCCGTTTTAAGTAACTGAAGGGCATTTACCACATAATGGGAATCAGACACAATATTAAGCGGACAATCAAACTTTTGTAAAACTTCTAACACAATTAGACATTCAACTATCTGGGGTGATTTTTGACCAGACACAATATTAAGCAGACAATCAAACTTTGTAAAACTTCTAACACAATTAGACATTTAACAATCTGGGGTGATTTTTGACCAGACACAATATTAAGCAGATAATCAAACTTTGTAAAACTTTTAACACAATTAGACATTTAACAATCTGGGGTGATTTTTGACCAAAATCTTTGAAAAATGTCTGTGAATTTATAATATAAGCACCCCTTCCATTTCCTGAGCCATCTGTATATACAGTTAAGCCATCTTTTAAAGGCACTGAGGAAGTAACACGTGGATATACCACAGGGTAATAAGCCAAACTGTAACAAAGGATATTTAGGATGATTATCAATTTTTCCAGGAAACATCAAACAAAGGCTTTAAATCTGTAGTGGGAATTTTCAAAAAAGGTCTAAGCCAATTAATATATTTTATGGAAAAGTGGAGGGCTTAAAAATATGTTTTCTAGCAAGCTGTTCCGCAACAGGCTCAATCACTGCCTTAAGCTTATCAGAGGTCAGTGGCCACTGAGGAACCCATACCGGCACCTCTGTTTTTCAAGGTATGAATCGTGCTGTCTCAGTGGCACCTAAGAAAAACCTAGGCCCTGTCTTTGCCTATGAATCTTGGGCGTGGTTTGTCTTTGTCTTAACCGCCCCAGGCCCTGTCTTTCCTCATACCACGAGGAGCCAAACTTTAAATTTAAATTTTTAAGTTTCTGTACCTTTAGTTTCTGGTTCCCTATCTCCCCCAAATCTTTTATTTTTCTGGGGGGTCCTTTTTTACTTATCGAGTATTCCTATTTTCAAGTTTCCGTACCTTTAGTTTCTGGTTCCCTATCTCCCCCAAATCTTTTATTTTTCTGGGGGGTCCTTTTTTACTTATCGAGTATTCCTAACTCCCCCATATCTTTTATTTTTCCGGGGGTCTTTTTTTACTTTTTCTGGCGCGCGCCTAACCTCACATGGCTCCCGGTTTCTGACATGTTGCCCCGAACTTTCTTTATGATATCTCGCCCTCTAGCTATCAGATCTCTACAGGCCTTCTCTTCTACAGAGTTCTTTAGAGTACCCTGTGCCATCTCAATACCACGCTGCCTAAGCAGGGAGTCTGGTGCTGTTATGATAGACTGGGGGGATCCCACTGACCAGCGGAAGCAGAAAACAACCACGAAGAAAACCAGAAACACTGCCAAAGCAAGCACTAAGGCCTCAAAAAATCCTTTCAAAAGTCCCAAACCAAAGTTCAGTTCAGACATACCTCTCCGAGTAACCTGTCCGCAGTTCTGAATCCTGTCTGGCGGTGCAGACGATGTAAATTCCCGGGTTCCGGCACCACTTGTTCCGCGCCTATTTCTCGCCCGCAAGAAAAGGCACGGTACACACTTAGGATCCTTCTGCAGTATAACTTTAATGTATCTTAGGGGAGAGCATTTAGCTTACGGAAAATGGAGAGGGGGGAGAGAGAGCTGGCAGAGGGCCGGCAGGGAAAGAGAGAGGGTGAGGGAGAAGGAGCTAGGCTAGGCCCCGGCGTGGTCTGGGCCGGGCCATCTGCCACGTGGCCTAGAGCCCGCGCCCGGGAGCCGGGCCCGCGTCCGTGCAGAGAGAGAGAGCCATGAGGTCCCGCGCCCGATTTTATATAGGCCAACGGCGCCTGCATTAGACGTATCATCTTCCTATAGGTCGTAGTTCAGAATCCCACATGACGCCACGGGAAAGGCGGAGAAACCAGACCAGTCTCGCGAGATTACCAAACGCATGTGCTCTCTACTGACTCAGGCGGGTTGGCCAGCATTAGTTATGGCGCCACCTAGAGGGGCTGGGGCCAACGGCTCCCAACACACTTTCACCCTTGGATAGGTAAATCAGACAGAAACTCAACAGAAAAATAAGGGCTCTAATAGATGTTATGACCTAAACGGATTTAATAGATATATACAGAACCTTCTACCCAAACACAAAGGAATATACATAATTCTCAGAACCCCGTGGAACTTTCTCTAAAATTGACCATAACTTGGTCATAAAGCAAATATCAACAGAAACAAAAATGGGAATAACTCCTTGTACAATATCAGACCACCATGGTCTAAAGTTAGAGTTCAACAACAACAAAAAAATCACAGAAAGCCTACAAACTCATGGAAACTGAACATCTCTCAATTAAACCAGTCTCTGGGTCAAGGAAGAAGTTAAGAAAGAAATCAAAGACCTCCTAGAATTTAATGAAAATGATCCACAACATACCCAAACTAATGGGACACAATGAAAGAGGAAAACTCATAGCCCTAAATGCCTATATGAAAAACCTAAAGAAATTTCACACAAGAGACCTAACTTCACAGCTAAAGGCTTTAGAACAATTACAAGCAAACTCACCTAGAAGGAGTAGATGGCAAGAAATAATCAAACTTAGGGCTGAAATCAATACAGTAGAAACAAAAAGAACAATACAAAGAATCAATGGATCAAAGAGTTGGTTCTTTGACAAAGTCAACAACATAGATAAACCCTTATCCAAACTAACCAAGAAGCAGAGAGAAAATATCCAAGTTAACAGAATCAGAAATGAAAAGGGGGATGTAACAACAGACAACCATGAAATCCAGAGAATTATCAGGTCATATTTTGAAAATATATACTCCACTAAAATGGAAGACCTAAAAGAAATGGACAGCTTTCGGGACAGGTACCACTTATCAAAATTAAATCAAGATCAGATTAAAGACCTAAGAAGACCTATGACCCCTAAGAAAATTGAAGTTGTTATTAAGTCTCCCAAGTGAAAAAAGAAAGAAAGAAAAGCCCAAGACCAGATGGTTTCAGTGCAGAATTCTACCAGATATTCAAAAAACTAATATCAATACTCCTCAAACTGTTCCATACAGTAAAAACTGGAGGAACATTGCAGAACTCTTTTTATAAAGCCACAATCACCCTGACACCCAAGCCACTCAAAGATGCAACAAAGAAAGAATTACAGACCAATCTCCCTTATGAGCATTGAAGCAAAAACACTCAGTAAAATTCTGGCAAACTGAATCCAACAACATTTCAAAAAAAACCATCCACCACGGTCAGACAGGCTTCATCAAGAGACGCAGGAATGATTCAACATCAGAAAAACTGTGAATGCCATCCATCATATAAACAAACTGAAAGAAAAAAAAAAAACATAATCTCTTTAGATGCTGATAAAAACCTTTGACAAAATCCAACACTCCTTCATGATAAAAGTCCTGGAGAGATCAGGAATACAGGGAAAATGCCTATATACAATAAAGGCAATATACAGCAAGCCAACACCCAGCATCAAAATAAATGGAGAATTACTCAAAGCTGTTCCACTAAAATCAGGAACAAGACAGGCTGTCCTCTCTCTCCTTATCTATTCAATATCATGCACAGTTTTAGCTAAAGCAAAAAGAGAACATAAGGAGATTAAGGGTATACAAATTTGAAAGAAAGAAGTCAAACTATCTCTACTTGCAGATGATATGGTTGTATACACAAGTGACTCCCAAAATTCTATCAAGGAATTCCTAAAGCTAATAAACACCTTCAGCAATGTAGCAGGGTACAAGATTAACTCAAAAGAAAAAAAAAAAAAAAAACAATAGCCGTCCTATATACTAAGGATAAAGGGGCTGAAAAAGAAATAAGGGAAACATCACTCTTTATAATAGCTTCAAATAGCATTAAATATCTTGGCATAACTCTAACCGAAAAGTAGCAAACCTGTTTGACAAAAACTTTAAGTCACTGAAGAAAGAAATTGAAGAGGATATCAGAAAATGGAAAGATCTTCCATGCACCTGGACAGGTAGAATCAACATAGTAAAAATGGCAATTTTACCAAAAGCAATCTACAGATTCAATGCAATTCCAATCAAAATCCCAACACAACTTTGTACAGACCTTGAAAGAACAATGCTCAACTTCAGATGGAATAACAGGAAATCCAGGATTGCCAAAGCATTCCTGCTCAATAAAAGAACTTCAGGAGGAATCATCATCCCTGACCTCAATCTATACTAGAGAGCTATAGTAATAATAATAATAATAATAATAATAATAATAATAATAATAATAATAATAATAATAATATAAACCAGCCTGGGACTGGCATAAAAACAGAGTTGTGGATCAATGGAATTTGATCAAAGACCCCAACATTAACCCCAACACCTATGAACACCTGGGTTTTGACAAAGAGGCCAAAAATATTCAATGGTAAAAAGATAGTATCTTCCACAAATGGTGTAGGCATAATGGAATAGTAGTATGTAGAAGAATGCAAATAGATTCAAACCTATCACCCTGCACAAAACTCAAATCCAAGTGGATCAAAGACCTCAACATTAACCTTTAAAAAAGGCATCCTAAAATTTGCAGGCAAATTTATGGATTTGGAGAATATCCTCCTGAGCGAGGTATCATAAGACCAGAAAGATAGGCAGGGATGTATTCACTCATAAGTGAATTTTTGACAAAAAGCAAAGAATACACAAGCTGTAAACCACAATCCCTGAACAGCTTTGGATCAGAAGGAACTTAAAAGAGACATTCAATGATTTCCCTAGGATGAGAAAATAGAGAAGATCACCTTAGCAAATTGGGGTCATAACAGGCTGCAACTAAGAAGAGGTGGGAACAAATCATGAAAGAAGGAGATGGCTGAGTGAGAGAAAAGCAAAGAGGGAGAAAAAAAAGATGGATATCTCAACAGAGGAAGCCAGTGTGGGGTTGGAAAGAGACCGGGTGCTAGGGAAACCTCCAAGAACTCACAGGATGTCCCTGGCTAGGTCTCCAACCAATAATGGAGGGGTGCCTAAACAGTACTTCCCCTATAATCAAATGAATAACCACCCTAATGTCATCACAGAACCTACATTCAACAACGAACAGAGGTAGAGGCAGAGATCCATGGCTGAGCACTGGGCAGAGCTCCTGGTCCAGCTGCGAGCAGGGGGTGAGAGTCTGTATGAGCAAGGAGATAGGGATTATGAGGAAAATTCCCACAGTGATGGCTGGGTGGAGCTCTGGGGAGCTCACTGAATCAAGAAGAGCCACCAGGAAAGCATCAGGTAAAGGAGCTAGGCCCTCCAAGGGTAGGCAACTGTCAATTGCCATGGGCAGTATGTGAAGCCTGGAGGGGTGGGATCAGACTGTGTTCCTGTGCATGGCTGACACTTTGGAGCCCATTCCCTGCAGAGGAACACACAACTCAGTCTTGATATTGGGATGAGGAAATCAGACTTGCCTGGAGTGGATGTGCCATGCTGAGCTGACCCACCTTAGGACTTCTTGACCTTTGAGGGGAAGGGGCTGGTGGATGGGGAGGGGGGCATGAAGGCTGATTAGGAGGGATTGGGAGGAGCAAAGGGAGGGGAAGCACAAGGATACATGTAAAAAAGATTTTTTTAATAGATAAAATAAATAAATTTTTAAAAAAGAAAATAGAAAACTAGTCAGGAAAATGGCTGAATTCAAGGTTATTAGAAAGATCAGGAAGGCTTATAAATAAATATCTACCAAGACAAACAGGTTATTTAAAAAGGTGAGCAAAAGTTCAAAAGGTCAACAGAGTGACAGAGAGATACCATTAGATGGCCATTGTGGTGGCATATTATAAGGTCATGTTTATAAGTGTTTAACTTATATATGTCTCTACTTAAACAGAAGGAACAATTTCCAATACATTTTACAGGACTAGCATCATAAAAGCAAATGCAAACGGTACAAAAAGAATCTGTGGCTTACATTTAACATCCGTTCATGAACTACAAGAAAAGTCTCAGCAAATAACATGAGGGATTCCATTAGACTCATGAAGTGTCTTTAGCAATTCTAGAGTTGATGCCATATTTAATATACCTGTTCTACATACATCAAAAACAAGACACGGATTTTCATCTCACCACTTCTATTAATATTATATTGAAGATCTTAGCCAATAGGGTATTATTAAAGGAACAAAGAATAAAAGGAATCAAAATTTCTCCTATCCAATGATAAAATAAAGCTAAACTTCATTTTTAAGTATGAAAAAACTGTATAAATAAAAAAAATCAATATATTTTTAAAATATTCTAAAGCAAATAATTGAGTTTATCAGTACTACAGATGAAAGATTCACAGTATTTCTGTAGATTAGCAATATAAAATTAGAAAGCAAATTGTTTAAAATAGCGTTTGCAATAATCCATTACAAAAATGAAATAGGAGTAGATCTTATAAAGCACCTCTGCATCAGGAATTTGTGCTGCCAACAAATTTTTGGTTGTTCGACATTCTCTGGGAACCTAGTTCTCATAGAGAAAACTGGCTCTCCCTCCCTCAGCAGCTAACAAAGCCAACAGTTCCTTGCTTAGAGATGGAACTTGATCCTCAATTTCTCTCTTCATGCTGGGATTTTACCTGATGAGGGCTTCCATAGGCTTCATGCGTTCTGTCACCAACTTTGTGAGCTCATGTGAACAGCTGCTTTGCTATTTCCACAAGGCATTGTTTCCTTATAACCATCCACAACCTCTATCTCTCACATTCTCTCTGCCTCTTCTATGCCGTGATCCCTGAGCCTCGGGAAGAGATGTGGTGTCTATTTTCCATTAGGCCTGAGCACTCAGTAGTCTCTTATTCCCTGCCCCTGGACCAGCTGTGGAGCTCTGTGCTGATCACCATCCACCACAAATAGAAGCTTCTCTGATGAGAACTGAGTGATACATTAGTCTCTGGGTAAAAGAAGTGATTCAGAATCTTTTTAATACTTTATACACTGAGAAAAATAATATTAGTAGGTTCTCCTCTAGATTGATAGGTACTATCCATAGTACCTGGTGTGGATTTCATGCTGTGAGTCAGATATAAATCCATCAGAAAATAATTGGTTATTCCTATTAAGTTAGACTAAAAATAGTCCTTTAAAATTACACAATTCTTTAAAAATGGTGATTGTAAACTTCATACAATAAGTCACATCAAAGACTGAGTCGGTTATTAAGTATTTCCCTCTGGGAAATTGAAGAAATAAGAGAATAATGAGAAATAACAGAGAAAAGCAACTTTGTTGTACAGGATACAGTTTCAGAAGAATGCATCTGAGTAGAATTCTATAGCCAGCACAATTGGGACAGTAGTTAGCCAACAGAAGAAAAAGAGGTGTTAAACACTTGAATCTGAATATTCAAATGCCCAATACATACTTCAGAGAGTACCTAGCCGTGTTAGTCAGCATCAGGATAATGCAAGGTAAAACCATGAAATGAAACCGCTATCCAATCATAGAATTTCTAACCAAGACAAACTTCAAATGTTTATAAATATAAAAGAGTCAGAATTCTCGTCCCTTTCCATGGGAGAGCATCTAATGTCTCCCACACTGGAAATTTATTTGGCATTAACACCTACAGCTGAAATGCTCACACTCTGTGACTCAGCTGTCTCCCTCTGAGGCTATGGATGTTTGATACCAAAATACATGTACTAGGATATTTCCGTAAGCATGCTATATCAGTTGTCCATTGATGATGTAGCAATGAACTTCATGGCTTAAAGAAACACAGATGTATTTTCATATAGTTTTTAGTTCTGTTCTCTAAAATGTGCCTGCAGGGTAAAGAAAAACCATGAGTCGGGAGACTATCCCTCTGGTGAAGCCAAGGGTGGCTCGGTGTGCTCGTCATTTCTGGAAACAAAGCATATTATACTTTCCTCTTGCTTCCGTTGCATCCCCTTCTTGGAGCTTGACTCTCTTGCCTTCCTCTCACAGATATTTATGGGAGAAAATGCAGAAAATGTCCCCATTTAAGACTCCTCAGTTTAATGCCCTCTGTAAACATCTCCTTGGCCTCCAAAGGTAATTTATGCAGCAATTAGAATGAGGACACCTGTAGAGAACTGTCATTCTGTCACAAACTGCAGGAAACTTTTAGACATTTCAAGAACTACCTGGAATACAACAAAACAATGAGAATGAGAAATCACCAACTATAAACAGCATTATGAGTGAATTTCAAACCCTAGAACGCCTGACAATTGTAAGAATGAAAGATCACGGGAAGGTGCTTAATCTCACTCCAATTTGATATGCCATGCTTTGTTCATATGTCATGGGAAGCTGGAACAAAAATGGAGGAGGAATGGATTAGGTGGTGGTGGTAACAGAGGGGAGGTGGTGAAGGGCTAGGAAGATAGGAGGGAGGAAAAACTGCAGCCAGGATGTGAAATTAATTAATTAATTAAAAATAAATAAAATGAAAATAAACAGTTCTGATGATTCATAATATTTTAAATTAATTTCACATCCTAAAATACCAGGGAGCAATACACAGTCTCTGATTACATACAAATTCTGAATTAATATTACAAGCATAAGACTGAATAGAAGTATTTAGAAACAAGATTACCTGAGTACATCTGTTTACAAGAAGAGGCAGAAGCATCTAGTGATAAAAGTTAAGATACTTGTAGCTCCCTCAATAGGAATCATGCCTAGCTAGGAACATGAGGAGATTTCTGAGGAGGTCAATGATATGTTATGTCTTGATCTCGGAGCCGATTCACAAACACATTCAATTGGAAAATTTGCCTCAAAGGCACATTTATCTGTTAAATAGTTCATATCAGTGAAACTCATAACATCTTTGTTCTAAAGGTTCTAAGAATCAAGGCTGCCCTGGGTACATAAACGTATTTAGTGCCATGAGGAAAATGCACCCTAAACCAAGATAGGATAAACATATAACTAGAGTTGTGCAATTTCTTATCCATCTGTTTTGTGTTATTGAACCTTTTAGTCCGCAGTTTCCTTCTCTGAAGGGAGGGGGACAATACTTGTTGCCTCTGCCTCATAGCACCGCAGCCTGTAACGTGGGTGAAGACAAATGGAAGAGATGCATAGATGCTGCTTCTCTGCTTCGTGTTGAAATCTGCATTCCAGCGGAGCAGCAACTGTACCGAAGAGAAACAACGACCTCAGAAGTTGTTCCTCTGCTTCCTTCCCAGTGCCATGTTTAAAAACAGTTGCCAAGCATCATAAAGTTGCTCCACACCCTGTATTACTAGTGAAGAAGTGGTTCTTTGTTCCTTTATAAACATGGCCTATTTCTTCATAAAACTGCCAATTCCATTGAGAAAATTCTTACTTTTGTACAAAGATGTGCTGCTTCGGACTGTGAGAGCTACCATCCACAGGGAAAAGGATAGAGTGGGTTGAAAGCTAGGCTGCCCATAAAGAAAACACAGCCTGGAACGTCTCCTCTGTCTGCAAGATATGTCTGAAGGCCAAAGCAAGCCAGACTTCCAGTTAGTCTCCATTGCCTTCAGTAAGGCATAAGGAAGAAAGACAAGCATAAATCCAGCTGCAGAGGAGGAACTGCAGTATAAGAACATGGCACACTTGAGATCTGGCCTGAGTCTTGGAACTGAGACCATAGAAGGCAAACCGTGCTCTTGAGTCTGTAGCATGCATATCCAGGTCACTGAGACCCCACACACAGACCATTTTACAATCATTTCCCTAAGACTTTATAAGTCATGGCTACATTCTCAGCCAGAACCTTTACTTTCATCTGTGACTTTTGATTCTTAGTTTGATTCTTTATTTCTTACCCTCGTTTTTTATGGCCAACGGTAATAATTCATTGTCATAAGGGTGTGTGTGTGTGTGTGTGTGTGTCTGTGTGTGTGTGTGTGTGTGTCGTTGCACATGCACCTGTAGCCCCATGTGTGTGGAGGCCAGAGGTCAGTCTCAGATGTTATTCTTCAGCTGTTAACCTCCTTATTTTTGAGGTGGATCTCTCACTATCCTGCATCTTGCCAAGTAAATTGGCTGAAATCTATCTATCTCTGTCTCCCTAACTGTGGGATTGCGAACGTTTGTCCATGTCCACATTTCTAACATGGGTTCTGAGGATCAAACTCAGATACAAGCCCTTTACCAAATGAGCCAATATTGTATAACTTTTGACCAAGGCATGGGCTACTTATTATATTCTCCTTTTCTCTAGCTCATCTTCCCACTTACTGCTTTATGTGAGAAATGTATTTCCCAATTAGAAACAGGGTTTCCTAACCAACTCCTTATTTACAAGGAGTTCTCTGGTGTTCGCTTGAGAAATAAGCATCTGCCTACTGGCCACCAACCGTAGGAAGCAATTGACTCCTTTTCACTTTGATTAAATAATTGAATTGTCAAGCTCTCATTTCAAATGGGATCACATCTCATCTTTAAACTAATGATGTCTTTTCTTTTTTTACCAATAGCAAATACCGATATCTGGCTCAATCCTCTCTTCCATGGGACAGAATCAATTTTACCATCCAGCAGTGGATCTCTATAACACATCAAGACTCTGTTCTGTGCTCAGTCGGTGGTTTTTCAACCAAATATAGGAAAGAAATGCTGAAAGAACTCCAGGTAACTGAGAAATTAACTATTGCTTTATCCTTACTTCAAGACTAACAAAATTTGCTTCTCCATAGGCCCAAGTAATCATGCTATCTTGTGGGCACAAGACAGTAACTGAAAAGCTATGAGTGGCAGCCAGCCCACAATGCAAGGGTGTATTTTTCGCATTGCTTCACATTACTGTGGTGGTTGCTCTGTTTACTTCACCTCCTGTTAGGATTATTAAAAAAAAAAAATCTGAATTTCCAAAATGTAAGACATTCCTTATACAATGTCCAAATTCAAATGAACTGTATGGGAAAGATAAATCATGATCTCAGACATGCATTCAAATCTGAAAACAAAAAAGGGCTCATCTCTCCAAGCAGAGACACCACAAACTTCAAGGATGTAAATTCATCTGTGAAGAAACAGAGGCACTAGCAATCAGTCTATGGGCATAGCAGATGATTGACAGAGTTGGTCTTGCCGGAATTGGGTTTGAACCTATGCAGTTTGGGTCCAAACTCCAGTTCTCTCTCTCTCTCTCTCTCTCTCTCTCTCTCTCTCTCTCTCTCTCTCTCTCTCTCTCTCTCTCTCTCTCTCTCTCTCTCTCTGGCACAAGCAAGAACAGCCCAGATGATTTTTGCAAAGAGCCTGGAGGAGCTGGACAAGAGCTGTCCTTTCCAGAGATTTAGCAATCCCAGGAAGAGAGAGATAGGGATGTTGCACAAAAGAATCCCAGGCCAAGAAAAAGTATTTTTAGGGGAGGAGAGTTTTCAGACCAATTTTAGCCTGATGGGAAAAAGCGTCAGGAAAAAGAGAGATTGAAGATATGAGGGATGGGGGTGGCAGTGGGTGGAAAGTCCCCTTGCCCCTGCCAGAGGGTTGTAATGCATACAATCCCAAAGATGGGTAGACAGACTAAACTTTAAAGGAGATAAGATTCTGAAACAAGGACAAGGAACAAGCAGAACACGGGTGAAGATAAAAATAAATTTTGAATCAGAGCAACGGGAGGTTGAGAGTTCACCGTATATGGCTTCAAGGATCTCTGTGAAATAGGAGGTAATTTCATCTGTTAGGTGGAAAGGGGGGAGCAGAGGGCTTGGCTGAACCATGTAAAAACGCCTTCGAACACCTGTTCTCAGGGCCAAGATAAGAAAGTAGAAGTAAGTGCAAGGCTGGCTGAAATGTACTTGAAGCTGCAATTCTGGTCTGACTATGCTTCCTTAAGCAGGGCCCTGAGAAAAAAGGGCTTGGGATTTGACAC
This sequence comes from Phyllotis vaccarum, assembly GCA_033318265.1. Lineage (NCBI taxonomy): Eukaryota > Metazoa > Chordata > Mammalia > Rodentia > Cricetidae > Phyllotis > Phyllotis vaccarum. Next base: position 16,636,069 of record JARWLC010000001.1, read on the forward strand.
TTTATTCTCTCTTCCATAATTACTGCTTGATACAGGGAGTTTATTAAAGCTCTCTTGCTTCATTTCCCCTATAAAACAAGTTAATAATCCTTGCCCCCTTCCTATCCCATAGGACTTTAACGAGCATTAATTAATATCTTCAAAGTGTCCCAAGTGCCTTGGGAAAGCACTCTGTAAGGGCTTTTTTTTTTTCATCACATTTATTATTCTTGCAATTGCATTTCCCCACCCTCTGTGGAGTGTGGAGAAGGAGTTGAAACACAATTTTGCCAGCTTCCTTCCTTTATCCCAAAATGCTTCTACTAAGCCAGACTAAACTGCCATCCAATGACTGCAAAACGCGCCAGATGTACAAACAAGGAACAACAATACTGTGCAGGGCCCATCGTACCAAAAAGGAAAATCATCAAAAGCTCATCCACGAGCAGAAGCTGTCATCTTTGTAGAGGTCACTGTTGTGTTCAGTGGAAAGAAACCAAAGCAAAGCTTTTCTAAATGGTCCTTTACCCTAAAATGCTCATGACCTGGTAGGAAAAGCCAGGGCTCCGAGCAAAACTCATGAGCCATTAGCAGTAAAGACCTATGGATTAATATAACAATGCTCAATATGAAGACATATTGCTACAAAATTTCTTACAACTTCATATTTTTAACTCATCCTATATCCTTTATTTCTTTCTTGTTATTCATCAAAGCTGTTGGTCACCTATACAAGTAGACATTACAGCTCAAGACAATGAATGTACTTAGCATCCACCTAGACATGTATACACTCGCTTTTCATTATCTAAGAGGCTGTGGTCCTCTTATCTAAATTTATTGCTGAGTAGACAAATACAGCTAAAAGTCTATACCCTTTCTAAACTCCCAGTATTTATATTATTTATTTGCATTAGGACATAGAGAGTGAGAAGTATTCGGTGCTGAGCATTTTCTGACCTTGACCTAAATGGTTTCTTTCAAAATCTCATTAGCCCATGGGTATTACAGGCCATGAGATGGCTTGTATAAAGCCATCAGGTCCCAACAAGAAGTTACTTTTTAAATATTTTTTAATTATTAATATAATTCCTTTTCCACACCCTTCACTGTTCCCCCTCCCTTCCCTTCTCCCACTCCCCACCACTTTTCCCACATCCTCCCATCCCACCCTCCACCTCCATCAAAGGGGGCCAGGCCTCCCTGGAGTGGTCAGCACAGGCTAATGTGTCAAGTTGAGGCAGGACCTATCTTAGGAGAAGTTACTTTTACAAAATTACTTCTGATAAGGAAGCAGGTGCTTGTTATAAAATACACTTGTTATGATTACGTGGAAATGAAAGTTCTTACTTTCCATAAATTTTTGCCAAAGTTGTCCTCTTTCAAAGTGACTGGAGACATGACATAGAATAGTTGATTCTCGTGATATAAGGTGGAAACTAGAAGTTGGCAATTTCTGCAGGCTATGTAAGCCAGGCTGCTTGCTAGATTATTGCTTGATATTACACCCATGACCCCATAACATAGCAAAGCTATAATTAGCTGTCTGGGTAAGAGATAGGAGGAGTGAAGTCCTGCAATAAAGAACAAAGGGGATTTCTTGAAGCTGAAGTCACAGAGCTTACAATACAAAAGTCCTGGGCCATGCATTTAACAGGATCATGGTTTAGATTTTGTGAAATGAGGCTGGACTTGAAGCCCTAAAACAATGTGGAGAAACCTCAAAAATTCTTGCGGCCACTTCACATCTAGAAATTTCTAGAAGATTACATATGTGGCTCTGTGGCATGTACAAAATTACTTTTACAATTCCTCAAATTTGTTTTATCTGAAACTATCAAAACACCAATGCTCTTTGTGTTTTCCATGTGAGTTGGCTTGAGACTAGGTCCAACATCACTTTTACCCTGGTGGAAATCACATGCTGCATTTTTCCCCAAAAGACTTCATGAAATAATACTGCAATCAGTGTCTAAGAACATTGTCCCAAGATAAAGATAGGACAGCAAAGGTGAGAGTGATATTTGAGAGATCAGAGAGGTACAAATGTAGGGCACAATGCAAGTACTCGAAGAGGCAGCATGCAGATGTCCCAGTCACCCACGGTAGCAACTTGTCTAACTAGGACAATGACATCTCCAATCCCACATGCTATTCTAGAATCTTGCCTGTATCCCAGAAAGAAAAATGGCCATGCCTCCTCCCTTTAAATCTGGTCAGGTCTTTGTGAATAAATGACCAATCAGTAACATCAGAATTGACACTGATTTCTGCACCTAGGCCACATGAAGTCTTCCCATGTTGACTGTGTTCTTGCTCGCCTTTAGGAAGCCTGAGGGCCTGGTTACAAACAACATCTGGCCTCTCCTCCATGTTTTATACACATTTAATTCTGAGATTTTGCTCTCCGTGATCTATTTGTCTTCCTGTTTTAATAATTGCTGCTTTGTGAAATGCTTACTGCCTAATGTGGGAAAATATCTTTATCAAACTTACCACCTTCAACACAGAATTGCACCAATTAGTCATCAGAATTAAGAATATAATGTTCATTTCAACAAGGAGTCAGTTCAAGAGAAGCATTTTATTTACATCACGGTGACTATGTGGCTATCATGGTAATAATGAATTCTATACATTGAGAATTAGGAGGGTACATCAGTAAGTATCCTTACCGTGAGAAAATATGTGAGTTAATGTATTTGATATGTATCTACATTTAAAAAGCAAGATACATACCATAAATACATCTGATATGTTAAAATTAACTTACATTTAAACCACTAAAAGTTAAAATTATATGCATGTGTAACTGTAAAGTGCAAAGTTCCTAAGTTTGTAACAACATTGCATCTTTTAGGATGTAGTTCAATTCAATATATACACTTGCACATACATTTTTAGAAACTTTACTACATGATAAGTGTTGAGAATTTCAATAACTTTATTCTAAATGATGAATGATTTTTCCTTCAGCGATACAAATGAAACTTGCCTTCTTTCCTTGGCATTGGAGTTACCTGCATTACCATGTATTCAGTTTTCCTGTAGATCGCAACAAGGGTCTAATTTTCCTGTTATGACATACTTTTTTGTCTACCTGTCCAAATGCTAGATCCTTATGTAATTCATAGGATATATTCTATGAGAAGAACCCCCTTTTTCTCTTATTTTTCAGAATTGTATTAGCTATTTTCACCTATTTAATGTCTGGGTAATTTTAGAGATATTTACCCTCGAGGGTTGGAATTATGTTAAATTGCATTAAACTAGTACACTAATCTGGGGATTATATAGAGAACATATAAATTCTCACTTAAGCTCAAAATACTACCCAGGCAGGCAAACAGAGCTGGGGAGATGGCCTGGGCTTTTCAGTGCCTTTAGACAAAGAAACTTGATTCTCACTCTCTGCCTCAGATACTTCTTATACAACTGACAGATGGCATCATAGATCCAATTAGAGTTCACCCTGGCTCCAAGCAGCCTAGAGAGCTAAGTTTTTTATCCCCCTGCCTTTGAGCCTCAGTGTACTGTGGCCTTCGGACTGTCTCCCAGTTATGAACTCTGTCCTAACATACCAGCCATTATCGTCTTAATCGGAGCAGCTGTGATTACCCTCCAGAGACTGTCAATAAACTAGAGCCTGTTGAAATTCTCTCATGGAAAGAAGACATAGGGAGTGTCATTAGACCCTTGACAGAATCTCCAGCTGTTCCCTCTCTTGTACCAAGTTCCAGCTGGAATTCCAGGCCACTGCACATGGTCTTGGGAAGTAACAGAGAATGCATAGACAATGGAAGGTTAACTGAAGGGGGGTCTTCCTTTTATGCAATTATAGAGACATCATCATCTACTCTGGAGTTGGGTTGTTTTGATGATGCGGCTGTACAGGGGTCACCAAAGCTCCTCTGACTGACCCTTTACCCATAATTCCATAAACAAACCCACTGAATTCATTGGCTCACTGAGTTAGACTTGAGTGGGAATGTTCAGCATATGGTCTCTGTGCAGATCCTCAAAGACATCACACAGCTAATCTGCAAGAGCAAACCCAAGGAGAATGGAAAGACCAATGGAAAGGTTCCAGGATGCTCGACACACCAAGATTGACTATGTCATGACTTGATGTCATGACACAGGATTTATCTGAGCATGACACTCAAATCTCCATTCCTGAAACTGCTAAGAAAAATATTCTTGGTTAGCATTTTGTGGCTTTATTACTTCTTTCTTTGCTATTTTATTAATTATTTACTTACTATAAAAATATTTGGTATATATTTCAAGTTTTGGGGCAATAGTTTCATTGCATATATGTATGTGACATATACATGTTTACATGCACAGACATGTGACCACATTCTAAACTTTTACTACAGAATAAATATGACGTGTGGAAGAAAGAAAAATGTATTTAATAGTATATTAGCCTCGAAACCACTTCTCCTCCCTTTCAAAAGTTAAGCTGTTTACCTCAGAAAAGCCTTACTCGGACCTCATGATTAGTGTATTTGCTTTTTTAGGCTCTGACTGCCCTGTCCTGGGATAGATGGATGATTCCAGCAGCTTGGCAACTTTGTAACAAGCAGCCCAGAACCACTGACCCTCCAGCATGAAGAGCAGGCTGGACAACCCATCTTTCCAGACAAGATCTTTTTTCTCTTTTCATCTTTTTCTTCTGCCTTCCACTTCTCCTTTGTTCTCTTGATTTAGTTTCTGGGATGTTTAATGAACAATACAATTCCCAGCAGCTATAAGGCAAGAAAAACTCAGTTAGGATTATAATCACAATTTCAATTATTTACACATGTTAGAAAATATTGCCATTGGGTGCCTCAAGTTATTTACTCTGGTGTTTCCTTCTGTTTCAAAGTGCTAAAATATTCTCCCTATTCATTACAAACCGATTGTTTTTAACACAATTCTTCCCCTCCCCTCACTGTGTCTGAAACCCAATTTACAGCCTGCTAAAGGCCTCATAAGTTTTTTATGGATTATTTCCTGGGGTCACATTAATCTGGCTCCTTGTTACTTTACACTAATTTCACTTTGCCACAGTAAAGTAACAAGATTCGATCTCTTGGGAATTAATCTATAGAGACCTCTTAATGAGGCAAAGCCAGAATGGAATGCAACTACTGTATTTAATTCCCAAAAGCACAGAAGAGAAGAGGCTTCTTGCCCATCCCTGAGCAGTATTCCCAGGGATGGGTCCAGGAAACAGTAGTGGCCCAGTGACACAGGAAGAGAGACACAGCTGGGCATGGTAAGTCTCGGCTTCCCCCATGCCTATATTATGACAGGAGTCAAAATCACCATCCATGCAAACTCAGGGAGAGAGGGAGATAAACTATGATGGATGTGGAGCTACCTGCCAGTAACCGCAGGCACAGCAGAAGGATCACGTGCCTGAAGCAAGCCTGGACTATAGAATGAGCTGTAATGGAAGTAGAAACCATATGTGGCACCTACAATCCACAGCTTTCCAGGTTTAGGCAGGAGGAGCACCATGAATTTAGGCTAGCCTAGGCTATACGGTGATTCCAGGCCAGCCTGTACTACAGAGTGAGGCATAGTGAGACTCAGTCCCCAAAACAAAATAAAAATAAGTAAATAAAACAAAACAGCAAAGCAGATACAGGAAAGTATCAGCTACACAAAAAAAGATCTCTCTGCTTTATTTTGATCCCCAGAACTTAACCTTCACTATAGAGTACAGCTTCATGAGCTATGTCTTCAAACCTATCTGGAGCTTGCCCTCCAAGGGACCCTTTAGTAGAAAGAAGAATTAAGTTCCTGGCTCCCTAGCTTCCTGTGCAGTTATGTATTGTTCCTACAACTTTCTTTTCCAAGAAGCAAAAGCATCCAACTCTTGCAGAGATTAGTAGAAGCTATGTTGAAAAGTTCACACGAATTTGAATATGAGACATTCTTAAAGATACCTCTCAAACTATGAACTGAGACTCAAGATCACTTCAGGGGCAGGTGAGATGGTTCCGCCAGTAAGGTGCCTGTTGTCAAGGCTGATGATCTGGGTTCAAGACAAAGGACTCTTGTAATGCAAGGATACTACTCACTCTTGCAAGCTTTGCTCTGGCCTCTACTAGTAGACCATGGCATGCACATTCATACATGTGCACGTGCACAAACAAATAATAATTGTAAAAAGAAATAACTTGCAATTGTTATAATTATTATAGAGAATGGTCTGGAACAATGGGGGAAGCATATAAAGAGAATGTATGTTTAAAATACAGAAAGAATATCTGTTCAGCCATTGCATAGCAGCAGGACATAAGGATTCACATTAGGGAGCTACTGTGAGTAATCTGTTTCCATTTTCTCCAAGCAGATTTTTGTCATTTAGCAATAATTGCCTGCTAATAAAACATTTACAAGTAGTTTGCTTTTCGATGATGGACATTCCTATGTATTATCTTACTGAACGTTCTTGCGCGTCAGGTAAAATGGCTGATAATGATAACTCTATTTCACAGGAAAGGAAACTAAGGCTGGAAGGGTTATATCACTGCCAAGTAGTTTTTAAACTAAGATAATAAACACCAATCACACAGCTTCTTCCCCAAGAAAGAACAGGTAACTCCTAGGTGGAGTGATTGTGGTCCATAGACTAACTCTCAGGATCAGCATGGACATTGTTGTTAGTGGAAATTCTTGACATGGCCATGAGCAATGATTTAGCCCTCTCCTACTCTTTTTCCTCATGGTATAGAGGGAGTGAATAATCTGCTTATGGAATTCAGAATAAGAAACTGAACATACTGTTTTCATATGATTTCTACTTCCTGTCTTTCTGATGTCCTATATGAAAGACAGCTTCCCTTTTCACACCTGGATTGTGAACACACAGTGCAATAGACATAAAAGCTACCAGTGCAGGATTGGTTTGCTAGCAAAGTCTTCTTAGCCAATCAAGGAATGTCACCTGCTTCAGTTTAATCAGTAAGAGAGTTGATCTAAACACTGATCTCTGTCTATTCTATTTGACCTGAGATTCCAATTTGAAAGGCAATAAAGGGCAGTTATGTATTCATATCTTGCTCCCCCAACCAAAAAATCCATCAGCAAGTAAATTATACATAATTACAAAGCATCACGAAGAAACTATCCCCATTTATCTAGACCAGAAAAAAACTACAAATTCCCCAAGCATTTATATTAATATGAAGCTAACATAGAACCTAGAAAGATGGTATTTCCTCAGTTGTCATATCAGAACATAGCTTCATTTTATACAAAGACATTGGGAAGAGAAAATACAGTCTGGATGAAATAAAGGGATAGTTACATGTGTGGTACAGAGATGAACAGAGCCTTTAGGTATAATCCGGTGGGCTCAGGTGGTACCATAGACATGATCAGATTTTTTCATGTACTCAAGATATCATGGAACAAAAATTAAATGAGTCAGTAAGCAACTTTTAGTGAGTTGCTCTGGTGACGACATTGTGAGTAGCATGGCAGAGAGCACTTTGAGTGACAGTGGACAGCTATAAATGCAATAATCCCTCAGATATAGTTCAGGCCTGTGCTTCAATTGTGAACCTGCACCTGGTCAAGTTCCCAGTTGTCACCAGTTCATCTAGAAATCCTGACCAATGGGTCTGCCACTAGATCCTTCATTTATCACTCTTTTTAATTGGTTGGATTCATTACTTGAAATATTTTCATCTCCCTTTCATTTAGACATTGGTGCCAATATACTTTCAGCAGAAAAATTAATTAAAGGAAATTGAGTTCAGTGATTAGGCATGGCTCCCGACACTTGCTCTTGAGTGGTAAAATGATGTGAAGAAAATCAATAAAAAAAAATGTCTCTCTCCTTTGTCTAGCTTTGAATATTTAGAATTGAAGTAAAAGGGGGAAAATCCTCTTTCAGACTTCAGGAGATAAAAGTTTTTCAGCTGAAGGGGAATCTGCATTTGCTAGAGAGAGTAAACACTGAGATTCTCATATGACCAATCATCCTATGAATCTACCTAAACTATATAGAAATGTAGCTTAATACAGACCCTTTAAGGTGGAGAAAAAGCAATAGAACATCGCAAGTGGGTTGATTATGTTTGCTCATAGAAGAAGAACTGCAAACAAGACATGTCAGGCAAAATTCAGCTTCGTCAGTAGGTGGAAGAAACACAAGTCAAAATGAGGCTGCATTATCACCTATTAAATTACTGAAAAAAAATTTAAATGTATAATAACCTTGTTTCCATGCACAACAAAGGAAGCCACATGGATGAGTCAGAAGAAGATCCAGGTCCATAAGCAAGTCTGTGAATCCCTCCACTGAGATGTTCAGAAACAGAGTCTAAAAGATGAGTCGAATCAGAACCCGGGGAGGGGGGGCAGATTCAAATAAACAGAAAAAAAATGAAGATGTAACAAGCTCCAGAAGAGCCAGAGGTGGCATTGGAGGCAAAGCACATAGCCAGAGACGTGAGGAAAGGCAGGCTTAGAATAAACAGCCCTCAAAAGCTGTGCTCCAAGGCAAAAGGGAGTAGTAGTAACAGGGACCAGATTTAACTTCTCATCTCAAACAATTAAAAAACTGGGCAAAATATCATGAAACAACAGTTGTCAGAAATTGGACAACTGGCATAGTAGAATAATCAATTCTGGGAGAAGAGAAATAAACAATGACCCAACTTAGTAAGCCAAAAGTGTTTCCAGACCACAAGGCAGGAAAGAAGGTCCCAAAGACAACTTTGCTCTCTCCCTGAATTGAAGGGGGAAACTCTGCTTTCTGAGCCCAGGGTGGATAGAACTAGAAGAGCAGAGGGCTAAACAGAGAAGTATCTTTGTGCTTCCAGAAGTTACCATAGAGTCCTTTGTGACCTTGGAGTATTACATTCATGTGGAGACACTATAAAGGCCAAAGGAAGAAGCAAGACTAAAGAGTTCTGGAACAGGAGGTTTCTGGCCCAACTAGCCACACAGTCCACTGTCGCCACTTGTCTGGACCAGCAATTTCAAAGTTCCAAAGAAATACACAGATGCTTATATTAATTTCATGCTGTTCGGCCTATGGCTCGGGCACATTGCTAGCTAGCTATTTCATCTTAACCCATTTCCATTCATCTGTTCTGCCACATGGCCCATGGCTCATCTGTGTTACCTTACCTGCTGAATCTTGGGAGGCTGGCTTATCTCTCTGACTCCACCCTCCTTCTCCTACCCATGCTCCGATTTCCCTACCTATGGTGCCTGGAACAGGCCAAAACAGTTCCTTTATTTCACAGCATACAGAAAGACATTTCTATATCACTTCCCCTTTTCTGTCTAATCAAAAAAATAAGGTTTCAATTTCAACATAGTAGAATTACATATAACAAAATAGCTATCAAGCAAGAATTATAACGCCTTCCCTAAATAATGTCTGAATCCCACTACATTTTTCACAAAAGGATCTCCAGGGAAACAAAATCATGCTTCTCCCCTCATCAGCCAGAATACACAGAGTGCAGAGCTGATCCTCAGAAGAGCATGCGTTGGGGAGACAACCTGCCAGGGACAAGCTCATCAGTAGAAGTGTCCAAAGTGGAGAATGGGTACAAAATTCCTTAAAAAGAGCATTACACACAAGCTGGAAGAGATAGCTCCATCCATAGAGCACTTCATGTGCTAAAATGAGTTTGGATATCTAGCGCTCATGTAAAAAGCAGAACATGGACATACACCCCTGTAATTCCAGCCTACCTAAGTCTGTGATTCTTCAACTTCAGTGAGAGACACTGTCTCAAAAATCAAGATGCCAGAAATAGGAGACCACTAGACATCAACTTCTGGCCTCCATTCTCTCTCTCCCTCTCCCTCCCCCTCCCTCCCTCCCTCTCCTCTCCCTCCCTCCCTCCCTCTCCTCTCCCTCTCCCTCTCCCTCTCCCTCTCCCTCTCCCTCTCCCTCTCCCTCTCCCTCTCCCTCTCCCTCTCCCTCTCCCTCTCTCTCTCTCTCTCTCTCTCTCTCTCTCTCTCTCTCTCTCTCTCTCTCACACACACACACACACACACACACACAAATAAAAAAACTCAAAAATTAAAAAGTATAAAATTCATAATAATTGTATCAAATCAAAACTACAGACATAAAAAGAAATAAGAAAGTGTGATTACTAAGGGTAGTCATTAGAAGACAGAGAAATAGCATACATGATATAATGATCAGTCAAGGATGCCAATCAGCTCTGATAAATGTTCAATTTATGTTTAAGAAAGTAGTGAAAGTGTGAACATGATCAGCATTAAATGATCTAAGTCAAACATAAAAACTTTGAAAAGCGCAATATTGTAGATGAAAAATGTACCTGGTTAATATTGAGAACACACTACATATAGTAAAAAAAGGGGGACACATACTTGACAATAGGGCTACATTAAACATCAGAGAGAAGATAAGGACCGAAAGAGAGGAAGTCAGTGAAGTGTCGGGTCTCACTATGGGAACTAACGTGCATGTAACTGGAGTTACGTAAAAAGGGGCACCATAGAATGATTTGAGAAAAAACAGTAACTGAATATTTTTAAAAATTGAGAAAGGCATATATCCAGAAAACTACATAAGCTCCAAGACAAAGCAACAAAATTATATCAAACAAATATCAATAAACTCTGTGGACACAAATGATAAAAAGAAAAATCATAAAAGCATCGGATTATATAAAGACAAAGACCATAAGCAAGGCAATCCTGAAGGCTGTGACGTTATAAAGTGACTTTAAAGTATTGAAATGTTGCCAGTCTAGATCTATAATCAATAAAGCTATATTTCAATATCAAAGTGAAATGAAGGCTTCTCTGTAAAAAAATAAATAAATAAATAAAAATAAAATAAATGAACAACACTAGTGTAGACTACTTTAATCCCAGAACTAGGAAGACTCATCAGCAGGGGGCTTAAGTTAAGGGCCAGCCTGAGGTATGCAGCAAAATCTTGTCTCCAAAAAAACAAACAAAAAAAAAAAAAAACTTTGAGCACAAATATGAGACTGTAAACAAACAGACTGAATTGGATAGGGGAGTGTTTTACCTGTATCATCCCTTCAGCCCTTCAGGGAAGATTCCCATCTGAGGAGAAGGCAGCTAAATAGCCTAGAAGGCGGTAATTGAGGAGTTAGGAGAGTAGAAATGGAGCCCACAGGATGGCAGGCAGAAGTATGGTTAGTGTATTCAGGAAACCATCAGGAGCCCAGTGTGATTACGTGAGAGTGAAGAGGAGAAGTGTTAATTAAGTGAGGGGAAGAAGAGTAAGTTCACACAGACAAGAGTCTGAAGTGGTCATCCAAGGGAGAGATGATGGGTTTAGAGCAGGCTGGGATGTAGGAGAGATAGAAAGGCCCAAGTCCTTTGAATGTGTCATTTGACTTTGCAAAGTAACTTTTCAGCAGTGGGTCAATGAAAGGTCTAGAGGCAGTTAAATGATCCTGGCTGGGTCCACCCACTCCTGGACCTTTAAGAACAGAGTCCTTTTCCTAGCTGTGATGGAGGGAAAAGGTCAGAATAATGAAGCATTGTTGGCTTCACAAAGGAGCAAAGTACAAGGAGCCAGAGGGCAGGCAGCAAGCAGAGTTTCGGATGAAGAAGATTCTGCCAGAGCCTCAGAAGCAGACAATCTGGCAAGGCTACCTACGGCTTTAAGCAGCTCTCTGGCTCTTGACTCTGAACTGAACCACTCCTAAGAAACTACTTTGCAAAGTAAAGTGATGTGTCCAAAGGAGTTCGATTAAGATGTGGCTATCCTGGGGGATTATAAGCAGTAAGGGAAATTCGTATAGCAGCCAGAGACACAGTAATGTTCTATGAGCTGTATGGAAAGAAAGAATGGAGAAAAGAAGAGAGGCCATCTTCTTTGTAGCAGGATCAGCTCCTAGGTTTTAACCTTGTTTAAAAATGGGAAGCATCATCATCCTTAAAATCCTAAAAGAACAAACTGACTATCAAAAATGCAAACTGGATGAAATTGCAAAAATGCAAACTGGATGAAATGCAAACTGGTGAAATTCCAACTCTATGTTAAGACTGGCCCCGCAGAAGGGATGGTATGAAATCACCTTCAATACAGATGGAATAAGCTCACCAGAGACAATCTTTCAGATGCAGCAATTGCAAGTTGCCTGCACAGAGTGCATTAAGGGTTTAAGCTGAGTACCCTTCTGCAGTGGCATGCAACAAAGCGTGTGAAGTGGGTATCCATCACTAGAGCTGGTCTGTCATCTACAGAAACTTCCTTCTCAACTGGGAAGATTGTCAAGACCACCCTTGAGTCCCAGCCTCCTAAACCAGTGTTTCCAGAACCCTGAAGTCACTCTTAATCATCTCAGTGAGATCAGTCGATATTCTGCATGCCCACATGGATGAAAGTCATGGCATAACAATCGTGGAGACTGTGTCCCCACATATTCTCAGCATCTGGCCTACATCTGGGCCCCCTCTGAAGGGTGTCACTGATCTCTAGAATTCTTTTCTTCTTCTTGGAACTGCATTTTCTGTAGATCCCATAAGCCTCCGGTGGCTCTGGTTATTGCCACACTTATGGAAACAGGTTCCTTTTGCTGGTAACAAAATATCAAGGAGATTCAAAAGCAATCTCACTCTCTTTCAAATGGAGCCTGTAGAAGGTGACCAACAAAGCAGAGACCCTAACATTCTTCCATGGAGGATCTACCAATGCCTCTCCTTAGACAAAGCGGCCAAGGTTAACAGTAATCACTAACTACTTAGGAGTGTTGTGAGCAGCACAGTCACACATCCATAGCCTGGCAGCAGTGCTTTGAAAACGGTCTTATTATCTCCATGGTACAGGTTAAAAGATTAAGACTTGGATAGCCAAGACAGCTTTCCAGAGTTCTCACAGCTGATCTACAACAGTCAGAATTCACCGGGGTCTCTGATTAGAAGCACCCCAGATCTTAATCTGTCCTCTCTCTCCTTCTTCCTCTTCCCTTTCTGTCCTCTCACCCCATTTTTAAGCACTTAATTTAATCGTAAGCCTGAATCATGTTCATCCTATAATAGAAACAGGTTATACTATAGAGATCGATCAAAGAAGACACTCGTTATCAACCTCTGACCTCCACCTGTACGTATGTGTACTTCCACATATGAATACACACAGATACGCAAACACACACACACACACTATGGGTACATATTAAAAATTAAAACTGTGGGCTTTGTCCATGTTTTCCAGGAAAATACCCAGTGCGTATTTGTTACCTAGAGCTATGGGCTACAAGAAGGATAAAACAAACTAGAGCTGAATCGCTCATGTTTAACTCCAGGCTTGTACTGTACAAACGTATTTGACTTTTTATAGACCTGGATGCTTCCTTGCTATCCAAGCCCACTGTGCACCTAACACTTTGGTTAGTCATTTTTCCCGTGTGACGTCTACTGATGGACATCATTCCACTACTGCTAAATCCAATCACTCATCCTAAGGGGTGTAGAGTGAGGAGTATTGAATAAGTGATTCCTTGGTAGAGACCATGAGTTCTGATTCCAGCAAGGTTATCGTAAGCACCACACCCATCCATGTTCCCATTCTTAAAGTGAAAGTAATAGTATTTCCAGGATTCTAAAAATGACAGTGAAGTAATATATACAAATCTCTTTAGCATGGTGGCATGCCGCAATAAACAAATGTTAGCTATCAAGGCAAGTACAGCAGCAACATGGTTCAGAACAGGGGTAGCAATTAAAGGCGTGAACCCCTTCACTCTCTGAGTTTCCAGAGAGGTCACAGTAACACATGCACCTCTGGACAGAACCCTTATTAGCCAGCATGGAGAGTTGTCATTAGTATGTTGTTTAGGGGAATAAACTCCAACCACCTGTGGCCTGTTGCCTGGGGCTCCTCTCCTGCTCTGGTTTTCTTCCTTCAATTTCATCAGTTCCTTCAAGAAGAGCTTAAGATGATCCATGAAATTCTGTTGGGATCAAAAATGAAAATATTGGCATTTTCATCTACATGGTATCTATTATGTTTGTAATAGATAAATATGCTATATTAGATATTTTCTCACTGCTATATCAGTGATTTTTCCATGATAAAATCTAATGGAGAAAGGATTTGCTTACGCTCACAGTTTCGTGTCAGAGACGGCAGTGTGGTATTATGCAAGAACAGCTTCTGTCCATGAGAGCAGAGGTAGAAAAATGACTTGCTCATTAGCCATATTAACCACTGGCCAAGAATCAGAAACCTAGGACCCAAACCAAATTGGAGCTGACCTGCACCGCAGAAGCCCTGCCTCTCTAACCCTATGTCTATCACTTACACCCCACATCCAAAGGTTTCACAACCTCCCAGAAGAGTGCCACCAGTTGGGACCACGTGTTTAAAGATTTCAGGCTCTCAAAGACAATTCCCATCTAAATCACACATGCATTAAAACAGAACATTTGACTAGCAGGAGAAGATGGAAACACTTGAGATCTGTCTCAGTTTACAAGGTTATAAGTTCACATGCCTTCTTCGTCCATGCCGCAGGTAAGGGCAGGGAACAAAGCGAATGGAGAGAAAGTTGGGGCGAGTCACGCCGGCCTCCAGGTGCTCAAAAACAGAAATAGCTTAAACATCTGCAATCTTTTTGTTGTTTGTTACATAAATATTTGATGAGACAGTCAAGATTAAAAGAATATAGTTCTACACATAGTGAAGAGGTTGATATGCTCGTCAGTTATACTGTTAACCAACTCTATGCCTGGACCATACTGGGTGTCACCTTTAAGCAGTCAATTGGGAACGTTTTAGTGATGGAGGCAGCTTGAGTGGACCTGTAGACTAGAGATTCCTGGGTTCAAAGTCTGGCTCTGCTCTTGCTTTGTGTATTATAGCAGTAAGTCATTCTTAAGTAAGTAAATGCTGGAATTCAGTTTTCTCAGATCTGTATGAAATAGCAGTGCATTCCTTAGAAGGGAAGCCAAATAAAATGAGAACACGTTAAAGAATTATACAATTGCCAGCAATATTGGGGTTTCTGTCAGGTGAAGGAGACTAAAAGTACATGAGCCCAGAAATAACTTCTAATCACACACCTCCTTAGTTCAAGACTCAGAGAAATGAACTTGCCTCTCAGAAGTCACTCAGAACTATCTGTATTATTCTACGTAGATATATTTCTGGAAGGATCTTGAAGATAAGCAAATTATTCTAGCTGTCTAAATTAGAAGCAACTCATTTATAAATATTTGCTCTCTAGCCCAGAACTCAAGTTTGAGGGTCAGACTCATAATCTATAAGCCACTAACTTGCTTTAGCATTTTATAAAGTGTTTCATCTTTCTGTCATTTCACTTACCTGCTCATATACCTTGGCAAAAACAACAAACAAACAAAAAACTTGACCTCACTCGATCCCTCAGCACCCATATCCTGTGCCTTTTACATGCTACACTCCTTTTCAGGAGATTCACTCCTTTTCCCTCTTCTATTATTGAGTACCTAGAACACACCCCATCATCTGTTGCCTAGGCTATAATAGGATGCTCCAATTGCCATCATCCTCTTCTGTCCTGCTCCAGCCTCCATTGTCTCTGACATGGATTTCACATCATCTCCAAACCAGAGCTTCATCCTGAACCGCCAGGCACTGCGGGAACCTCTCAGCTTTCTGTCTTCCCTTCTCCTTCTTCCTCCCAGACACACTGACTTGGCTTTCTCACTCTACTCCCAGACTGTTCTCTCTACCGAGGAAGCCATGCCTCACCTTTACAGATCTCCTTAAGTCTTGCTCACCCTTTATGTCACTGCTTAAGCATCATTTCCTTAGGAAAATCTTCTCTTACTTCTCACAATGGTCCATATAGTTTTTAAGCTTTTAAGAGGCGTCCTGTAACGACTGTCACATAGAAAGCTGTGTAATTTGTGTGTTATCATGTGTATGGCCATGTATTTCCCCTAGTAAACTATAACACATGCAGCCATTGGGACACTTTGAGCACAAGACCCTAGACACTTTTGCATCCATAACATAGAAGGTTCTTGACCAATAGCTTATTAATAACAAAAGAATCAATAAGTAATCATAAAGAAGGAATGAATGACGGATGTGCTTTTACAAATCACTTCATCTGAAGGCCCGATTTTAACCCTATAATTTAAAGAGAGAGAAGTGGGAAAGAAAGGGTCATGAGTGGGAATGATATGTTAACCATTTGCTTTGGCTCCTTAAAGTTTTAAGGATAAGAAGAGATCCAAAAAGAAACTCACACACATGCCAGGCTCACAAATATATGCTTCCCATTAATAGAGCAAACACAAAAGATCTGCCCGGCCCACTACCCAGCGGCCCAGCTACCCAGCTCTGTAGATGGAACAGAAGTGCTCGTGTCCTGAGATGGAAGAAATCTCAGCTACACACGGCTTACACGATCTTTCCAGAGAATGTTTCAGCAGCACATTCAGAGATTCCAAGTTGTGATCTGGAGTGCGAACTTCAAGTTCACCTTCATTCCCTTCGATGTTTTTAAAAAGGAAAATATATGTGTGTATACACACACACACACACACACACACACACATATACATATATATATACATATATATATATATATATATGCATTTCTTCTTAATTAAAGAGAAACCATGCTGGTTGAAGGAGTTCTTCCCTCCCCCTCAAGCTTTCACATTTGAATGTTGTCAACTTATCATGAGTTGACTAATCAAAACAAAGGGAATATGAGGGGTGGCTAAAGCTCTGTGCCAAGTATGAAAACCGCCTGGAGGATGTGGTGGCACCAGCCATTCAAAAGACTCAGCTGCTTTTGGAGAGAAGAGACTGAGTTGCTTGCAGTATTTGCTTCAGAGACTAAAACCTGTCTTATTTTAAGAATTCGAAACGTTATGGAGTAAGGACTTCGCTTAAGCAAGGTGAACTGACAGGCGTAGCACTTCCCAAAGCCAGGCAGTAGCTGAAATAAATTGAAGTCAGCTTCTTTATTCCCAAGGGACGCAATGCTAAGATGAAAAGGCGGGAGGCAATGATTTGCTCACCCCCACCCCCAGCCCTGGCTGCAGTGTGGTTTAATCTAATTTGCATATGAGACTGGGAGTTCCTGGAAGCTTCTTCCCCTGTGGCTTCTAGACTCCCGCCCTTCTTTCCGCCACTGACTGCATCCTTTTTCATGGTGACTGGACACCGAGCATAGGAAAAGAAGCAAAACTCATCTAATCGCTCGGAAAACTTGGCAATTATACTGCCCTAAAATAGTGACATCTTCTTCCAGAACCTTCAGCAGTTACTGAAAAACACACAGAATACTGTATCTACCGACAGTGAAGCCAGAAAAGGAAAAAGTTAGTGTTTCCTATTAATATATTTTCTCCTTTCAAACTTCAGAAGGCTTCACCCCGCCACACCCAGCTACTTCTGACTGGTTCCAAACAGTGACACCAATGGCTGAAAGATGACATGTTTGCAACCCTCGCTTTCACACACTCATGGTAAGCCGGTCCTTCCCGAGTTATAACACTTCATCATCTGTGTCTGCCTTTCTGTCCAGAGAGGGACAATGTCAGAGGGGAGATAATCTACAGGGGCAGTGTGGATCAAAGTTAAGAAGTTGAAGGCCTGGGTGTGCAATCAGTAGGACTGCTGGCTCCCCCCTCGGAAGCTGAGTCACAGACCTGGGCAGTTTGTTTAATCACTTGGAACGTGGTTAGAGGGAACAGGACATGTAGTGATTAGTAATCCAGTCTGGTCTCAGAGCTTCATGTTTTTCACTGTAAGACGCCAACTGCGGCCTTTCCCTTGGAGTCAACAGGAAGCAAGAAGAGCAGGCCAAATTTGACACCCCTTGACGTAACCCGGGATGGACTTCAGCCCTTGTTTCTCCACCCAGTAACAGACTTTCGAAATGGAGCTTTTCTGGCCAAACACCCCTCAAGTACCCTGTAAGAACTAAAGAAACCCTGTTTGGTTAACTAATTAAAACCTTACCTGGATGTCAGGTAATAGAAGGAGGAAGAAGAGGGAGAAGGGAGCTGTCTCAGTTTGGGGCCTGAAGCATATCCCATAAGTTATTTGACCAACAGGAAAAAGATTATGACTGGGGTAAACACAAAATAGATGTTCCTGAATTTTTTTTTCATTCTGCTGTACTTGTGGAAGATCTGTGAGCACAGTAAGACATGTCCATGTGTTCAGATCTTATTCAGACAGACGATGTAGGAAGTAACTCCTTTTCCTGATTAACATGTCATTGTGCTCATTGGTTCATGGTCAGCCATTTGCAATTCTAGTCATGATAGCACTGAGATTTAAAAGATGATTATTCCACTCAAGCGCAAGGCTTAAAATATAGATGTTTTTGCGCTGGTCTCTAAATCCCCCTTATTTGCTGTCTTCTCCAATTCTTCCCACACCTAGTCCTCAAATTAGTACTCTGTCTTGTATGTATTTGGTTGGCATTAGGCCATCCATTGTACAGCAAGGCAAGTCTAAGAGCCAATTCTGCACCGGGATAAAGGGTCAATAATCATTTCACCACTACACCAAAAAGAGGTCTAATCATGATAACAAAGAATATACATTTCTCAAGTAATTCTAGATGAGATGACCCTTAAAACAAAAATGTTTTTTTATTGTAGGATGCTCTCTTTACTTCTGACTATAAAACAAATAGCCCCTTAGTTACCTTCCTACTGTCACAACAAAACACATGGCCAAGGCAATTTGTAAAAGAAAGCATTTAATTTGGGGCCATGGTTCCAGTGAGTTAGAGTTTGCTCGTGACCATATGACATGAATGACCATGAGTGTGGCAGCAGCCAGGTTGGCATGTCACTTAAGAATTGACACCCTTATCTACAAGCAGGAGGCAGAGAGAACTAGCCAGAAATGGTGTGAGCTTTTGAAACTGTAGCTCCTCTCCCCCAGTGACACCTCGTCCAGAAATACTGTATCTCCTTACCCTTCCCAAACAGTTCCACAAACTGAGGACCAATAATACAAATATATGAGCCTACTGAGGGCAACCTCATCCAGACCACCACAGCCCCTGGACGGAAGCCCTCACTTATCCTCTATATTGCCGCAGTGTTTCTCTTCCCTGCCCTCTCATTCCAGACCCACGTCCCCACTTCACCAAAGAAGACAGCAAAGGTAATTCCCCTTCCTCTTATGAAATCAACAATCCAATGGAAAGAGCACCCTCCCCTAGGATGCAGAGTGTTGGGGGTGCATCATAAGAATGAGAAAGCAAATGTAGTAAATTTAGGAAACAGGTCCCCCCCAAGCCATAGAAGGCAGGTAGAATCTGAAGGAGTCCATATGGACCCTCAGAAGGTCCAGGTCCCATAGTTCTGTCCTTTGACTTCTGATCCTCTCCTCATACTGTATGACTCAAAGGCAATTATTTACCCAAGCTCTTCAATAAAAGGGAAGTTATAAAAATAATGTTAGTAGTTGCAACAATAATAAAGACCCGCCATTCCTAGTATGGAATTAGCAGTTATAATATTCCAAGGACAACTTGGCTCATTATAATTATTAGGGAAGAGATCCCTGAAGGGAATGAGAAACTGTGAATCTTAACATCTTGAGGCCCCCAACCCCATGTCTTACTCCCTCATCACAGAACACAGTCTGAGGGGTCGGGTAGACCAGATCCCAATGTGGAAGGAGCAAAGACCACCTTGCATTAGAGAAAACTAAGAGAAGGATGAGAACCTGCCTTGGTCTGGCTTCTCTCTGAGTCCTCTCTCTAAGCACACAGGCTTCATTCACAGTTTAACCTCTGCCTTCTCAGATGTGCCATCTGCCATCTTGGGGTTATTGTGTCAAAGGCTTCCTTAGGATCTAAGAAAGTGCTGCTTTGGGAGAAAGCATTCAGAAGCAGATACTCAATCTCAGGGACACCTGAAATTGGATGGCACAGAAAAGTGGGCTCATGGACCAAGAATTGTCATCTATCTAGTGCCCCAACAGCCTACTTGGAAGTAGAGGCCATTCTTGGAATCTTGGGATAACAAGCATGTCCTACATCAATTCTAATTTAATATATTGTCCAGATTCATTCTGTGTTTTTATCAACTTTTTTATGAATGGTAGTATGTGCCCAGAACCATATGATTAGAATAATTAAATAAATTAACATAACCTTATATGCTTAGAACATTTTTCCATGAAAGGTCAGGTAAAAATGTTCTAGGCACAGCATTACAGCTGCTTTACTTCCACCACAGTTAAGCAAAATGAACCATGTGTGTGTGTGACCATGTTCTGATAAAACTTTATTTACAAAACCCAGACAGTGAGCTGGATTTGTCCACCTGGTAAAGACCCCTGGCTCAAGCAACGAGCATTCATTAGATTTATTACAGTGCTTACCCTAATCAGAACTGACAGGTCAGATTCACCTTTTGGTTATCTTTCCTGATCGCATCAGTAATTAAGTTCTAAGTGTCTTACCTTGTCCATTCATGACTGGCCACTGAGGTGGAAAAGGAACATGGCAGGATCTTTACCTTGCTTGTACATGCATAACATCTAGTGGTGGAGAAATGCAATTGCAGGATCACTCCCCCACCCCACCCCCAGTGTCCCTCCCTGGTCTTGTTCAAACATGTCCTCATCATCAGGGGAAGAAAGCTTTCTGAAGCCGCCCACATGGAACAACTATGCCTACACCACAGACACTAGTCACATCCACGTGGTTTCAAGCATTCCTCCAACAGGCCCTTGTAGCAGGCTTAGAAAACATAGCTTTGTGTAGATAACTAAAGTATTCAGTAGAAGGGAAAATGAGCATGATTGTGACAATATTAGCTAGTCAATTCATTGTATCTCACGTGTACAATAATATGAATACTAGCGAAAATTACATTTAACATTTTTTCATCTTGAAAAAAATGTAGCAAGTTATTTCTTAGCATGAATTAGAGAGAAATTCCTTTTAAGACCTTAACATTCTCCCTACAGGCTTAGTCCGTGCCTTCTATACCTGATTCTGATCTATGCTCCATTTGTTAACTTTACCACTGCCTCCTGGTAAGGCCAATCATAGCAATGGTGGAGAACTTCTCTCTCGCTGGCTGGGATACAGAGGAAGATGCAGAAGTAAATGAAATCCTCATAACGATGCATTCTATACTTGGCTCTTGGTTTCTCATATTGTTTGCGGATATTGTCATTCACTATACCTTTTTTTCCCTCATCCCTGAGATGATTTCTCAACTATATTCTTTTTCCCCTACTTTTGTTGACTCTTTGCAGATTTCACTTCAGGCATTCCTATCTGACTCATCTCCCCAATCCCTGGCTTTTGCCTTCCATCCTTGCAATACGTCCCCCAAATTTAAAAGAAAAATCAAAAACCAAACAAAGCAATACAAATCAAAATAACACACTCTGATTGGGGCTTCCCCTGGGTATCCTGTTGTCCTGTGTCATGGGGATTGTGCAGTTTGGGATCTATAGGTCTGCCCCCTTCACATGTGCCAACAGTTCATAAATGAGGATGTTGGGGCTGACCCGGTTTCCCTCATTGTTACCACCCAGGTGAGCTCCATAGCAGTGCCTTGGCCAACCCACCCAACACAGCCTCACAGCAAGGAGCAGGCCGGTTCTCCTGCTCTCAGACCAGCTCACCCACACTGATACCACCAGGGCCAGCTCTGCTGTCTTGCCCAGGTGAAATGCAGATCCCTCTCTCTCTTTGAAGGGGGAATATGGGGTCGGGGTGTTTGTAGCTCTCCTGCTCTGGTGCCCTCAGGGTTGGCTCACCTATATCCTCATGACAGAGTTAGCTCAAGAGAGGAAGGGTCCGTTCTCCCATTCTCATGACCCGGTTACAACTTTATTCATATGTAACCATCATCACCACCCCCCATGCCTTGCCTCCCAGAGCTGCAGGATGGCCTGACCCACATCTCTGATTTTTTCTGGAGACCTCAATTCCTGGGCACTTGGGACCCTTTCCCCTCCTTTCTTTTTCTCCAACTTAGGAGGATAATGCTTTTGAGGAAGTTTTCCATCCCCTGGTTTGAAACAATGTTTGTATTCTGTTTCCCCCAGCAAAAGCTGATGGGAAAAACCGGACAGAACTGGCCACATTACTCTGAATTTGCCTTGTGATTCTTGGCCACTTGCCCTTCCCAGCAGTTTATTCTGCCTTGTCAGGGTTTCCACAGCAGTCAGATAACACACCCCTTCCTCCTTCCACCTACCTCTGGACTCACCCAGCTATGTTTTAAAAGACTCTTGGGATCGTGTATGAAGAGAATTCTGGGCACTAAAACAACCGACACAGCTCTTGGAAGAGCAGAATCCTGTCCCAGGCTGTGACAGGAAGTAGCCAGATATCCATTTCTGCAATAAAACAAGAGAGTTGACCTCAATGAATACTGAAATCCTTCTCAGTCAACATAATCTGTCAATCTAGATCTAAAACTTTTCAAAAGAGGCCATCTGGGTGTCAATTATAGTCAAACACCACCTAACAGGAATATGTTCTGAGAAATGAATCACTGGGAGACTCTGGAGGTTTCTCTGTTTCTTGACTTGAGAGAAAAATCTCATGTATTCCAGGCTAGCCTCAAACTCAGTGTATAGCTGAGGATCAATTTAAACTTCTGATCCTCCTGTCTCTACCTTCCCTGTGTTGAGACTGTGAGTATATGCTACTATGCTCAGTTTACACATGGTGGGGGCTGGATCTAGGGTCCCACGAGTGTTAGCCAAGCATTCTACAGGCTATGCTATGGCTTCATCCAGGATGTTTTATTTTGCAGGAACATCATGGAGTATACTTACACAAATTTAGCTTGCCAGCCCATCAGTAGATGTCATAACAGATTGAGACTATCACCACACTGACACCAGGCTTTTAGGAAAAGATGTTAAAATGATTTTAGGAAAATCATGTTAAAATGATTTACCAAGCCACCATCAACCTCTCAACTTCCGTTAGCAGAAGGCAGAAGCAGTGAGCTTACACTTTTGTTATTGGAGCTGGGAGCAAACTCAGCTCTTAATTTTCTCTCTTTGGGCATCCATATTTCTTCTAGGGACATCACTAGAGGTTTTGCAGAGGTAAAGCCTGCCTGGAATCCTGCTCTGCTATCTTCCTTTTCATTACACCCCCACACCTGCCCCGGGGTCTGCAACTCCAGGGGTGCCTGAGTCTAGGGTATCAGTGTTGTCTACATAAGAAGAACTTGGAATCCTTTTGAATGCTCTGTAGGTTTCCTCCCGTTTCAGAATTTCTGTTTCCAAGTTCTACCAAAAAAAAAAAAAAAGATATTTTTGAATTTTTATTTGTGGCATATATCCTGCTTATGCCAGCAGATGCGTCAAAGTCACCACAACTAAAATAGGATTCTTATAGGAAAACAGAATGTAGGGCCTGAATTAATTGCTGACATCACATGTACTCCCTCAGACTAGCTATTCCGAAACTACTCTGCCCCCTTCCTACATACTTTACCCCCTACCCCTCTCTTATTATTAAGGACATATGTATAGAAATAGAATCTTGTCTTAGCAGACTTTTCATGCCAGCCACTCATCCCCCCAACTGATGTTACAATTCTCCCTTCCACATCACAGTCAAGTCGTTGTACAAGTGAGAATGTCCTCCAAGAACAGATTGTGACTTTAGGTGGAGAAAGAGCAGCCATCCGAAGCAGATGAACCTCCAATGAGCCAAGACTGGGACCTTGCCACATATGTCCTCAAGAAGACACAAGGGAAGAAACACAAAGCAAAAATAATAGATGAGAGCAGAGGTGAGCTTATGTTAAAGGGAACTGGGAGCCAGGTTTTTAAGAGATGTCAGATAATTCACAGACTGTCTGTGGCCCTGTGTTTTCATTCTCAAGTCAAAAATCTGTAGCCTCAGCTACAATGTCAATTTCCATACTTCTCTTAGCCCAGGACCTAAGCTTCAAATATCAGTTTTATTATCTGTTGTTGTTGCTCTGTACTCTTTCTCTTTTTTGAATTTTTTTTTATCTTT
Organism: Phyllotis vaccarum; assembly: GCA_033318265.1. Lineage (NCBI taxonomy): Eukaryota > Metazoa > Chordata > Mammalia > Rodentia > Cricetidae > Phyllotis > Phyllotis vaccarum. Next base: position 16,660,023 of record JARWLC010000001.1, read on the forward strand.
TGAAATTGTATCATTTCCCACTTTCCAGTCCTCACTCCAACCCTTCCATATATATTCCCATATATACTTTTTCTTTCTCAAATTCATGGCTCCCTTTTTTTTTTTTTTTTTTAATCTCTTACATTTAGCTCAGCACCTGAGTGTCTCCCATCTGTGATAAGGTATTTTGGGTCGCCATTGCCTTCCTCGAACCTTAGTCTCTTCACGCTTAAAAAGTAGAGAAATAAAGATGAACATACCCGGAGAGGTCGGGTCGGGCAACGCAACTGAACCGCCTCTGGTCCTGTTGGATTTGGTTTGGCTTTTGGAAGCTTTAATTCTGGTTAATTTGAAAGATAGAGTCAAAATGAGCTGTGGAATGGGCCTATGGATAAAAGAGACTGGAGAAGGCTACCAGACAACTTTCTAAAACTGTATTATGATTTGTCTCACAGTTCCCTAAAATGCATCATACATTATATCCAAAATAAGTCTTTTTCTAAAAACCTGTAAGGTAGGTTATTAAGAAGTACACACAGGGAGGGAATCACAAATAAACACCAATAAAACTGTGCCTGAACTGGGAAGCCTATGTCTTGCTGGCATTTTCTCTATTTGTCAACACCGATGTTTTTCATTTTTATCTGCATATGTGCACATATGTGTACGCATGCGTGAATACACGTGGAAGTCAAAAGACAGTTTGCAAAAGTTTGTTCTTTTTTGTGTACTGTGTGGGGATCAGAGATTGACCGCAGGTCACCAGACGTGGTGACAGATGCTTTTACCCACTAAGCTACCTCACAGGCCCAGTCTGTTTGTATTTTAACCTAACACCTAATGCAGGGACCCCTCGAGGAGATGTGGCTTAGAAGCTAAGTTTGGGTGCCTTTGTTTCCCACTAATATAAGGCAAAGTTAAGTTGATTGCCCAAACTCCAATCTAGTCCCAACAATCTCAAATTGAACCAATTCAGGGACTTTTTTCCCTTAGTTCCTCCTTCAAGGCTTCTCCATCACGTCCCAAAAGGACTGCCTTACCCCTTCCGGACCTAGTGTCCTCTCAACCATGGCAAGCCCAAGGGAAGCTGCAACTTCCCAGTTTTGAAACATGGCCGTTGGGCAAGAACGGATGCGAGACACTGGTCCAGCAGCTAAGTCCCAAGGCCTCTTGTGCTCACTGTGTTGCATTCTTAGTTCTTCCCTTTTAAAACTACATCCATGTTTCCAAGTCCCTGAAATCTTCCCTGGAGAAAAACTCCTTTCCTGTCAGCCTGTCTGGTCAAGCACATACTCTTCTGAACAAATATGAAACACTTCTCCCTATCTCATCCAGCTTTCCAGCTCATATAACTTAACTGCTGGCTCAGATAACATGACCACTGTCAATCCACAGGGTATTCAGAAATGAAATACTTTGTCTTCACTGTTTTTGAGCATCAATAGTTAATGGCAGGCAGAGCATAAATGAGTAAATTGGAAGATGGAGGCTTTACATATCTGCTCAAAGATTTGAGATTGAAGGAAAGAGTGATATGTGGATCCCACACCAAAAAATTAGCAACTTGCAATCTGTGTTAAGCACCTATAATTTTTAATAAGCCTCTTTAAACATGAGATAAATTAAAATCTCCTTGCTCTCCTACTTGGGAAACAGCATCCTTACCAGTCTAATGAGGGATGCAATTAGAAATTAAGTGTACAGAAGTAAGTAGTCGAATAAGTCTTTATTGAATTAAATTCGTGTATCTGAACTGAATTAAACAGAAAGGCAGCTTCGGCTTCTATTACTGGAAACTATCTATCTGCATGGATGGAGAGTCAGCCCCGAGGAGAGAAAGAACTTTCTGTGGCTCCAGCTATGAGCTAGAACCTCTCAATCCTAGATACATGTTACAGTCATCTGGGGAACTCTAAAAAGTGTTGGATGCATGCTTCCCATCCCTAGGATTTTTAATTTAATAGGACTGAACTAGGGCCTTGGCATCCATATTTTTTTTAATGCTCCCTAGGTGTTTTAATGTGCAACCAGCCATGAGGCAGCTTGTCCGAAAAACAAGGTTACTTCCTTATAGCTACAGCTCTGTGGCTGGGAAACCACAGCTAGAATCCCAGTGTTTGGTAGTGGGTTCAGTTTCATCTCCTGTCATAGGCTGTGGACCAAGATTTGGTGTCTTTCTATAGTCAGCATAGCAGGAAAGTTGGCCTACAGAGGGATATTTGCATGTATAAGCAAAACAGACACACCACGTCCGTCCTACAAAAATGGGCCAGGAGAGAACTCGCCATTCTGAGGAGGGTTTTGTACCCACCCAACAGCTCTCTCCTCCTTCCGTTATAGACCATTGGCACCAGGTAAAGAGCTCGAAAGAAAACACTTGGGAATACTGTGAGAGAGCCTCTATGGAGTGGAGTGGAGAGCTGCCTGAGGATTCCTTCTCATCAAGTTTCTTCAGCATTTTATTTGCTGGTTTGGAAATGAGTAACACTGATGCTTTACTATGGTGACACATGCTTTCCTCCTCCCACTTGCCTGAGCAACAGCAGGGCAGCTTGGTGTCTACCCTGAGCCACTGGATGGTCCCCAGGATGGGGCTCCTTTTCCTGGAGACGCTGCTTCTTTGCAAGAAACTAAAAACCCAGGTGACATCTGTCACACTTCAGTGTTGTTTGTCTGCCATGTTTCCAAAAGGCTCTTGCAGATTTCATGTTTGTGCTCTCCCCTTTTTTCTGGCTTCATGTTCCCTTATGTTAATGAAGGAAACTCTTCCAGAGAGGAAGAACAGTGCACTCAAGAGCCTTTGCTTATTTCAGACATGTTGGCTCTCACTGAAATCAACTCTGCATACAGCAGCTTTCTGTGCTGCATAAAGGAAATCCAGAACAATTTAAGAAAAAGCCCTTTTAAAAATCAATTCCAGTAAGGGGAAAAAGCCATAAAAGGAAGCCATGCATGCTCAACTGAGAAATAAATATTGCAGACATATTACTGAACATTATTAAATTATATTTAGTTCAATCTTTTGTATTCACTTATTAAATATGCAACATTTTCTCTATGAAATCTTTTCTAATATTAGCCCTACATACTAGACAATGTTGCCTGCTTTCATGATTATGTTTTATTTTTGTGTTTGTTACCTTTCATTTTGCTAGAAACCTATACTATTTCCTACACTCCTATATCTCCGTTATATACAGACAGACAGACAGACAAGTGTATACATGGATAAAAGATAGGAAAGTAACAACTGAGACTCTTACTTGGTGCTGTCTTCTATAAAATCAGGACTAGAAAGAAAAAAAGTGAGCCAATGAAGAATACCCATTCACAGACAAAAGGAAAATTGAGTATACTTTAAAATTTTGAAACTTAATTTAGCATAAAAAGTTTACATTAATTTTGAACCGTTAGAATATTCCATTAAAATATTAATCTTGATTATTGAGGGGTTTGGTACTCCTTAAATTTCATGTCTAATGCCATGTTTTCCGGGGCTTGTTGATATTGTTTATTATCAATTATGTTTATTGCTTGGTAATTTTATGCACGTATATATTTTGATGGTTCTCACTCCACATCCCTCATTGTCACTCTCCTTGTCTATTGACCCCATTCTTTCCGTCCTTGTCCAGATCTCAACCTTCTATGCAAATAAAGAGCCAGTGGCATAGACCAGCATAGCCAGGTTCAGGTATAGATGAAACAGTACTGTCTCTCCACACTGGAGTGTTAAGAACTCCACAATCTCAGTTTCCCTGCTGATTCCCTGATGTGTTTAACTTCTTCATGTGGGTGGGGGTTGGAATGTCTTGAAGGCTGTGACTAGTAGAGCTAGTAGAGCCGTAGCATGACTTAGAGGATGCTTCCTAACAAAATTAGCACTCCAACCCATAGTACTTATGAACCTGACTGTCGGTTCAATTCCAGGAGAAATTATATCCTTCTCTCCCATCAAACCAACAATGTACGTGGGCCTACTAATGCCCCATGAAAGACACTAATACATCAACACCTCACTTCTGTAGAGTTCACAGTAAATATTCAAAATAGGTTAAAAACTTAAAAACTATTCAGTGACATGGGTGCTAGAGAAGGAAAGTAGTTTAAGAAGAAGCACATCACAGCAGCAGTCTTCCGGTCTTCTGCCAACCCTCTCCAAGAAGTTGCCCCAGGAAGAAATGAGACATGGGAGACCCTCTACTTGTTTACACATTGTGATTCAAAGGTTCTAAAAGTATGTGTGTGGCTTGGACCTCCTGCAAAGCACGACTTGAAAACATACCTCAGAGCATATGCACAGGGCATGTATTGCCTGGTGTGCCCACATCCCTGTCATCAGGACATGTGCTTCCAGTTGTTTCCACAGTAGTAATTATGGCTCACATTCAGCTATCTACACCCTCTAGTCTGGTTCCATTGGTGACTAAGGAAACACATTTGTTCAACAGCTGGACAAAGACAAGGGTGCCAAGCCTTGTAATACAACAATTTACCTCTCTTCAAAGCTAACACACATTAGAAATTGGACCCTCACCCTTCAAAATGTCAGTTGATACCACCCTCCTCTTTACCTTATAGTGAAGACTTTGACAGTAGCTTATGTGAAATTGGTGATTAGAGTCATAAATTGAAAGAAGAAAGGATGGTTGAGGGAAGAGTCTCACCTGTGTGCATGATATTACATTGCCAGGTTTCTAGGAGAAAAAAAAATTGTTTGTTTAATATGTACTAGTTGAATTCTCAAGTAAACTAAACCAGCTAAATCCAGAACTATCATTCATAGATTTTCTTCATTAAAGCAATATTTAACAGGACATCTATAATAGTCCTTCCAAAGCTCAGAAAAAGTTGAAGAAGATGGAGCAGAAAGAATATAGAAGTTAAAAGGTTGGGGTGCTGTGAAATGCTGTCTTCTGGATATGATATAACCACTGTGACATCACAGCAGTGTGTGGTTCCCGGCACAAGACCTGCATGAGACAGGATCTGTCAACAATCTATCATGCATGTGGAAGAGACCCATGAGGCCCTATCCCTTGCTGAAGAGATACTAACAGTTAATGGCTGCTAGGGAACAAAGAATCATTTTCTCCAGTGGTGTAACCACTAGTAATTTGTCCATGCCTCAGTAAATAATTAAATGATTAAACTCAATAGGCCATACACAGAGAGAGATACACAAATAAATATAATTGTTAAAAGCAACAATTTTTCTTGAAGTCTACAAATGCTAAAATAAGACTGTGCAGTTTGGAGACACTTTAGGTAGACAGTTGTCATTGGCAAAAGTTCCCAGTACCTCTCCCTCCCTCTCATACTGTCCTTGATAGGTAAGTTTAGAAGGAACATACTGACCTGAGTTATCTCCTCTGGTGAACAAACTGTCAGATGATTGTGCTTCTCAGGGGGAGAGGCCACAACCACAGGCAAGCTAAAAGGCTGTCTGCTCTCGGCTCCTTCTAGGGTCCTCATAAGAAAGCCACTGACATCGGCCTGACTAAACTCTTGGTTGTATCAGTCATAAAAGCAATATATTCAGTTTCATTTTCTTGTGGCTTAGTATTGTGCCTCAATAAATGACAGCATTGGTCCCTGTTTGCAGATAAGAGACATTCTCAAATTCCTTATGAGTCAGAAAAGGTCGTCGTATCAGGGTTTAAGGCCAGGTGGTTTGAGTCCAGAGACCACTGAATTCATTTAGATAATGGGGTTTTGCCCCATCTTCAAAAAGCAGGACACAGTAGTTAATTCATAGAGTGATAGAAAGTAAAATTATCAATCATGTATTTGTAGGTACGGGAGTGCTGAAAATTTCAGAACCAGAAGAGATTCTGAAAAAGTCTCCCCAGCCTAAGACCCAGAATCTTTAACATCATTACCACAAAGCACTGTTTCAGTCCTTAATGCAGAGGAAGAAAATATACAAGCTCTGCTAGACAGATTGGCTAAGAAAATGTGCTGCTTCTATCAGAAGTTTGTAGTTTTAAGATTCCCTTGTGTTTTAGTGGTACCAGCACACAAAGGGAATTAAGCCATTTTGATCTCCAATAATGAGAAACATGGCTGATGTTCAGACCTGAAACTATTTAACACAACTTAATCCTTGAAACAAATCTGGAATGAAATGAGGGAGAGGGGAAAAAAAAATCTCATGATGGTAGACATCAACTAATGGGTTGCATTTCTTTCTTCTCAATTAGAGATGGCAGAGGGGTTTTAATTATTTTTCCTTAGCAAGCACATCAAAACATATCTACACAAAAACACAGCAAATATGTTATAAATGTATTTAAGCCAGAGAGCTTGCCAACACTGTTTGCAATTATGAAATCATTAGGGAATATGGTATTTTCTTTCTTTTCTTTTCTTTTTTATCTCTCTCTTTTTTTTAAGGAATTGTTTTCTCTTAGATGCAAACCACATCACAGTCCATCAGACATAAATCTTTTATTGTATCTTCAAGAGCAAAAATGAGAATTATGCAGCAAAGTCACCACTGATAAAATTCAATGAGCCCAGCCACCCCCAATTACAGAGATGATCTCTTTGCTTGGGGATAGTAGGGAGTGCCATGCCTTCAGAAATATGCATTTGAGCATGCTGGGGAAGTGGAGGGAAACACTGAAATTAAATGCTAACTAAAGAGCTACGAGAAGAAATTATTGGGAATTCTATCTCCCCCAGTGTACTTCCCAAATGATTCCTTATCACTCTGTAGGCAGTAGAATAATGCTCTGTGGAAATGGGATTCAACAATAGAACCCACTTAAGAGCACAACACCATAAGTGACTCCACCTAGGTATTAGCTCTATCATTTAACACTGTAAATCTACCTTCTTTGTGACTCAGTTTTGTTTTGTTTTGTTTTGTTTTTTAGGAGTTGGAAGTATGTCTCGCAGTTCGTTGCCTAGCCCCAGTTATCATCAGAGAAGCTTCACTAGCAACTGATGGAAAGCAAGTGCAGAGACTCATAGACAAATATTAGATAAACCTCAGGGAATCCTATGGAAGATAAGAAAGAGTTAGTAAGGTCAAGGACACCAAAACAAAACCCACAGAGCCAGGAGGTGGTGGTACATGCCTTTAATTCCAGCAGCAAACAGATAGAACTCTGATTTCAAGGCCAGCCTGGTCTACAAAGTGAGTTCCAGGACAGCAAGGACTAAACAGAGTAACCCTGTCTTAAAAAAAGAAAGAGAGAGAGAGAGAGAGAGAGAGAGAGAGAGAGAGAGAGAGAAGAGGGAGGGAAGGAGGGAGGGAGGGAGGGAGGGAGGGAGGGAGGGAGGGAGGGAGGGAGGGAGGGAAGGAAGGAAGGAAGGAAGGAAGGAAGGAAGGAAGGAAGGAAGGAAGGAAGGAAGGAAGGAAGGGAAAGAAGGAAGGAAGGGAAAGAAGGAAGGAAAGGAAGGAAGGAAGGAAGGGAAAGAAGGAAGGAAGGGAAAGAAGGAAGGAAGGGAAAGAAGGAAGGAAGGGAAAGAAGGAAGGAAGGTAGGGAGGGAAGGAAGAAAGGGAGGGAGGGCAGGAGACCACAGAATCAACTAACCTGGGTTCATAGGAGCTCACAGAGTCTGAATCACCTTGCATTGGACTGACCTAGGCCCTCTGCAAATGTGTTACAATTGTGTAGCTTGGTCTTCTTGTGGGACTCCTACCAGACATGAGCTGTCTCTGACTCTGTTGTCTGCTTCTGGGGTCCCTTGCTCCTATTGGGTTGCCTCATGCAGCTTAATAGGAGAGGAGATACCTAGTCTTGCTGCAACTGGCTGGCTGATATACATGGGAGGCCTGCTCATTTCTAAGTGGATGGGAGGAGGGTGAAGAGAGGAAGGTCATTCAGGGGAGGGGCTGGGGGGAGAGGAGGAAGAAAACTCGAGATCAGAACAGGAGTGACATATGCATACAGGTAGCACAGAGTGGATATCTGGAATGAGGATCCGAAAGGTTTTCAGTTGAAATAAGAACATAATGAAAAAAAAAAAAAAAACTAAAATGTGCTAAGCATCTGTGTGCTAAACTAGGCATAGCAGCAGCAAGATGGGACTCTTCTTTCCTGTTGCTGTTCCTGTGCCTGTGGGCTTCTACCAATAAGAAGTATTGTAGATGTCGTCTCTGATGAGAGCTACCATTGAAACATGACGTTCTTTCATGTACTAACACAGGGACAAGCTGCTTCTAGTCCAATGGGCCGTGAGCATAGTTGATTAGAATGTTTCATCCTTAGTGACTACACAAGCTCAGATCCACTTGGAATTCAGAGCAAAGACTGAATTCCAACTCTTATCCATGTTTTGATCCAAGGGTACTAGAGGTCCTGTGGGAGTCTGAATGAAAATTGCACACATAGGTTCGTGGGAGTGGCACCATTAGGAGGTGTGGCGTTGTTAGAGTAGGTGTGTCCTTGTTGGAAAAAGTATGTCCCTAGGGAGTGGGCTCTGAGGTTTCAAAAGTTCAAGCCAGGCCCATTTGGCTCACTCCCTCTTCCTGCTACCTGAGGATTGGATTACAGAACTCTCAGCCCCTTCTCCAGAACCACATCTGCCTGAATTCTTCCATGCTTCCTTCCTTTATGACAGTAGACTAAATCTCTGAACTGTAAGCCAGCCTCAATTAAATGTTTTCTTGTATAAGAGTGTCTCTTCACAGCAATAGAAACCCTAAGATAGGTTTTCTTCCTTATTTTAATGAGAATCCTGAAGCTCAGCAAGAGCAAACAATACTCCATTTTATGAATCATATTAACCAGGATCACTATGAGGTCAAAGCTTATGCTTGTGGAAAAGACAGATCTAGAACCTCCAAAGATGATGTTTCAAAAGCTCCATAGGAAAAATGAATTCTCTAGTACCGGAGCTGTACCAACGTGAAGTACTCAAGATGAGTGAAAGCTTCTATGTGCACGCTGGAAGAAAAAAGCTAGATGACTTCAGCAATCTTCCAACCTAAGATATTATAATTTATTGGCAAGCATCTGGGCACCATATGAAGTTCATTTCTTTTTATTTATTTTTTGTTGTTGTTTAAGTCTGGGCAAAAGTCAATTGTACTTTTCTTTCAAAAATTTCTACTGACTGTATGGTTTCCTTGTAGAAGCACAAAAGAAGCTGAGAAAAGCAATTTCTGCTCAGTATTTCCAGATAGGGCTTTTGGTGAAGTAGGAAAGTGGGAATATGCAAAGTGTAATATAAGTAGTTAAAAGTGCTGGGGCTTAATACATGGCTTTGGTTCTGTCATGCTTCATGACTTTGGACAAGGTGTTTCGACCTTCAGAATGTGTTTCCTTGTCTGAAACAACTTACTTCACACGGTTGTTGTATAATAAAATATGTGTGTAAAACACTTAACACATTGCACATACTAAATTGGCAATATGTGGCAGCAGCAGACTGTCATAGGGAAGGTTATCTTGGGAAATATCATGTACATTTTAGTTCCTGTGTTACACAGGTACTTGACCAGAGATGATTACTGAATATCTGGATGGTGAGAGTTAGGAGCTAATGAAAAATAATGTAATAATGGAAAACATTTTAACCCATTTTTTAGTCAACACAGAACCAGGGCTTTGGATTCTGAGAGATATGATTTTTCTTCTTTGATATCTGTTAATATCTTGAGTAAGTGTGTTAGCACAACTAAACTTCCATGACCTAAACTGCAAACTAGGAACACATCAGTTCAGTGGGATCTTTTAGCTGCAAGTAACAGTGTCTGAATATAGTTTGCTTTAACAACTTGAGTATATTTGTCTAACCTATCACATGCTCCAGAGGCTAGTAGTTTCAGGAAAATTCCTGCAGCTTAATTATTCAGAAGTGAACAGTCTTGATGCCCCCCTCAAGATCATGAGAAGTCTACAATAGCTCCAAAAAGGATATCCTCATGTCAGAATGCCCAATACCTCAAGGTGGGAAAGGCTCCCTCTTGTGTAGTTTGCTATTATGCAAGAGGAAAGTATTACCCAGACATTTCTAGAAAGGACCTTCTTGGGGACAACTAGCCATATTGGAGTCACATGTCCATTCTTACACTTATCCCTGGTTAAATGTCAGAATATCATGCTCATTGTCTGGAAAAGAAAGTGTTCCACAACATCACACATATGATCAAATCAAGTTTTATTAGTAAGAAGGAAGGTAGATGCTAGTAACAACTGACACAAATATCTGCCCACATGTTGAAAAGTTTAAATGATCTTACAGACGATTTAGTAGATGATAAGTACTCTGTGCATATTGATTTGTTCCTTTAATAGTTAAAATATCTTAAAGCCATTATCATCCCCAGGTAAACTACCCCACAAAAGAAGTATTATTTACACAGATATATTAGAAATTTTCTTCTGGGGGGGCAGGTGGGGTGTGAGGGGACAAGTTTCTTGACAGAGTTTCTCTTTAAAATAATAGTCCTGGATGTTCTAGAACTCAATTTGTAGACCAAGCTGAGAAATTTCCTTTAATCATAAAGAAAACTACTGTTTAACATATATATAATACATTCTTAAAAATTTTAAATCATATTCATGTTAAATTTTGAGTCTCTAATTCATTTAAACTGTAATTGAACTGATGGAGATTAAATTTAACATTTGCATCAATTTTCAGCAGACTTCTGCAGCAGCATGTGATACATCCATATCAACATACCACAGTAATCATCATCATCCATTCCTTGGGGGTACTAGGAGACCTCTATTAATAGAATTTGTGTTTGGGGAAGTTATTGAATTATCATATATAGCTCAGAAGTCTATTGAACAAAAATGGCAGGTGAATATTGATTTATAACAAAATAGCAGTGTCAGTTTGCCCAAAATCAAGAGTTTTGAAGGTAGCCCGCAGCCTTGATTAAATATTTATGCAGTTGTGACTTTTCCATGAAGTGGAGGAGTTTGGGTTGGTCTCCTTAACTTTCTTTCTTTCCTTTTTTTTTTTTTTAAAAAAAAAAAACAGGGTCTGTTTACGTATCCAAGACTGCTCTTCAACTCAAGACCCTTCTGCTTCATTCTCCCAGGTGCTAGAATTACAGGTAGCCGCTACCATGTTAGGATAATCTACTCTTGAAATATTATATCCTACATCTTTCTAGACACCTCTTGAACAAAATATTGCACAGGGATTTATTGTACAAAAGCAATGAAGGTACCTGTATGTACCCACTATGTGCTCTATTGACAGTCGTGTCTATATTTTGTGTATCCACCATGTGCCAGGTAAGAGAAGTTTCAGAAACAGTTTCTTATGGAATCTTTCTATAATCCTATGAGTAAGGAGAATGAACCTCGGAGAGGATTGTGTTGTAAGGTCAAGCAGCTAGCAGAGGAGAGAATCTCAACTTGAACCCCCAGTTCCAAAGCTCATAGAGTCCCTGGTACTTTACAAAGGTCCCTGAAGCTAAAGCATTTTTAACACTAACTAAAAATGTCATTCACAAATTTCCTACTCTCCTTTCTCTATGCCTTGTTTTGTTCCTGTCTTCTTCCCTTTTTAAAATATAACAGGTATCCAATAATACAAATCTTTCTAATCATCATTAATTAGAAACAAAAACAATCCAGCCAGTTATTTTCATTTCCATCTTCTACACAAATGCGGGCATACATCACTGTGATGAGAGGCTCAAGTGAATGTGTGATTATTCTATAAATATGACATCTCAATCTGCTGTTAGTGCCACGGAAAGCTTGGTTGCCTATTGATGGGTTTTTACACTGATAATCAAATCTCTCACCCTGAAAGTGAAGAGCAGATATACAAGATAACTAGAAGATTAAAATATAATGCTCATTTCTTCTCCTGCTACGTTGGAAATCAGAGCTTGACAGTGCACCTAGATCCCTCTTAGGATCAGGGTACACACTTCTAGCACTCCAGTTGATTATGTAATGCTTAACATGCCACAGATGTCCCACTTATCTCAGAATCTCCTCAGCTGAGGGGCCAATTTACTCTGAAGTCCACCATCCATTCCCTTACAAACCTCACCAAGCCATCAACTCTATTGTCTCAAATACAAGTAATTCCCATGAACCTCAACCTCACTTAGCCTGAAGCTCTGTCCTCAATTTTCAGTTTCCCCTCCACAGTTCCCTCTCACTCTCCTGTGACTTTTCTGGGTTTGGGGTTTTGTTTGTTTTGTTTTTTTGGTTGCTTTGGATTTGTTTGTTTGAGGGGGATGTTTTGTTTTGCTTTGAGATAGGGCCTCTCTACATATCTCTGGCTGACCTCAAACTCACTCTGTAGAACAGACTAGCCTTGAACTCATGGAGATCTGCCTACCTCTGCCTCCCCAGTGCTGGGATTAAAAACAACTATGACACTCGGTCAGTGTGTAAAGTTTCTGGAGGAACACTCTTTCAATAATCACACATACTCAGATCCTTGCCTCAAGCTCTTTTAGGGAATTCAGTTAAGATGTTTGGCTCAGAAGTGATGTTATAATAAGAAAGGCTGGTTCTGGTGGTCCATGTCTTTAATCCCCACACTGAGGAGAAGGAAGCCAGCAGATCTCTGTGAGTTTGAGGCCAGGCTGACATATGTAATGAGTTCCAGACCAGCCATGACTACATGGGACTCAGTCTCCCTCTTTCTCTCTCTCTCTCTCTCTCTCTCTCTCTCTCTCTCTCTCTCTCTCTCTCTCTCTCTCTCTCTCACACACACACACACACACACACACACAGAGGGAGAGAGAGAGAGAGAGAGAGAGAGAGAGAGAGAGAGAGAGACTTCTAGCTCTCACACACTCTAAAGTTAACTTTTCTACCTCCAACCCAACCACATGGACACTGGGACACCAGCAATAATACACTTAGTTCTGTGAGAAAAGGAGAGTGGTCCAAAATGTTTCTCCCCTCTTTATTCTGAGCATTGTTATACAAGTCAGAAAGCCACTAGTTAGATAGTAAGCCTTACTCCAGTGTGCACAGAGCTAGTAAACTTCATAGAAGTCAATTTCAGTTGCTTTCAGGCTTCCCTCGTGATTCATCTGGGATTAAACAACATGTAAAGATACAATGATGCTCATACCCACTCCTGGAAACACATGACTGATGTGGAAATGCCTTTCTGTATGCTGTGAATCTCAATCTTTAAATAAAGGAGCTGTTTTGGCCAATGACAGGCACCATAGAAAAAGTAGGCAGAGGAATCAGAATAGGTAGGAGAAGCAGGGTGGAGTCAGAGACAGACCAAGCTGAAGCCCAAAGGATCAACATGTAAGGAACACAGGTGAGCCATGGGCCACGTGGCAGACAGATTAATAGAAATAATAGATTTAAGATGTAAGAGCTAGCTAGCAATGTGCCTGAGCCATAGGCCAAACAGCATGAACTTAATATAAGTGTCTGAGTCATTTCTGGGGGCCTGAACAGCAGCAGCTAGTGGCTAAGGGGTCTGGCGCAGTAGTGTCTGGGCCTCTGGCTGCCCGAGACCAAAAAAACCCCATTGCAACACATGACTGATAGAAAAAAAAAATCTCCCTCTCTGTCATCAATGCTGAAATCAACAAAAGGAACAGATAGACAAGCAGATATCTAAATTACAGAGTCAAATCCTAGTGTGGTCTCATATATCCAAAACATGAACTAATACAAACACATTATCACTTCATCTTTAACATAGGGGTAATTTTTAAAAGTACCTTTTAAATGTGGTTATGATAAAGATTAAGTAAAATGGTTTGTATAAGGTGCCTGTAAGTCACCTTAACATAATGATTTTCCATAAACAGGAGGCACCATTACACATCACCAGTACATATTGGAGAGTGCATAATGGCACCCCACTCAACCTGGAGGATCATATGAGAGAAAATACCACCCTCTGGAGATGCAGATGAAAACATCCTGTGAGAAAAGAAATTGTTTAGAGAAATGGCTGTGTCTTGAGGAACCACAGTGACTATTGTCTAATGAGAAAATGAACAAACCCCAAACCCAATGTCAGAAATCCAGGTGCCAAATCAAGGCACCTACAAAATATTCTCCAAAGGTAAAACTGGTACCTAATAATTAACTAAGGAAGTTGTGATCATCTCAACTACGCTATGGCATGCTCAGAAAGTAGCATATCTAACAATAAAAACATGTCGGTAGATGGGGACATAAGAGTTTATGGTGCTTATTACATACTGTCTGAAGTGTAAAGAATCACATTTCATGAACACAAGTACTCTAATTATGAAAACCTTATACTTGACAACAAAAACACATAGTTTACAAGAGTGTGAGGCTTGATACTCACAAGAGCAACAACAAATAGGCACTTAAAGTATAAATGTTTCTGCTCCTGTTCCTACCCTTGAAAATGAGCTTTGGAAACAATGCTTTTCATGTTGCAGCTTATAAGCTGTTGGGGCATTTCCATGTAGGCTAAAGTTGGAGATACATAGACTGGCCATGAATCTGGGCTCTGATTCACCACTCAGAAGCAACTTTGGAATGCTAAATTTTATGTGATGCTGCCCAACACTAGAGATGGGCAATATGGCTGTGAGCCAGGCTAATCTCCCTTTTCATGCACGATTGGCCTTCTGCTACACCATAATTTCTTGAAACGTTTATTAGTGAGAGATAAATTCCAAGGGCTCCTTGACAACCTTAAATGGATTTACAAACTTTCTTCTCAACCTACTAACTTTCTTAATAACATCTGTCTTCATGAGCCTCTCAGCCATAAAAGCATCCCTAGATCATCAGACATACAGGAAAATGCCGCTCACCATGTACACATACAGCTCTGATAAAACTTGGACATAGAAAAATTACAACTAACTGATTTCCTTGACCTCTTTCCGAATTCACTCAATGCTGAAACTACATTTAAAGTGGAAATAATGACTTTCCTAAAATAGAATTCGATTCATATATAGAGGTTATAGTCAAAACTGGTGTGTGTGTGTGTGTGTGTGTGTGTGTGTGTGTGTGTGTGTGTGTGTGTGTGTGTGTGTTTCCAGCCACCTATTCTGGAACAACAATATTCTTTCCTATTAATACTATATCAGGATCATCACAGGTACTAGATGGATAATTAATTCTTCATAGCATCCTCATATGTGTTTACTAAGGAAAAGGATGAGGAAAGGCAGAAAGAAATCGCCATGTTCACAGAATTTGTTGTATCCCATTGCTTTACTTGCCTTTGAACCGCGTTTTAATCAAAGCAGGTTGATTTCCACTTGGTGAAAATGTTTCATTTCAAACCACTTGGAGTTTTATAGGTTTTTCTACCACGTTTTATTGGATCCTTGTAAATCTTATGAAATTCTGGAATGTCTAGACCATAAAAACCCGTCATTTAAATGTGTTTTCTATGGAGATGTTTCTTCTCTATGCAGACTCACATGTTTGCTTGTACAAATTTGTAGAAGGGGTTTAAAAAAAAAAACAAAAAAACTTTTAAGATAGTCTCACTGTGCCTGAGTTAAAAGATCACCTTTTTAGCTGACTGGAATTTCACTTGTCACAGATAGGCCCTTTATTAAATTATCAAAAGGGCTGGAGCCACTCGTAACAATAATAAATATTACTTCTCAGTCTGCTTTCCTGGTGTCTCTCACTTTCAATTCTTTTAAATATATATTAAATATACGGAGGATATCTGTGAGAATGTTAAAATCAGTGATGGACTATTCTCATGAATGAATGCTCATCTTCATTGAGAAAGATGTTTGTTGGTGGTTAAAAACCAGATTTCAAGATTATTTAAGGGCCCCCTCCTCTCCCACCACCACCCATAAAAACTCAAGCAAATACTAGAAAGGAGGAAACGTGGTATATCGCTTTAGTGAAACAGGACAAAGCTCCTGAGTGCTGTGGAATGAACTGAACCCTTCTTCTCAGAAAAATTATCAATTTGGTCTCATGGTAAGCAGGAATAAATTGGCATATAATTTTCCATTTATTTGTCTAAAACATTGACTGCCAGTGGTGCGTGAGGGTTCGTGAGTTGTCTCTAAACTTATTTGCCTCAAACTGCTCTGTTCCCAATGTAAACCCTATCTGCACATGAATGCCAAAATGCAAGCCATGCCTTTCCTGTTAATTTTTAGGAACTTTATGAAAAACCATTTTTGTACCCTAAAAATGAAGGGGGAAATGTGCCAGCTCCACTCGTGTTTTCAGAAAGCTGATGTCTGAATCTAGAGAAAGACTTGACATCAAGACATCTTTCCCTTCCTGGAGAAGGAGTGACAGCCTGACACCGAGCACCAGGCAGGTGCCCTAGCTTATAAAGAAAGCTGCATTGGTTTTTTGTTTGTTTGTTTGTTTGATTGATTGTTTGTTTTCTTGCTTGTTTTATTTTTATTTAAGGTTTTTTTTTTTTAGTTATTTTATGTACCAACCACAGATCCCCCTCTCAAATTTCCTCCCACCACAACCCCAGAATCCCCCCCCCAACTCATTCCTCATCCCTTCCTCCAAAAAGGACAGGCCTCCCATGGGGAGTCAGCAAAGCCTGGTACATTCAGTTGAGGCAGGTCCAAGCTCCTCGCCCCTGCATCAAGGCTATGCAAGGTTTCCCACCATAGGTAAGGGGCTTGAAAAAGCCAGCTCATGCTCTAGGGATAGGTCCTGATCCTACTGCCAGAGGCCCCTCAAACAGACCAAGCTACATACTGTCTCCCGCAGAGCTGCATTAGTTCCCAAATTATTCATGTTGGAGTCATGTGAGTCCACCGTGGGAGCGTGGATGAATGGCTAAAAGAAGCAAGGTGATAGAGTTTTCTCCAGGCTTCAGGATATGCAGTTGGAGCTGTGGCACTGTCACACCCATAATCTTCCCAAGAAGGATGCTGCCATCAATTTAGGCTCTGGGAATGTAGGTTTCTTACTTGGTTTTCTCTGGCATTGTGCTCTGTGATTTCATTCACCATTTCTCTGCACTTTGTTCTTGATTTGGACTAAAATGTAGCTGACACGTTTAAAACACTTAGCCACCTAATTGAATAGCTCACTAAAAGGTCTCTCTGGTCCCCAGAAGTCAAAGATCAAAAGCATACGAGTGACATGTGAACATGCTACAGCACAATGAATTGGCCGCGGATTAACGCAGAATTGTTAAACTCATAACCCTTCTAACTTGATCCCATAAATAAATGTTAAGAATGTGGTAATAATATTAACTGTCCCGTTTATAGCAGATGACTTTGACTTTTTTTGTTTTCTCCCGGATCTTTAGAGTCACCAATTCATGCCACTAAGGAAGGTAAGTTCAGATAAGTTATAAGATCACAAGAAGTCATAAGGAAAAGTAGCCTTCATACTTTAATCTATCAAAACAAGAAAAAGGGGGGAGAAGAAAAATTAATAATGGGTTATCTTAAAATTAAAGAGACAGTGTAATAATTCTTAAAGAAAAAAATAATAACTCTATTGCCCTAGCACCATACAAGATGTGTGAACTCCAAATGCATGTAGGGTTTTAGTGAAAAGGAATTCTCAGTAAATCGGTGTGATCTTGGTATCACAGTCCTTCAACAGACCTATCTACTTTGACCTGGATGCAAATACAGTCTGACTCTCATAAAAAGCATCATGATGCATTAGAAAAGAAAATATTCTAGAGTTAAGAAGATGCAGCTTGATGAAACAGCCCTGCCACTTACTAGTCACATCTCTCTCCATGTCATTTCCCAGACTGCCAAATGAAAATAGCAGCATCGTAGATAAAATTGGGTGGAAATTGTATTTTCTATATGAATGCATGCAACCATTTAGTTATAAAGTAGCTAGACATATTGTGTAATAACTAATTGTTTTCTATGCACATTGCCTTCCGCAAAAGCATATAAAAATAGATTATATTAAATGCAAATGAAGAAAAACAGTGTAAACTTCAAAAGGTCTAAATTATAAAGAACTTGTAAAAATTTCTAATTCTGTTAAAAAATACTACCTAACGCCTGGCCACTGAAAAGGAATCAAAGACACTGAGTTTTTGTAAAATTGATTTTAATAGCATTTATTAAACTATGAAAAATTATTTGTGACCCCAAAGTAAATGGAGTAAATCTAAACTGGAAATCTGGGGAGAGCGGAGAGAAAGAATTGTTCACACCGTGTCATAGTAGTGTTAGGAAACAAGCTGCTGGCAATGTCCCACATTGTACAACAGGCCTTTGGGAAGCCTGTGATGTATAGTTGCACATCCAAAACAAGGTGTGCACTATGGTGGATGTCAGAAAGAAAGAGAGAATCAGTGTGTATACGAAACAGAGGGGACCTATAGCCCGGCAACAGGAAAGGGAAGCAAAGATGAACAGCAGAGAATTGGGAGAAGAAGAAAAAAAAAGCTGAACTTCAATCTGTTGCTTGCATTAAAGTATACATTTTATATATTTTCATATATATATGCCATCCATTTTGAATCTGAAAACATAGGTTACTAAATTTCTTCTCTCTCTTTCTCTCTCTCTTTTGCAAGACGACCAAGTAAATTCCGACTTCAACAGCCAGTGGGAATACACTTTTTTATCACAAGCTGAAGGAGCTGGAATTCAGTACTGAAATTTGGCTTCTAGTTCTTTGATCTTTCTCTACGATGCAGGAAGAGTAAACTCACTTACTAAGGCTTCCAACCCTGTTAAAGAAAATGCTTAAACATGCAATGACTTTGAATCACCACAGGGTGAGAAATACCCATATTTCCTATAGCCATAAAGTAAAATAATTGTAATAATTATCTCTTTTCTTGAGTTACTTACTCCACACTAGGCAAAAATATTCTCCAAGTTTGTCTCATTTTATCTTCCTATGAACCTGTGAGGTAGAAGTTATCAATGGGCAAAAAACCTGAGCATGATGGTTAGGATGTGACTGAAATCCCAACATTCAGAGGTAGAGGCAGAGAATTAAGGAGTTCAAGGTCATTCTCAATTACAAAACAAGTTAGAGGCCAGTCTTGACTACATGAGACTCCATAATGGAAAGTTAAATAAAAGTCATCACAGCAAAAGCAAAAACATTTCATAGACGAAAGAGCTGGAGGGGGGGGGGGACGGGACACGGACACGGGACGGGACGGACAGAACGGACGGGACACGACATTGAAGAAACACGATCAGCTACTAAATGGTTTATGAATTCTAACCCAGGCAGTGGGCTTCTACTCTTCTTCATTCTGTTTCCACATTCCACCTAAGTTTATTACCAAAGCTGTCTTTTAAAGTTTCCATAGAGAAAGTCTTGGGAATAAGTTGGGACGTTCTTCTATAGGTTTTCTATTACTGCCATTTCCTTCTCTACAAAGCCTATGTTGCTTCAGTGGTCCAAGCACTCATCTTACCTTTATAACACAATATCCAGGCTCCTTGTTCTCTACCAAAATTCAGTGTTGAGTTCTGCCTAATGTTCTCTCCCAGTATGCAAAGACCAATGATTTTAGCTGATGAACATACCAACGAATTAAAAAATAGTGATACATAATTCACATCTGCCTCAACATGATGTACCTGAAGAAGGATTGCAATACAGTAAGGACGATACTGAAAAGCGTGTATAGTCTCATCAGGAGATAGTGTCCACAAGAAACAAAACTATCCATGAATTTGGTTCTCAGATAAACCTGAATTTCAATCCTTTATCTACTACTTGCTGGTCATGTGATCTTGAACTTCTCAGTAACCCACTACTCTCTCTAAAATTAGTTCATAATGTCAACTCTAAAACAATGCTAAGTCATTTTGGTATTAATTATCAGGTCAAAAAATATTCTCATTTGATACTACTATAGTGATTTTAAGTTACACTTGTTTTATAGGACATCTTATATGTTGGTGCCCTGAAGCAATGTGTAAAGTAGCTCAGTCAGTAAAGTACTTCCCCAGAATTTGAGAAGCCCTAAACCCCCAGAACCTAATAAAGCAGAAGCTGAAGTGAAGTCCTGAAAGTAGAGATGAGAAGACCAGAACTTCAGGGTCATACAGCAAACAAGCCATGAAATGACTGGTGTGGGGGTAAACAATCGCTTCTGGGCTGAGCTTGAATTCCAATAAGCCTACTTAAAAGCTCAGAACTGTAGAGGTTATAGGCCCAGTGGGAAACTATAACTGTTGTCTTGCTAAGGGGTCATGTTATCAACTGGTTTTCTAAATATTTATGTTTAGACCTTTATATTCCTACTGCTCCCAACTTCATCTGAGAAGCTTCTTACTGCAGAATAACTGGCCAAGGGCTCAGACCCCAATAGGGCCTCTATATCACCTCTTCTAAGACTCAGGGAGCATCACAGAAGAAGGATGAAAAGAATATAAGAGCCAGAGGATGGGGAAATAGACAAAAAAAAACAGACATCTTCTGGACATAATATACTTATTGTACTCATGTACTCACCACAGTTTTGGTTATCTATAAGACCTGCATAAGAGTTAGCCTATCACTGTTTCATCTTGCATGAGGGAGGAAACTGTAGTCAGAAGTTTATTTGTCCCACCCAGCCAGTCCTACAGCCATATAGTCCCAAATAATTACACAGGGCTTATGTTAATTACAAGCTGTTTGGCCTATGGCTCAGGCTTATTATTTGCTAACTCTTAAACTAGCTTAGGATTCTTATCCATGTTTAGCCACATGTCTTGGAACCTTTTTCTCAGGGCAGCATTCTCATCTTCCTTCCACTGTGTCTTCTGGTATCTACTCTCTGCTCTTCCAGTTCCCAGAATTCTCCTAGTCAGGTTGTCCCACCTCTACTTCCTGTCTAGCTTCTGGCCAATCAGCATTTTATTAAGCCAATACTTACAATGACAAAATATTACAGTCTATAAAAGCCTATTCCCACAGAAGGGAACCATGAGTCCCCATCTCTTCCTGAGGGTCAAGTATTAACAATTAATGGTTGTTGGAAGGAGTATCATTTTATTCAGTGATATAGCCACTGACAGGTTGTATTTGCTCCAGCAAATAACATTCTTCCTACACTAAGTAAGAAACTCAATGAGTCTCACATAAAAAGAAGGCCTGAGGATCATTGGGATGACAATTTTCTTTTGGCTAGAGAGGGAGGAAAATGGGGGATGAAAACAACTAAAATTAATTATGCAAATCTATGAGAGGATTAGAGAGATGGCTCAGCAATTAAGAGGATACACCGTTCTTGCAGAGGACCTGAGTTCAGTTTCCAGCAACCACACTAGGAAGCTCACAACCACCTATAACTCCAGATCAGAGGCCCTGATACTTTTGGCCTCTGTGGGTACCAGCACTTAGCTCTACATGCCCACACACATACAAACACATACAAACAATTAAAAACAAAATAAATGTTTTTAAAATAAATATAAATATATGAAACAATAAAAATAAGTAAGAATCAGGGAATGTTTTAAGTTCAAGGTCATTCTCAGTTACATAGCAAGTTTGGGAGCCAGCATAGGATACATGATACTCTGTATCAAAGGAAAGGGAGGAATCTTAACGAAATCCCTTTCAGGTGTGTCTCTACCAATGCAATTTTTTCATATTGTATGAGAAAGTTAAAAAGAAAAAAATGTTGACAAAGAGATCTCTTCTTTTGCTTCACAAAAACTGATCTTTCAAATTGTTCTCACACCTCTCCTCTCCATAAAGTTAACCTCCTTAGGCAGAAGAGAGCACTCCTGTGCCAGACCTTGATGATGTCTCACCCCCTGAGACATATGGTATACCGAATTTCCATAAAATAAGATGGGAAAATCCTGCCTCTTAACAAGCTGGTGTGGTATACACCCACAGCCAGTACACAAAGTGTCTTTAAAAATGAGCAGTATGTTAAACAGAGCGCACTGGGTTTGACTTCACCACGATGTTTCTGTGTGTCAAGAGAAGGCTTTCAAAGCAAGAAAGACATTGTGTTTCCCTGTTGTATTAGGTTTCTGGCCCAGACTTTTTGGCCTTACCTTGTGACCCAGCCTCCTGGCCTGGACTTTCCATCCTAGCCTGATGGCCCGGACTTTCAGACCCACAGTCCCATAGTCCTACTGAAACACACAGACACTTGTGTTAATTGTATGCTGATTGACCTGGGATCCAGGCATATAACTTGCTAGCTCTTCTTCTTAAACTAACCCATGACTTTATCCTGTTCAGCCGTGATGCTTGGTTCCTTTCTCAGAGCAACATAGTTGTCCTCGACATCTTCTGGCTCTTCTGTGGCGTTTCTGCTCTGTTCTTTCTGTTCCTAGAGTTTTCTTAGTCTGGTAGCCCCACTCACTTCCTGTCTGCCTTTGGCCAATTGGCATTTTTACTAAACCAGTAGCCGGGACAATTATTTACAACAGAATATGATCCCCCTACGTTTCCCCCACACAACTATTTGTTCAGTAGCTGGTTCCCAGGGGCACATTAAATGCTCAGGTTGTTAACAGTCTACTGAGTCAGTGGAGCCAAATAATGGGTGCCTCATTGCTCCAAAGTATGATTCAAAAAGTATAGAAGCACCTTTCCAAACTCAACCCCCCAAATGAGCAAAGTAGAGATGAAACTTAGGCTGTTTTGGAAATGCTAGGGCTAGAAGAATTTAGGTAGAAAGAAAAGTTCACACATTTAAAAAAATGTTTACTGGGCATCTTGGGTTCTGGGAATACAGTGATAATATAGATGATACACTCTACTGGTTCAGAGTAAGTCTGTACACATGGACCTTTAGATTGATATGGTGTCTTGGGAATTTGTTAGAGCAAGGAGGTAAGAGATGGCAGGGATAATTGATGGGCTTTGACTTCACAACCTTGGTATCTATGTCCTGAGTCCTTGGCCCAGTTACTAAACCTCTCTGAGCTTCAGCCTTCTGTTGTGAGACAGAATGTTGAAAGGACCAGTATAGCACATGCCACTCAAGTAATAGCCATGTCTTCGGGTTCCCTGTCCAAACCAGCATATACTGAAATAAAGGAATGCTACAAGCTGGAGGCCAAGGAAGCTCAGTTTGTCTCTGTAATCATGGTAAGGCTTTCTCTAGTTAAAGTGAGGCATCAAAACTTGAGAACACTGGGTACAGTCGGACAGAACACAAAAGCAGCCAACACAACACACACATCTTGTTTTCATGTCTCTTTGTTTCAGCTGAAATAATTCGAGCCATTACATCCTTAAGAAGCAGAAAATATAGAAAGAAACAACAAACTTAGACATCTGAATCTGAGCGTCTCTCTCTCAATCTCTCTCTCTCTCTCTCTCTCTCTCTCACACACACACACACACACACACACACACACACACACACACACACACACACACACATACAAACACTTATAATGGCATGATCTTGTACTCTAAACTCACATAAAACCTGGGCCTGGGCACTAATTGCTTCTTTCAGCCCTTCCCTGGGATTGAAAACAAGTCTCAAATGCTCTGCCTCCATTAAGGTCAGCAAAAGTAGCAGCTTCGACATAAAAGTACAAAAAAGTACAAACACTAGAAATAAAAAATAATAATAATAGCAGTCATGACCATGGTGAGCTCTTAGCCAGTCAGTGGATGTATGTTCAGTTGCATCAGAGGCTGGGGCTGGGAGCTGGGTGAACCCCTGCAGCTGCCCAGTACAACCAGGACCACCCATGCTGAAGTGGACAGGCACGAGGAGGAGCAATACCAGAGCCCTGTAGTTTCAAACCTTCACCTCTGTCCCTAGCGCTCTGAGAAAGACCAGAGAGAGGGGGAGGGAGAGAAAGAAAGAGAGAGAGAGAGACCTAGAATAAGCCAGCAGGCTCTGCTGTTAAATCACTGTCTTGGGCCAGCAGCAGAATCCTGGAATGGAAAAAAATGTTTCCAGTGGAAAATCACCATCTCAGGCTTCACAGATCTAGTTTGAATGGGATATTTGCTCTCACCCAGCTTCGTTAGCATCTTACCTGTGGGCGGCTGCAGGGACTGTTTCACACCTCTCTCTCTCCTTTCTAACACCTAATACTTCCTGATTGCCTTACACAGCACATAGGAGCTGACAGTTCTAAAGACAGGCTTTTTCATCTAGGGCTTTCTTGTGAGCCAGTCTGCGTTGCTTTTGACAAATTTGGTTTGTTCCATTTTAAGGTCAGAGGACAGGCCTGCTTCCCTGAAACCTCACTGAGATACAAGTTGTGCCAATTTTTTATAAATTACAATAGTGTATAATGGAAGATTAAGTAGAAAAAATGGCCAAGTTAAAGACTGGACTTTAGCGTAATATAAACTGGGAATGGAGACACAGCCTAAAATCCTAGGGAAGAGAAGAAGATTAAGATGCAGATTCCATGTCATCCTCAGCTACATCCTGAGGTTGAGGCCAGCATGAAGGAGGTAAAGCCTTGTTTAAAAATACAAAACTAATAATAATAATAATAATAATAATAATAATAATAATAATAATAAATAAATAAATAAACAAACTAATAAGAATAAATAAATGATAAGTGTTTCATTCTTTAAAGCAAAATGTTGAACTTAGCACTGAGAGCCACGTATGCAACCTTTAGGTCTGAGTAAAACCTCTACTCCAAGCTGATGGATATCTCTACCAAACATACCTAACCCACACACATACCAGCTCCCACCATTAATAACCAGGAGGGAAACTGAACCTCAAATTCAAAACTGGAGAACCCTTTGCTGCAGAACTCTAGATAAGTCTGGAGGCAACCAGCCTGTCATTGGATTTAGACCTGTTTGTTTACTTTCTCAGTGACACTAATCTGAAGGCAAGATTGAGAACCCCACAGAATATCCCTTACATCATAATCTTAGTCCTTTACCATATATCTAACTAGTGTCACTCAACAGTATAGCTGGCTGCATACAGTAAGAGTGTGTCCCAGAGCACAGTGCAGAAAGAATCTGCTTTTGTGATGATCCAGAAGCAGACTGGAAACCCTAGACATGCTGTCTCCAGCTCTTAGGATATAGCTCCAGACAGAGAAAATGGAATCCTTGCACTCGCTCCATAATTGGAGAGATGCCCAGCAATGCCTCACATACAGACCCAACCTTGTAGAATGTTTACTACCATCTTCCGAGTTGTGCAGCCCTCACTCTGTAGACTAGGCTGGTCTCCAGCCCACAGAGCTCTGCCACCAGCATCACCACTGGTTGTTACAGTCTTCTAAAGCTGAGTCTCAAATGTTAATGCACAGATTCTCATGTACCTCACAGGAGCTAAGGAGAAACTCAAAGTTTCCATTTGGCTCAGCCATAACTGCCTGAGAATAACTTTTAGCACTTATGGCAACCCAGAACCAAACAGCACAAAGGCATAACCAGGACGCCTGGGCTAAGAATGCTCCAGCCACCAGCTAAGGGCTGGGGCAAAGTCATTTCTCTCTTAGGGCTGAGAAATGGCTTCATCAGTAAAACACATATTTTGTAAGCATGAAGACCTGAATTTGTTCCCCAGAACCTGTGTTGTTTTTTTTTTGTTTTTTTTTTTTTTTAAGCTATATACTGTGCATGCAATCACAGTCTCTGTAGGGTCATATGTGTATCAGTCATGTTGTGTCTGAAAAGAGTTTCTTTGGAATGATCCACCACGTCTGGTGACTGTAAAGATACTTGAGCCTTGAAGAGAGAGACTTGGTTGGATGCATCTTATTTACAGCTGATGCTCCAAAATCTCTCTTTCTACACATTGTCCAGACCTGCGCAGGTTCAAGCCAGACAAAATCCCAACATTGAGAAGGGGAAGTGAATATAAAGTCCCACTCCTAATCAAGAAGCTCTTTGAAGTTGATCGTGATGGACTGCCACCCATCTACCTGAGAGCCTTTGTCTAATCCATGCCACAGAATAGAACCGTGCCTCTCACCATGGAACAGCCATGTATCTAATACCGGATCCAAGGAGGAAACATAGCTAGAAAACATGGCCAGAAGCCTTTCTCATGCATGGCCTCCATCGAGCATCAGCAGTGCTTCAATCCAGAATAAATTTATGCTAGATCTACAGAATTTCACCTTATTCCAGGTAACTCTGTGACTTACTCCCACTCCGTACCCAAAGATCTTGATTGTCCTTAATATCAATGGTTTCCAGGAGTTGGACCAGCCTGTCTTCTCTCTGAAACTGCTTCAGGGCTCAAGGTCCCAAAGGTGTCTTACCCCTGTGAAAGGACCATAGCATTCTACACAAGGGATAGACTCTTGCATTTGATGTCTAAAATATACAACCAGGGCTGGAGGTGTCTCCTTTACCTTTTATTCCTTTTCTCCAGATTTCCTTTTCTTTATTCATGTATAAATCAATTGGTCTTTTTAGCCCCAACTCTTTCTCCCCATTGTCATTTAAATTCCTGCCCATCAATTTCTGGCTCAGTACCAAAGGGGCATTCACGCAAGGGCTGTTCGTTCAGAAAGTAAATTTACAAGGTGTTTTAATGTAACTGGTTTTAAGCGATGGCAAGTAATCCCTCTAAGTGTTTAAACAGCAGTGGATTGCTCCTTTCCCCAACATGCCAACACATTCACACATTTGTTATACCACAGGGCCAGCTTCCCTGTGCTAGCTGAGTAAAAATGGCAAGGTCCGACCTCTGTTATTAAATCATTGTCATGGCAAACTTCATGGAATCTCAGGATTGTTAGAAATCCTATCTCTGATAGACAGACAAAATTTGGCTTGAGACCAGAGTAAGGTCCCTTGTGCTCAGCATTTATTTGTTCAGGGGATTGTCCTCAGCACTCTAGGTGTTTGGATTATGCCACTTGGCATCTCATTGCTGTTGCGCTTTCTCCCCAGAACCCCCGTATGCTATTCTGATACACTCTCAGTTAAAAATGATGATGTCCAACTGTACGACTGCCTAGACAACACCTGAGCGGAGACAACACTAATAGGCATGCTAACATGGAAGGGGAGAATATGTTGCACAAATTCTGGTTGTAATAAAGGAAACTCAGGGCCAGATATCAGGGAAAAGCTGAAATAGCAAAGAGAGGAAACACCACAGTCAGATCTCACCCAGCTGTCTTCCAGCTTCCTTAGCCTCACTCCTCTTGGATTCTACTGCATGACTCTGTCTTTCTCTGCATGCCTTAAATACCTTCTTCACCCAGTTATTTCACATCCAGTTTAAGATTAAAGGTGTGGGCTACTACTACTATTTGGTAGTTAGCCTTGAACTCACAGAAGCACAGAAAGATCTCCTCTGTCTCTGGAGTTATGGGTAAAGGCCTGGCACCATCACTGCCTACCTGGGAGCCTGGAACTCCCTCTGTAAACCAAGCTGGCCTCAAACTCAGATCACCTGGGATTAAAGGCATAGGCACCACTCCTGGGCTCCCCCCCACTCCTCACCCCCCACCTACCCCCACCCACCCCACCCCCATCCCCATCCTCACACCACCCCCACCCCCCTGCTGGGATTAAAAGTGTGAGTTACCCCACTCTCTGATCCTCCTGGATTGACTGAGGGTGGATCTCTGATACTTCAGAGTGGTTTTATTATATATACAACACATCCCCACAGCAATTCATGGGGGTCCACCCCTAGACAAAGAACTATGGGCAACTAGGGAATGCCTGCCGAGAAAGGGCCCAGAGAAGAAGAGTTAGTCTTCCTCAGGGATATGCCCCCTACTTGGCTATTCAATACCAATTGGTCGACGCTGAAACTGTATACATATGAGCATCACTGAACTAAACACACTGAGCAGGTTATATTTATATACCTTTGTATGTGTGTGGGAGAGACAATAGTAAAAGAGGCTGTGAATTAAAAGGGTCACGAGAAGATTGCGAGAGAGACTGGGTGTAAGAAAAGGAATGTCTTGGGAGAAAATTATATTTTCTTTTCAAAAATATATATACACATAGATATGGTTGCCTTAAACCTTAGTCAGAAAAGATTCTTTTTACAGTGGGCAGCAGCCAATGGAAAGATGTTAGGAATAAGAGACCAAGTGCTCAGCCTTAAATGGACCGCTCCCTCTTCCACACCCCCAAGGCTCAGGCACACTACAGAAGAGGATACAGAGAGAAGATCAGAGCAGAAGGATATATGCTCTGAAATGCTGCTCTCTGGCCACGGCGTGCCCAGAGCAACTGCAACCTTACCTGCACAAGGCAAAGCTAGGCAAAATTCTGCCGTGCATGGAGCAGATGGTCTCCCTGGCCCACTGAAGAACTACTAGCAGTTTATAGTTGCTGGGGGAAGAAGAATTGCTCATCTTTGTGGGTGTGGCCATTAGTAGCAGGGTACAAGGCTCTGGTGAACAGCTCACAGCCGTGGGTGAGTATATGGACACCACTAGTTGTTTATCTTGGGAAAAAAAAAAGTTTGAAGGGGTCATGTTGTTGAGGGAAATATGGAAGTAAATATTTTTAAATGTATTTACTATAAATGTGAACACATTAAACATGGCATTGTAAAACAGAAACCACTTTTTTCTTATGAGAAACAAAAAAAGGAAAACCATGCTATAAAATTGATAATATGAAAAATATTCAAGATATATTTATTAGTAAAGAAAAAAAAAACAGATTTCTAATGCAGAAACACAGTCAGGGCCCCTGTCTGAAAACATAGTGTATCTTCTTGCCTTAGAGCTCACGTGCCCAAAGCATTAATATACTTGTTCATGGCATCCCAGGACAATCACTTAGGACCAGGTACTTTTTCTGGAGGGTACACTTTCTGGACAAAAGTTCTCCTTTTTACTTAACTATACTTTTTAAATTTTCTATAGTGATGCTAGGCCTCACTAGAGGCAAAAAGTAAGGGATTATCTGTCCTCTTTAAAATGCCACTAAAAACTGAAGCATATCCAAAAAAAAGATCCTTTTCACCATTCCCTTCAGAAGGCATATGAAGGAAGAGTACGTTCGCACTGATTCCCAGGTGCCCTGGAGATGGTGGCTTTCTATTCTAGGCTGGTGACTCCGCTAGCTGCCCACACAGCTGGTCAAGAATCTAACAGGAGTTTGTAATTAACATGGACGGCGTATAGAACACAGGTATGGGAGGTATAGGAGACTTTTGGTGAGGGATAGATGGGAAGGCAAGTCAAGGAGACAGTAGGAGCTGGGTGTGGTAGCACTAGCCTGTGACCCCTGTTCTTAGAGGGCTGGGATAGGATAGCAATTTCAAGGTTAGACTAGTCACACTGCTAGATCCTGCCTCAAAACACAAAACAGCAAAAGCAATTGAAAATGAAGAGGTGTGAGGTGATTCAGTGAGTTACATCTTATTGAAACACAAAATGTTCTACTGTGAAGTCCAGAATACAAATTCAAATTAAATCTACGCCTACAGCTCAAAGCAACAAAAGAAAAACTACACCGTTCATGATCTCCCACCAACTTCAAAAGAAGGGTTGAGCCACAATAGAGAGGCAAAGAGGTTATGGAAAGTGCTGGAAGCTTTACCCTGGGTCTGTTCAAGGGCAAAAGACTTCCTCAAACTGGCAGGTTGCTGACCATACCCCCTGAGGCTCCCAGACACTACAGGACCAAGGAACCTGGAAGCCTCTGGATGCAGGCACTGCTCCTAAACACAGGGTGTTTGGCTGCCTTTATGGAACGGAGGCCGGCTCGGAGCTCATCTACCTCCCTCTTGGCTCATATTTCAAAACGCCACTATATCAACATCTAAACAAAAACACATCTCCGACAAGAATGAGGGAGCGTGGAATAAACAAACAGCATGCCCACCTATTGTTCTGCAACGTCTAAATCCATCTTTGATGGATGGTAAAAGGCAGTTTATGGAGGAAATTGTTGGCAACCGCTGAATTCAGAACAAATGCTGAGGCATTCTGATGAAGAGGGCTGATGGATTAAAATGCACTGAGCAAAGACATCTCACACCGTGCCCGAATAGGCCATGCCGGAATGAGAGGAAATTCGGCCTGCAATTTCCAATCAAGGGAGAGCTGGCAGAGAGACAGAATCTGAGGCTTCCTCGGATTTACACTTTATCTGCTAATTAGCATTAACATGCGCGGTAGAGGTGCCTCACCAGCTTGTGGCACAATTTAAAAAAAAGGAATGTGTTACCATCACAGAATGTGTAATTACTTTAAGCACCGGCTGAAAATTGCAGGGTTCTTCATTGCAGAATTTGTATATATTTATTGTTAGAGATAAACTTGTTGAAGTATATCTAATCTAATTTTATGTTATAATTCCTGTTTAAGATAATTTTAGTGTCAGCAAGCCAAGAACTGAAGTAAATACCGCCGTAAATTGTAATACGTTAAAATACCAAAGCAATGCATCCATTCAGCCATGACTCGACTCATGCATTGTTTAAGGGCACAAGAAAAGAGAGGTTTCGGATTACATCAAAACTACATATATCCAGTTTGTTCTCACCTGTGTCAGGTCATCGGGCTGAGGGCATTGCCAACATTGCCCTCCTTGGAAATGGGAATTGCTTTAAAGAAAAAACTGTAGATTTCCATTTCCCTCATCTAGAGTTTATTATTTTTACAAAAAAAAAATCTCTTCAAATTGCTGCCTCTTCCCAGAAAGCAAGCACATTAAGACAGATTATTTTGTCTTGAAATCATAAATAGGCTATTATTTGTTTTAACTTTAAGACCCAGTTTTAAATTTCTCCTTAAATTGTTAAGCTGGACATTTTAGAGCTATGAAAAGGAAGCTATCCTGTGCTTTTCAGTAATGCAATATCATGACAAGGGCTACCAAATTAAGCAAAAGCAATTTCTTATGGGGGAGCCCTGACTCACTGCCTGTGGGCTCTTGGACTGTTTTGAAGCAGCATTTAGCCAAGCTTGCAAAACTCTGAAAGACGTGGAGATAAGTTCTACCTCAGGGAAGAGACTAGCAGATCTGTGGTTCTTCCTGCCCTGTACCCTCTCTTTCTCCAAGAGAAAGGGGGTTGGGTGTCTATATGACAGAGCCCTACAGTTCAAAAGGTGAATACTTCATTCACATCGTGTTTCTAAGATGTTAGAGGCTTTCTCAGCTGGGTCCTACTAGTCTCCTAGGGAAGGCATTAAAAACAAGGTACTTTGAGTCTTTCGGATCGGGCCCTAGTATTTTAACATCTGCCCATTCACCTCCCTGGTGCCTGACAGAAGGAGAGGGAGCCTGGTGACTTGGCCCTCACCAAGCACTGATGCAGGACTTGCTCTGCAGTCTTTTCTCAATGCTCTGCAATAATTAATTTCAATAGGTTAAAGGTCCTGATAGATTGGCTTTATTTTTGCCTGGGGAAGCAGCCTTGCTCAGCACATTCAAAAAAAATTTTTTTTTTTCTTCTTTTTTTTTAATGGTTCTTTTTAAACTTGGGAACATTATACTTAGCATTCAATGATTCTCAATTATTCAAGCAAAGTACATACAAGACAGGACCAGAATGCCTATACAACATGGATGGCCAGAGGAGGGAGTGAAATGAACAGGACTGAGTCTCCCCCCAGCCCCCTCCCCCCAGTCCAGGAATGCCAGACAGTAGCAATGGCTGCCGCTATACAAGTAGCTCCTCTGGAAGCTAAGGCATTAAAGAAGTGTTAACCCTGGCGCTGGGGACGAGGACTAGGCAAGATTTTAACAACACTGTTTCCAAAGCACTCCAGAAGGGTTGAGAAACAGAGGATTTTGTGCCAGCCTCATCATGTGCAGGATAACAAAAGCTGTGATGTGCTCTTGAAGTAACTATTCCTATTTCACTTCTAAAGTACTCACCTCACAGAACCAGAAATTCTCCTCACACAATAGCCACCCATTCTCTTGATGGATCTGGAGAGGGTTTTGTACAATCAATCTTACTGAATAAAAGTTACAAATGACAATGTAAAGCCACACAATTGTGCCTATGTCAAAAAAAAATCAATCAGCAACTTAAGCAGTGAGTTGAATATGTTGGCCAGATATGGACAAAGATGCAAGGTGCAAGGGACTTCTCGAGGGCTATCTCCTAACTTGGCCCATTGGCACTGCTCTAACAGAATGTAAAACCCGGGCTGGTTAACAAATAATATTTATTATTTACAGCCCCAGAACCTGGACAGTACAAGCTTAAGACACCGTCACAATGGATGTCTGATAAGGACTCACTGGTTCATTGTGTTCTATGTTCTGTCATCTGCATAAAGGATGGAAGACTTTCTGAGAGACACTAACCACTAGGGACTCAACTCCAAATTCTTCCACCCCCAACCCCATACCCTAAGTTAAAACCTAGTTTAAACTACTCCTGAAATTTTGAAGGGCAAATTAACCATTTAAATTGAGGGAGAGGCAAAAAAAAAAAAAAAAAAAAAATCTGTGTGTAAGACCAGAAGGAAATCATTTCTGAAACAAGATACCTCATATACAAGGACCTGTCAGAGTTCATCTGAAGTAGTGTGAGACGCTGGTCTTAACTAGAGTTTTCCTACTTAAACTCTTAACTTCTGCTTTGTAAGATGCATAGGCTGGAAGCCTGACACTAACACTGTCCATGGCAGAGTATGAAGGACAGAAGGCAAACTGGGTGGCTGTCATCTGTAGGCTGTAGTACCACTGCTAGTTCCACAGACTCCCTGTGTTCAAGCTCCACGTGGATTTCTTTCCTCGCCCTGTAGGCAATTTCTGCACATGTTTTTTTGGATAGTATTAATTAATTATGAATGCCTTTATTATTCTAATTGATTCTAATTTAAAAATCTGACTGTCAGAAGTCAAATGCAAAGTCAAAGTTCAAATTCAGTGAGGAAGCACAGAACGTACCAACACCATTGAAGGGAGGCTTCTGAGAGAATGAGATGTAAAAATGCAGAAAGAATTGATGCATGCCTACTGCGATTATCAGCAGCCTGTACCCCCTATTACTGTAAAGGTAGCAGCTGTATGAACCTCACCAAAAACTCATCTAGAAGGATCCCTCTGCCTAGCCACACACAGGAGCTACGGCCTTCTATAGAGAAACAAAAATAGCAACAATCCACAGCCCCACAGGAAGCAGACAAGGAAGAAATACACTGATCATACCCTCTTCTTTTCTTTCTTCTATTGGCCATATTCAATGAGAGGCCAAAGGGCAAGGGATTTTGTTAATGCCTCTTGGTAAACAGAGCAGGCTGAAGAGCAGGGCATGTCAATTTGATGGGCTTTTCCAGCACAAGACGTTTAACTCTGTAAAGAAAATGCCTTATGGAAACCAGGCATCCCATGGGCTCCCATACAACTATAAATCCCTCCAGTAAAACAAATTTGTTACCACTTTTCACTTATTGTGGATTTTCACAGGAGTCCTTGGAGGCCAACAATTACCATTAACTGTGGTTGTCACCAATGCCTTAGAAATACACATTCCTGGAGTGCACATGTCCAAACATGCTAAGTGGACTTTTAACTATCTTTTACCAAGAACTACATTTACAGGCTCTTAATTACGTCCAAATTGTTTACATTTTCCTTCATGATGGGGCCTTGTTAACCACACAATAAAAAGAAGCCCCTTATCTTTATGACTTCAGACAGAGTTCATTTGATCATCCGCATAGCTGTATGACTGGGACCTCTTTTTAAATTTGACTTCTGTATTGTATGTATGTATTTGAAGAGGAGCTGCATGTGTATGTGTGTGTATAGAGCACAAAATTCAACATGAGTTTTTATCACTATACACCTTATTCTTTGAGACAGGGTCTCTCAATGCACCAGGGACTTACTGATTCAGCTAGATAGACAAGCTAACAATCCCCAATAGTCTCTCTATTGCTACCTTTTCAATGACAGAGTCATATATGTGCTTGACTACACCGGAATTTTTACATGGATACAGGGGGTTGGACTTAGGCCCTCATGTTTACATGGCAAGCATTTTGCCAACCATTAAAATATTTTATCTCAGCATCTTTCTCTTGTTTTGATTTTAAGATAAAAGTATGTATTACAGTGATGCAGATTTAATTCTTAAATGTTCTTCTTCCTTTAGTAACTAAGGTTCCACCTTTCATAGATTGTTTCCATTCCAAATTGCTTTTCAGTGGCTTTAGTAGGAAGATGACTCTTCTGTAGTCCCTTGTTTACTTGTCTTTAGGTTTATGACAAATGATTCTATCTATAATCTTGGTCTACTATGGCTTCTGTCATATGTATGAGGTACACTCCCTTGGACCCACCTAGGTCCACCCTTTGGCCTACATTTCTGCATCTGGTGAGTTAATATTCTTATGAATGAAAAAGAACTCTAACTCATCAATAATCCTTTACTGGGTGAAAGATGTAGTTTTTAACTTACAAAAATATACATTTCTTCTATGGTGTCTGATAAGTTTCTTTCATTTTAGATTTATGTGGATGTTACTAAAAAAAACATTTTTAATTTCTCCAAGAACAGATTTGATGCCCCAAACTGTATTGTATTGTAACAATAGGTGTGCTGAAAAAAATGTGGGAAAAAAGCAACACAGCCCGGGGCAGCACACCCCAAGTTTTGGCTAACACTTATCTTTGGGAAATTCTTTAACCTTTCCACCTGTTTTTCCTAAACTACAACTGGTGTAGGAATCCCTGCTTGATGTTATCCTTGTGTGTTCACTGAACAGGATTCCAAAGACAAAGTACCTAGGGTATAATAATGAGCAACAGCATTGCCCATGTCCTCACTACTAACTGAGCCTTTCCGGTCACACTTCTGTGTCTTTGTAGACCTTTACTCCAGGCCAAATCCATGAACAAGTACTTTGAAGTTCCTGCATCTTTTGTCTATGTGTTCCTGCTGCCTTCTCATCTTTCTCCCTCAATGCCCATCAGAGTTAACAAAGCTGAAGATGGAGTAATGTGCATGTTCAAATCTAGTTGGAATAAGATAACCGGCACTGATAAGGACTCTGGGAAATGAGACAATGTTTATCTACAAACACCCAAGCACAATGCACGCATAGCATTTATTTGCCAAGTAAAATACAACAGTAAGTTGAACTTGGACATGGGTAGCCATTTTACAAAGTTGCCTTCCAACAAATCTATAGGCAATCATGGTTTTCTGTTCTTAGATACTATTGTGCTCTGATGCTTGAATCTGAGTGGTAATTATGAGCAATTTTCTATAAAATATTTCTTGGAAACATCTACCCATGGTATGTAAGAAACAACTTTGCAGATCTCTGCATGCCGTAATCAAGATTTATGTGTTTACTTCTCTCTCCTAAAGAAGCTGTAGATATAGCCAAAGGTTGTCCCAGATATACATAACTATATTTTAAAAGTTGATAAGGAAAGCTAAGAATGTTTTCCAAAACTGGTACACACCAGGCAGCTACACAGCAACTCAGGAGGGTGGCTGTGTGGGCCATCAATAGTGCCTGATTCTCAGTGTACAAGGAGGTGCGTAATAAATGCCAACACAATAGTGAATGTGGACTTCCTTGCCTGTCATATAAGCTACATAAATCACTTCATGTTTTCATCAGTAACAGGAGTATTTAGCACAGCAGGAAAGCTCATGACTATAATCTCAATATTCAAAAGGTTAAGACAAGATGATTATTATGAGTTGCCACAGAGTGAGTTCTAGGTTAGGCTGAGCTACAATTTGAAACTGACTCAAAAAGATAATATATATACATACATATATATATATATATATATATATATATAGAGAGAGAGAGAGAGAGAGAGAGAGAGAGAAATTAGATAGGTAGGTAGGTAGGTAAATAGGTAGGTAGGTAGGTAGATAGATAGGTAGGTAGGTAGGTAGGTAGGTAGGTAGGTAGACGATAGATTATATATATAGATAGCTATGATATAGATATGGAAATTCCAATGAATTTACATCTCTCTTCCACCTCTTCCTCCTCCTCCTCCAGCAGTGCCTCATGCAATCTAGGCTGACCTTGAACTTCTGACCTTCCTGCTTCTACCTCCTGAGTGCCAGGATTACAAGTATGTACCACCACATCAGTTCTCATGCCTTGTTCTTGAGCAGGCCTCTGCACCAAGCCAGATAGGAGCACCATTTATCAGATTCCATGTAGAAAAAAAGGTAGTGTAGCCACCAGCAAATTGAATACATGTGCTACCCTAAGGAGAGTTACATGTGCTCATCATCCTGAAATAGATAAAGCCAAGACCGTTTGGTAACAATAATGTAAGGGCAGAATTCTGTGTCCTCCAAATTTATGTACTTTAGAATGTGGCTGTATTTGAAGAAAGATGTTTAATAAATTGAAGCAATGGCATTAAGGTATGATTTAATTTAAGCATACATTGTTTTTCCAGCATTGGAATTTTGATGGCTAGCGTTAATTGTTCACGTGACAGAGTCTGGACTCTCCTGGGAGGTAGGCCTCTTATGTGCTTGTGGGGGATTACCGTGATTTCATTCAATGAGTGGAAAGACTCACCTGCTGTGGTGGCACTGTCCCCTGACTTCAATCCTGAAGTAAGTAAATCAAGAAAGGGAAGTGAGCAGCGGCAGGCAGCCACCCCTAGGTGTTTCTGGGTGTGGATGTGATGTGACCAGCTCCTTTAAGCACCTGCCACCTTCATTGTGACTAAACTGTGAACTCAAGTCCTTTCTCTCTGAAGTTGCTCTTGTCATCATTTTATCCCAGCAATATGAAAAAGATTGAGCCTTGGTCCTTAAGCAAATGAGGACTAGGGCTCTACCACAGAGCTCTTTACCTGGCCAGTTTTGAGTCTACTGTGATTGGTATCTTTATACAGAGAGGGTGTTTTGACACTGACACACAGAGGGAAGACCCAAGAAGAGAGTGACCTGAAGCCCAGGAAAAACTCTCAAGATCAGTGTCTACTGCCACCACGGCCTCAGACTTCAGCCTCCTGAATTGTGGGGGAAATGAATTCCTACTGTTTAGCTTTAGGACTGTAGTGCTTCGTAAAGGCATCCTCCTGCTAAACTAATGAAATAGCAGGGCCACAACCCATGAAACATCTGCCATGTCATAGCAGAGTAGCTAAATGAATGAGGGCTATAGTCATAGAGATGTGGGAGATGACAATCCAGCCAATATGATTTTTTGGGGGGTTTTTCAGACTGAGGATAGCCATATGGATGTCTCTTGCCCTTTCCTCTTCTCTTCAGGAAGAATGTTCTGGAGCCATCCAGCAGACAACAGTCAAAGACTGCAAGCCAGCCTCAAGGCAAAACTTGTGGATGAATTGCTGATGGGAAGGAAGGGCCAAGGACCCGGAGGAATGAATAGAAAGAGATGAGAGATCCAGAGATTAAGATGTTGGTTGCTGAGCCCAGAAGATGTTCATGTGGGCAACATAATGTTGAGAAAAGAGTGCCAATACCACCACTCTAAGAAGCCAAAGATGTTGCCAATATATCAGAGCAATGAGGCCACTCCTGAAAGTCCATCTGCTGTGTGGAATGCAAGAATTTGTGATAAATACAAAGGAGCAAACTCACTCAACCTATGCACTGAAAGAAGTTTTCTTTTTATAAGTGTTTGCTTCCAAGTATATTAGTTCACTACATGCATGCTTGGAACTCACAGAGGCCAGAAGAGGGCATTGGATCCCTTAAAACTGATGTTATAGACTCTGGCTGTGGGTGCTAGGAACCAAACCCTGGTTTTCTGCAAGAGGACCAAGTACTCTTAAGCACTCAGTCATTTCTCCAATCCCTATAGCAAACTTTCATGTGTTCTCAGTGGGCAAAAAGTAACATTATTTGGGCATGAATTCTGTGACAGCTTCAAAACTTAATGCTGGGATTTCATAGAAAACAGTTATTCAGTACTCAAAACTACTTATGAAGTAAGTAACGCTAGCATGGTGTTTTAATTTGGAACTGAAGCCCAATCAGGGTGCCTTATCAAAACATTTTTTACTGAGCAGGTGCTTTGCATGGTGTCTGGCAACAGCAATTATTTGATAATTATTTTTGACTGTAGCCAAAGAATAACGACAGCACGTTCCAAGCTCAACATCAATAAGGTACAGGGCAAATGAGTTTGGAATGTGGTTACTGAAAATGGGGTGGGTTCTTGCCGAGAGAATCAGCACCCTGGAGCTCCAACACAGCTTCTCGTCACAAAGCCAGAGCCAGCCTCTTACGCTTGTGCCATGTGGAATCAAATGTGGGTCTTACACCTGTGGTGTTTGCTTTTTTTTTTTTCAGACAAATATGCAAACTGATAAGAAGACCATCTGTTTCTCCATCCTCAGATATAAAAGAGGACTGCAAACGCAGAGAGCTAATCATCCAGCTCTTTCTAACATTTCATCTGATTGCATAAACATCTTTGTATACTTCCATTTTAATACGCTGCCTTAGAATTTTCTACTCCTCCGGCTTTGTTTATGTATTCTTAACTTCCCAAGAATGAAAAATTACGAAGCAAATTTTTTCAGTTGCAACATCAACAAAACTGTTCTCTGAGAACTGAAATCAAAATTCGTACCCTCTGCTGCTTTATGGAATGTGATGGTGTCAGATTCAAAGGTCTTGAAGGCAACCAGAAATACGGATCAGGGGAAATTTCTGATTTCTCAGTGAGAGAGTGTAAGGGAGAGACTTGCTATCACCTCTTTGGACTTCTCTGTGATACTGGCTGATTCTCTTGGGGACTATTCCTCACTACCCCCAAATTTTCAATGTCCAGAAGAGAATAGCGCTTTCTGGTTTCTTTGACCTTCTACCCTTTCCTAAGAAATTCTCATTCTTATTAATTATCAAGACTAAGCTGTATCTTCTAGAAGGATTGCTTAAGAAACCGAAAACTAGTAAAAAGAAAAAAGAAAGGAAGGAAGAGAGAGAAAGGGGGAAACTGTGGACCTCCAGACATCTACAAAACACACAAATGACAGATTTGAAGTAAATCTATCCAAGATGCAGCTGGTGAGCCCTCCATCTGTACTGCACCCCTACACACACATCCACCCTCTCTGTCAAGGAAATACAAAAAGGGAACAGAGTTCTGGCATCCTGTTTTCAGCCCAGCCAAGCCAGCTGTGGCTGAGCTTTGGAGAATAGGGTTAAGAAATGACAAATCTTGTCATTTTTATTCTTAGTTTCCAAACTGATCATTCTTTTTAAAGAAATAGAAATAAATAAATGTGTCCTTCTCTTTGTAAAAATAAAGGAACACACCCACGTAATGGTCCCTACATTAAAGGTGGGTTTCCTCAACAGTGCTGGCCTCTATAACAGTTTCCAGGAAACCATGCAGTAAGAATTTTCATCTAATCCTATCTTTTTGACTAACATTTAACTTATACTTACATTTTACAATATATATATAAAATCTACAGGTAAAAAATCTTCAGGTAAAATGTACAGCTATATATGTGTGTGTGTATATATATATATGTATATGTATATATATATATATATATACATATGTGTGTGTGTCTGTGTGTGTGTGTTTGTGTGTGTGTGTATACCTGATCAAAAATATTATATTTCATTACAGAGTATCCAATGAAAAAAGAGTCTGGGGACCACTTCTCACAAAGACTGACAGTATATTGGCAGTATCTATGGAAACTTAGGATCCAGTAAGAAACCGATAGAGTTGGAGCCAAAGAAGGAAATCCAGGTAAGAAGATGCCAGATGACTTGATAATGCAACTGTGCTCTGCCTGCTGTTTTTGTTCTTACTATGTATTTTTATTTTTACCTTTTTTTTTTAGATTATTGTGTTACATGTGCAGGCTTTGCAAACACTACCACTATAACTCTTATCTAAAATTTAGCAAGGTCCTCAACTATTCAATTCCCCATTTGTTTCTGTAAAATGGAATTATTAGCTGGCATTATGATGCATACCTGTAATCATAGCACATACATAGTGAGTTCAAGGCAAGTCTATTTTTAAAAAGTAGATGGTATATATTAGAATTGGATTAGTAACACCTATGCCATTTGGCTTCTTGCAAAGACTCAATGAGATCATATACAAAATCACTTTACAATACGTCACTTTATACATTGCCTGTCATTCACTGAGCTCTTAATAAACCACAATTATTATAAACCCTATTTAGTCTTTTCTTCAAATACTGAAAACCCAATTGATGGAAGGGAAATCCCAAAATCTCAGTTTAGGGCTGTTGCTCCTGACTGCGCGAGTCCAGGTAAGAAGCTTGCCAAGGAAAATTCTGTTCCCATGTGGGTTTAGCTGCTTAGTACCTGATAATTGCATCCATTTCGTTTATAACAAAAACTAAAGCACAAAGATATTGAGACTTAAACACCTTAAGGTTATAATCAGAGGTGGAGTTGAGATTTGAACCCAAGGTACCTGACTCAGAGTCTTGTGTTTACCTGCTACCTGAGCATCTCTCAGCCTCAGCACTATTGACATTGTGAACTTGCCCGGTCTTTGCTGTGATGATGCCCCAAGCTTTGCAGGACAGAGAACGTCATTGGTGCCTTGTGTTCATTAGGTAAGAGTCATGCCTCCTCCTCCTGCCATCAAAACTGTCCCCGTACTTTGTCAAATATTCCCTAGGAGCAAAATCACCTCTACTTGAGAACCACAACTTCACCTTTGTTATTCTAATGATTCTTTTCCTCTTCGTCTTAATTTAATGTCATTTTTCTCATTTTATTTATGACAAAACTGAAA
This sequence comes from Phyllotis vaccarum, assembly GCA_033318265.1. NCBI lineage: Eukaryota > Metazoa > Chordata > Mammalia > Rodentia > Cricetidae > Phyllotis > Phyllotis vaccarum. Next base: position 16,700,443 of record JARWLC010000001.1, read on the forward strand.
CACAAAGTTAAGTCTTACTCTTAACCATATACTTGATGCCAAATGTCCTTCAAAAACATTTTGGCCAATCTCCATCCAGGTCACATGAGTGAAGATCTCTGAAGCAAACAGTATGTTCTGGCCTTTTGGAAGCTCCCCAGGAAACCCCAGTACATGGTCAATGGTCAGAAACAAAGCTCCATCTTTTGTTTTAATAGAGAACTCATAGATCCATTCACTCGCTATTTAAAAGTCAGTCTAATTCTCTAATTACAGCACGGTTTTGCTATTCCCCTTTTATTGGATCTCCACATTCACACGTCTCCATTCTATGTCCCCTTTTGTCACCTGACACTTCCTTTCTCCCATGTACCCTCCTGGGTGTGTGCTTCACTTCAATCCTCCTCCGTAAGGCCCTTTCATTGTTTCATTCTTTCTCCTCATCCAAGCATCATCGTCTTTCATCAGTCTTCAGCTAAAGTCAGCTGACACATCAGCCCTTTTGGAAACCAGCCTTGATCTGCTCGCTGACTCTCATCTCCTGCACCACCCTGAAAAGTGCTGACATGGTCTCTATCCACGCTATACTTTCCTGTCACTCTTCCTCAGTTCTCAGGGCAACTGTTGAGTCTCTCACCAGCTCTGTCTGTGGCCTTCACCTCTGAAGTCCCAGCAATTGCCTGAGCCTGGTACCTTGTGAAGAACATAATGAATGCTCGTAACGAATGCTCGCTGCGTGAGTGCATGGACAACTTGTCTCCTTTGCCTGTTTTTATCTTTCTTCATCCTCCCATGAGTCAATGGGGTGGTCCTCTTTCTTCACCATTTCATCAGTGCCAAGCCTCCTTCCTCACCCTGAGCCATCTGTCCACTTGAGAGAGTGGTAGCTAAACTGTTCACACGGGACCCAGGAGCAAAGCCAGGCAGCTGTGGCTACAACTCATGTCTGCACCACAGTTCTAGGCTTGCACACTAACCCCAGGGTGACATTGAAATGACTAAATCCTATGTGTATTCCATGGTGAAAGGTAATCTGATTTGTTCAGCACAGTGAAGCTGAACCATTATCCACTGACTTCCTGCAAGATCCCCATCAGTTATAGGGGTTTTTGAAATGCATAAATAGAAGAGGTCATTACTCTGCAAGCAAGAGGACCTAAATTTGATCCCTAACACCTTCTTAAAGCTGGGCATGGGCATGTGCCTGCATACTAGTAATGAGTGGGTGGAGAAGGTACATCCATCCCATCTAACTCAAACTCAAACTCCATGTCCAGTGAGAGACATCGTCTCAAAAAATTAAGGTGGAGAATTATAGAGAAAGACTCCAAACATCAACCATTGGCCTCCACAGACATACACATAGGTGTATATACCTCCTTACATATACACAAGCACTAAAAAATTTGGGAGAATACTCAACCTGAACATTTTTCTTTCCATCATGGGAGCAACGTGCATCATGCAGAGTATCCAGAAACTCACCCATATGTAAAGAAATGTTTCCACAAGCTCAGTAAGCACTGCAGCCAGTTGCAAGGGCACAGTCCTTTCAGAATGATGAATGGGCAAGTCCCTACCTCCCTCCCATTCCTGGTTTAACTGTATCACTGCACAAGTCACTGTAAGTCTGGGGAATGACTGACAGATACTGAGAATGGACCCTGAAGTTCTCTAACCAGTCTTGCTTAGTCAGTAAGTGCTCGCAGACAGAAGTTTCTCCCTCAAAACAACCTTCCACAAAGATCAGAAAGATATACATCTATGTATATCTTTCGGGCCTCAAAGAATAAAAAATAGTGGTTTCTCCCAAGTAGAAAAATAACTTCCTTCAGAGTTACCAAAGTACCATGCCATTTGCAACTTGTGTTACTTAAGAGCTATGTTATAAAGATGTCAAAACAAAATGGCCACTTATCACCAAAAGTGGAGCCACACTAGTTAAGGTTTTGGCATGGTGGCCAGTTCCTGTCCTGCTTGTTTTATTAAGATCCACTGGAATACAGAAGAGGTTTTTGTCAGAAACGGTTGATGAAGGTGACTCATGGTGAGTTTTAAATAGGGAAACATTCACAAGAGAGGAAGAGAAAAGGGGAGATAAACAGAGAGCACAATCCTCCAAGATTATTTTTCCTGTTTAAATGGAAACTATTCTACAGAGATTAGATAAATAGAAGGTTCTGTAAAATCAACAAAGACATGAGCACTAAAGCAAATGGAAGCTTCTCCACTCTGTAGAGAAGTCACAGCTCCGCTCCATCAGATAACCAACAACTCTCTGGGAGTTACTGAACCAAAGTCTGCTGGGCAGTCTAGACTGTAAACAATGGAAGTCAGCTGACCATGTCCATCACTGCTGTATTTATTCTTAAGGTTCTTTTCTCTCTGCGCCATGATTGCATTGGTCAGCCCACACACACCCAGTGTTTTTTAACCTCTTAACTCATTCCTTTTGTATAGATTTCCTCAAGAATCAACACGAACTGGCATGGAAACTCTGCTCTTATAGTGTATTAAGCAGGAAAGAATGAAGTTAGAGTTCCACTCACCAGAATGAAGTTAGGTTGTTACACATACATTTATAGATAGACACATATGTGTGTCTATATTCAGACAAATAGACTTCTACACAGAGAGACTCTGCATATGAAAATGAGACCTTTATTTGCTTGTGTAATGTGTCAAAATATTAAAATTAGAAAATTCAGCCAAGTACTTCAAATTTTGCCAGAAAAAAAATATCTTTTAAACTCCATGCAAAGTTGATCTACTTTCTTAAGAACATGAGTATCAGGAGCCAATCTCAGCTTACAGACAATCTAGTTAGTATCTAGGACTGAGCTTAAAAGGGAAGAAAACTCAAAAGAAGAAGAAGAAATAGTAGAAATTAATCAGTCTGAGGAAAGGAGCACACACCAGAGCAGGCTCTGCTCAGAGACTCAAGAAAGAGCCTGGTATTTATAATACACGTGTTATCTCTGCACTCAGGAGGCAGAGGTGAGAGATTATGACTTCTAGGCCATCCTGGGCTACATAGCAAAGCTTTCTAAAAACAATATCTAAAAATTAGGAGTCAAATTTTTCTAGGTTTTCTAAAATTGGCATGCTTTCTTCATAACGCCGACCTGATTTCAAGAAATTAATGTCAAGTCATTACCCTGACACTAGACAATAGAAATAAATGTCTAGATCCCAGAGCACTGATACATCTTTCATACCATCCCCATGTTTTCCAGAAACACCCCCTTGTCCTTGCTGCCCACCTTTTCTCCAGACTGTCACCCCACACCTTCCCCTGGCTTCTGATATTTTCCCCTTCAAAGCAGGAACGGGCTGCTCATAGGTGCATCATGCTCACAAGACTATAAATCTCTAGAGGTAAAATCTGAGTCCTATCAGTTTTATAAGAACCCTGTCTGTGCCACATAAAAGCTAAATAAATAGCTAGTGCACTGAACTAATGCGCAAAGAAAACAGAGCGTGGCTGTCTTGCTTTCAGACAGTGTGACACACTGCTGCTGTCACTCAGTGCTGTTAGTAGCTACAGTTCTGAAACTCTGAGAGGTGAGCTGAGAACTAGCCAGCATTTAAGCTTTTTATAGAGTAGTTGAGGGTTTGGAGAGATGGCTCAGCGGTTAAGAACTTATACTGATAAGGACCAGAGTTTATGTCCCAGCACCCACATTGAGCATTCTCCTATAACTCCAGGTCCAGAGGATCCAGAACTCTCTTTTGGCCTCTATAGGCACTGCACTCATATGCACAGACAGACAAACAGACACACACATAACAACAACAACAACAACAACAAAAAAAAAACCAGAGTAATTGAATGTACCCTATCATTTAGTTCATTTAGTGATAATTGATTCTGATATTGTCATAAATTAGATCCCAATCATGCTAAATGAATGCTACACATCATCAAAGATTATCAGAGCCTTCACTAGCATTAAAAAAAAAATCTTCTGTGGTTTTGTGAGGCTGGGGTAAGATATCCGATCTTCTTGGGATTGTGTGTGTGCGTGTGTGTGTGTGTGTGTGTGTGTGTGTGTGTGTGTGTGTGTGTGTGTTTTATCTGATTGTTTGGTTTCAGATTTGGTTGTTTTTAAAGAAAGAAAGAGGAAAGAAACATAAGGTTGGTGTGTAGGGAGTTTGGGAGGATCTGGGAGGAACGGGTGGAAGAAAAAACATCATAAAAATACATTGGATAAAAAATTTTTTTTCAATACAAAAAGTTAAAGAAACGAAACTATGTGCTAAAAGAGACAACCCTTCCTGCATCCATCAGTTCTTCCATTAAGCCATTGCTTCCATTGGTTATCTTTGAGTCCGTTTCTTTGTTTCTTCGTTTGTGTTTCTAATAATCCGGCATGCAGACAGGGTTAGCACTAATCCTCAGTTAATCACCTCTTGTTGTCTTGGCTGCATGTGTGGCTCCATTCTACCCTCATCCTTTTATTTTATCGTTGGCTAATTCTAATGAGGCAATGAAACACATTTGTCTCAAATCCAGCTAGTAGAGATTAAACAACTGACAATGATGCACCTATGCTTTCCTTTCCCTTCCTCTCTCCCATGTGAGGAAAACATGATGTAAAATCAGCCACACTTCCAATTTTGTTTCAGTTTTACCCTGTATGTGTGCAGTGTGTATGCCCTGTATGTGTGCAGTGTGCACACCCTGTATGTGTGCAGTGTTCCTGTATGTGTGCAGTGTGTATACCCTGTATGTGTGCAGTGTGTATGTCCTGTATGTGTGCAGTGTGTATACCCTGTATGTGTGCAGTGTGTATACCCTGTATGTGTGCAGTGTGCATGCCCTGTATTATATACCCAAGCAGTATCCTGTTCATGCACCTTCAAAAAGCAGTTATATTCATGTTTTGATGTCAGGAAACATGAACATATTTTGTCTTATGATACTCGATGGGGTTTGATCAAGGTAAGTGTGGCCCTGGTAGAAGTTACCAGATTAAGGAAAACAGAATTACTCCGTACATTGTCTAACCTTCTTGTCCTATGTCACAACCCAGGGGTATGAGAAGACCAAGAATTCTCCTACAGTCCTTTCTCCATCACTTACTGGTCATCTCAGTAATGAATAGTTATTGGAGATAAAGTTCATGCAGGAAATAGTATTTTAATGCAAGTTGAATGATTTCAAGTGCTTTCCACACATTTCATAGTGTTGCACCATTTAATCAATATCATTTTGAACCTTGCTCCTTTTTTTAGGTTGTTTCTTCAGAGAGATTTTTCTACATGTGCAAACTTTATTCATCCAATATAAAATGATTAAAACTCTGTATTGGTGCATTTTTCCATTTCTAGAACAAGATACTCAGGTGGGGCATGTGTAAAAAGAGACTTTTATTAGTTCGTACTTCTGTAGATTCAAGAGCATGGGACCAGGATCTGCTGAGCTCCACAAGGAACTTCTACATAGATCACAGCATGGCATGATGGGACGAACACATACAAGAGAGAGGGAAATTTGGGAGTGAAGCTTTCTCTTTCTGTAACAATACCTCCTGGAAAACTAACAGTATGTGAGATTTGTGTTAACCCCTTTCCAGTATGATTCTCCATGACTTAATCACCTGGCCAAAGGACTCACCTCTTAAATATCCCACCTCAACATCACCAACAGGGGCCAGGCTTCTAATATGCTAACAGTTAGAGGACAAACCACAGCAAGTCATAAGAAAAGAGAAACCCGTTATATACCAACACAGAAGTATTTCAGGTGATACCAACAAATGCTCAGAGTAATTAATAATGGACTAAGAAACTGGAGGGGGTGGAGGCACGACTCTATAGATTGTTTTCTTCTCAGAAACTTGGTCCCACCCAGGCTTCCGTGTCTTTTCCAATAGTTTCAAAGACTCATGCCCCAGCTTTCTTACCCATCTGTTATTTTACTTGGATAAAAGATCTCCATGAGATTTTGAATAAGACGGGTCTCTGAGGTATTGCTGTCCACTGTGCTCGCCCCTCGCTCTGTCATCCTCGGTGTCTTTTAGACATAACCTTTTATTTTTATTTCATGGAATGTTTTTGATATGTGTTGCTATGTTTATGATGGAAGAGACAACGGTCAAATTCAAAGAGTCAAGAAATTTGACCAGGGCTGACATGGTGAGAGAAGAGCTAAAAGCAAATAAAGTCTTCCCCACCTCTTTCCAGGCCCACAACCCCCAAAAGAAGTCATCATCAACCCTTTCTTCTGTGGAGATAGGGTCAGTGGACTTTGCTCGGGAACAGCCCTCCCTCCTCCAGAACAGCTCCTCCCTCCTCCAGAACAGCTCCTCCCTCCTCCAGAACAGCCCCTCCCTCCTCCAGAACAGCCCCTCCCTCCTCCAGAACAGCCCCTCCCTCCTCCAGACAGCCCCTCCCTCCTCCAGACAGCCCCTCCCTCCTCCAGACAGCCCCTCCCTCCTCCAGAACAGCCCCTCCCTCCTCCAGAACAGCCCCTCCCTCCTCCAGACAGCCCTCCCTCCTCCAGAACAGCCCTTCCCTCCTTGCTCTGCTATTTTCTTCCCAATGATTACAAAGCAGAGGGCATGAGGCCAAGAGGCAGACAGGTTTCTGAAAACTCACCTTGGTGCACTTGCGCTATGATGGTCTGCACCTACTTCAAACCACCTTTGCACGGAGCATCTCTGACATGTCACTGCGTTTATGCTTGCAGGGCTGATGTTTCCCTTCCAGGAAGCCCTTCTGCCATTTTCACCACTGTTGTTTGAAAGCTCTTCCTCAAAGTGATGCTGACAATGGTGCTGGGAGACAATGTTTAACGCCATCTACTCCTTAGTATCCAAGCACATGTCACAGAGTGGATGGAGCCCTCACTCAGGTTGTGGTGAGAGGGCTCTTGATGTCTCCGATGCACACAGTCACTTCCTCCACTTCTCCCTCAGTCACCCTTCCCACCATCTGCCACCAAGTACAATGCTCTTAAATCATGTTCCACAAATTATAATAAACCATAGCATTCCACATGAATGCAGTGATACCTTTGAAACGCAGGTCACTATAAGCCTCTACATTTCTTACCTTTGAACATCTTCAATGTTTGACTAATTTCACTTTCCATTTTCAGTTCTTAGCAATGTACACACACTGGGAGGTGGCAAACCCCTCTGTTAAGGGTAATGTTGACCTTCTCTTATTGAAGAACACTTTTGGCAGAACCCACCCCCTGCTACCTCAGCCTGTGTGCCCCCAACATTCAGCTTCACATTTCTCTGGCCTCTGAAGGTTGTGAAAACCCTCACCAAGCAAACACCTGCAGTCCCCAGGCATCTATGAAACTGCCCTGGATTCCCTGGGGCTCTGCATACTGACGTAGGCTTCAGTAAAGGGGATGGCTGGGTGTGCCAAGCAGACGGTTTTTATTCTGGCATTTGCCAGAAGGGAAATTGCTAAAATGTTTTAGGGCCCCCTCAGGAAAATAAAAATGTCACAGTGCCTTTAGCTTTTATCCCTCACTAAAATCAATGTTTTCTAAAAGAGAGAAGCTTTTAGTACTCTTGTAAGGGTTTTTGCTTCAGATCCAGCTCATGTTAATTAGGCACATACTTTTGGCCAGAGTTTTTAATAACTTCATTCCCATTGCAATCAGCTATGAATCATCTTCCCACCACAGTTGTAGAAGCAGAATGGAGAAATCAACTACCTACACAGGTCACACAGACTAAGGGCAGAAGCAGAATCTGAATCTGGCTCCTGGGGCTCTGCTTTGTGTACCTGTACCATGCCATGCCACTGCACTTTGGCATACCATCTGCCTGTGTAGCAAGGGAGGCTAGGCTCAACGACATTATAGTTGAGTCCTAAACAAAGCTGACTCGCTCACTCAGCCTTTGGACAGTCCTCTACTGAGATACAGTCATGTTCCAGGCATTCTTTCAAGTGGCAAAAAAAGGGGGAGACATCAAGAGACAAAACTCTGTGTCTTGCCTCTACTGTGGGTCACAGCCAATAAATAAGATGCAAAATAAATAAAATATGTAGTATTTTAGCACTATGTCAAGTACTAAGAGTACTTAGTACTAAGTACTTTGAAGTACTAAGAATAAAAATGTTTCTAATGAAAGGGTGAAGTTTTAGGAGCATACCATTGAAGGCCTCCTTGAATAGGAAACAATTTCTAGAGTTTTGGTTGCATTGAACTATTGCTGGTGTTTGTTCTTTCGGGATGACAAAAGCATCATTTCATTTCAAGGAACTGCTTTGTGAGAGTCAATTTAACATTGTCAATCAACTGTCCCCGACTTACCAATCATCTTTGCTTTGGCTGGTGTATGAGAATGCATCAGGGATCAAATGGGTTGATATGCTTTGGATAGCTCTAGGTTATTTCTGAAGCCACAAAGAAGATAAGAGTGACACTCAGAACCAGCTTTCCAGGGACTGATGCCCCTGATGATGAACTTGACGTCCAAGTGTGTTAGAGACTTACTGTATCTGTAATATGTCACCTGGAGATGTTAGCTTATAAACAAAAGAGTTGTTTTGTCTCTCAGTTTTAGAGGCTCCGGTCTGTGATGATGGGGAAGTTCTGTTTTAAGGTCTCTCCTGGGATGTCAGCTGGCAATAGAAAAGACATGGTGGAGCATGTTACCAAGATCCAAAAGAGAGACAGGAAAGAGGCCTGGGTCCCTCATATGGTCATGTAAAGGATTCTCAGGATACTCCACCTCCTAAAAGTTCCATTAGCTCTCCACAGAGGAAAGGGGACCTAAGGGCCCAGGGTAGCAGGCCTTTCACACCCAGACCTTTAGGAGGAATTCAATGACAGAGTCTTCTACATTTTGGGAGGATTAACTGGGTACACACGCTGTGGTACCTCTATATATCAGCCTCCTAAGAGGCAAGATAATAGCAAGGCACCCAAAACTGATGCAAGCCTATACTCAGAAGTGGGTCCGGTAGGGTTACATATCACATTTGTAACAGTCATATTCCACACAAGTGCAAGGTCTTTGTGACACACCACACACACACACACACACACACACACACACACACACACACACACAAAATAAAATCAGCCATGAAATCTTGTTTCTTTAAAGAAACAGTGACATCGGTGTAGATCTAGTGTGGCATACAGCCAGTGCTAAGAAAATGTTTTTAATTTAAGGTGTGACTATAAACTAAAACGGCAGAATTTCTTAGAAAATCAGGTTCCAAATGCAGTTCCTTAAACATCTTATAAAATAGTGAATTTACTTCAGCTCAGAATAAAAAATGGCACATGCTGGAACACGAGTGTGCTCGTGTAGATGCCTGATTCTTATTGTGTAAGAAGCAGGAGTCCATCAGGAAAGAGGACAGCTCATGGCCATTATCTATACATCCCTGTCATCCATCATGTGTTCATAGACTGAGAGAGATGATATAGAAAACACCCAACAATGTTTACATAGGTGTGTGGCCATGGCTTTCTCCTCCTTCCTTCCTCCCTCACTTCCCTTCCTTTGCATCCTTCATAACTTCCTTCCTTCTTTACCTGTGCTAGTCTTAAGACAAGCCCTTCCATGGAGATCATCTCGCCTTCAAACTCGCCCATTCTCCTGTCTCTGTGCTGCACCCCACCTCACTGATTCTGTTTCCAAACCTTGTTCATTGTCCTTTGCTTCTGCAAATGATATTTCCCACAGCTCATCTATAGCAGAGCTTGATTTCATTTTCACTTTCCTGTGACTTCAAGCCCACTGCTTTTATATATTGGCTCCCATGCAAAGGTTTACCTTTTAAATCCTTCTGCATGAGCAAAAATAGTAAGAATGTTACCATATAGCTAGCATGTTTCACTACTAGCATGTTTTCAATGCACTACCCAATACCGAGACAAAAAAACACTTGTTCTGTGGATACTTGGTAAGGAACTGCATCATTCTAGAAAAGGAAGATAAACACATATACATGAATTATACAGCAGTCACTTTTATACCAATTCATTCAAGTGTAAGGAGTTATACATTTCACTGCTAAACCAAAATAGTCAAGATTGGCAAAATTTAAAAATTTGTTTTATTTTTAAATTGTTGGTTATGATTAGAATTTTAAGAAGGAGGAAGTGATGTAACCATAAATGGATAATTAGTTAAAAGAAGAAAGAAACAGCTTAACAGCAAATTATGGCTGAAATTTCTTAGGACTGTGATTAAACTCAGACAACTGGCTTAAACTCATCCAACCTTAGTTTCGTTGAGTTTATCAACATGCTACAGTTTTGTGCAGATTAAATGAGAAATTCCAGTAGAGAGATTTCAGGTCAGTGTGGCCACCAAATGCATTCCGCAAACATTACCTGCACATGGATATGGTATGTGTGTATGGCTGTTCACATTTTAAACCAATGAGAAGCATATAAGTTATATAATCTTGCAGTTTTAGCAGGTGCTTATTAGCAGCACGATCCTTTATTCGATGTATGACAAAAATCCTAATTTATGAGTTTTTTCTTCTAAATTAAGAGATCGGATTGGCAGGCCCATATCTCCACCATGCACACACTCAGACACACTATTTCTGGTCAATAAAACACACTGTCCCTTACTAATTTTACCATCACCTATAAAAATCCTGAGGCCCTTTGGAAGACTTAAACATTCAAAAAGTTTGACTTTCTCAAGTGGTCAACAGCATAAAAAGAACCAGAATAAGAGATTTGTGTCTGATATTTATAAAATCACCATGTAAGAATCACCACGGCTTTAGTGCTAACAATATACTGGGTACCATGCTGAGCACAGCTGTCTGAGTCCTAACAACCTATTTGACCAACACTGAGCAGCCAGCACCCTTGTTTGAACGCTAACTACACATTTGGTACAACAGTTCCCTACTCTTACAATAGCCATAAAGAGAGTATCTTATGAGAGAGAGAGAGAATTACCCAATGTGGTTGCCTCTTTTTCTCTCTTTGGGGGGCCCACCACCCAGCTCCCAAATAAATATACAAAGACGTATTCTTAGTTATGAATGCGCAGCTTTAGCTTGGCTTGTTTCTAGCCAGCTTCTCTAAATTTACTGAACCCATTTCTCTTTAGCTATGTTTTGCCTCTGGACTTTTTACCTTCCTTTATCTACATCTTTCTTTCCTTCTCATCCCATGGCTGGCCCCTGGCATCCTCCCCTCCTCCTCCTTTTTCTCACTCTTCTTGTGAACCTAGGTTTCTCCTCCTGTTTATTCTCCCTGGCTGGCATACACGCTTGTTTCTCTCTCCTGTCTAGCTGTTAGTCATTCGGCTCTTTATCAGGCCAATCAGGTATTTAGACAGGAAAGTAAGACAGCTTTACAGAGTTAAACAAATGCAACATAAAAGAAGCAACACATCTTTACATCATTAAACTAAGATTCCACAATATTTCATAACAGGTCAAAGTCCTTGAATGGGTACATGCTAGTGCCTGAGTTTCAACCTGTTTCAGATTAATCCAAAACCAAAACCTTATAGCCGTTGGATTGATACCTCTGGAATCTTGGCAGGTTAATTAAGCCTAAGTCTTACCTTCACAGTATTCCAGAAGTATTGCTTGTACTTCTCATTTGAGAATATGAAAGTCCATCTCTGATTTATAAGACTGAAGTCACATTTGTAATAGATCTAATGGTCCAGGTGGGGAATTCAGGCACTGTCTAGTCATTCCCACAGCATACTCAACTCACGAACATTCAGTAATGTGTGAAAAACAACATTTTTATGATTATGGCATTATAATAGTTGTAGGTACAAGGTCAAGTCCAGGGATGTTAAGAATCCTTCAATTCAAAGGACTCCAACTCTAACAGAATTATCCAATCGAAATGGTCAAAGTGTTGCTTTTGGTCCCTTCCAGTTCCCCTTGTGGGAGGGGGCAAGTTGGCATGGAGTCAAGTTGAAACAAGCAAGCTCAATTTATTTGGGGAAGAGGCAAGCCTTATAGAGCCTGCCAACGGGAAGGGCTGTACTTTTCTGGCATCTTCTTCTGTGGCTTGTTTATCACTGGTCCAGGTCATCAACTGCCTCAGCTGCCAAGGCTCTCATGCAGACCCCAGGTTAGCTATGAGGAAATGCCATGAGCACATACTTTAAGGCACCAGTTGTGACTGGTTTGAACTAGCTCAGACCAAGATGACCCTCAGAACCTTAAAAGCTTCGAGAGCCTTTACATCCCACAACTATCAAGTCAATGTTGGAAAACACAAGTGTAGATAAGACAGCCCAGAGAAGAAAACAATTAACCAATAATTTTATGTACAGGTGTAAGGGAGAAAACAGATGGATTTCAGAAAAAAAAAATGATTCAAAGTGGAAAGCTTTGACATCCAGGGACCATAACAGAAGTTTTGCAATTGGACAAATAAGCATTAAGCTCTATTATACTCTTAACTAATCATGTAAATTAGATGACATCTATTCTTTGATTTTTTAAATTATTTTTTTCATTGTCATTTTTAACTGGTAATAAGCATATTGATCTTATATGAATCTAATGGCATCTGGGAAGATACACAAATTGTCCCTGCTGTTGAGATAGTTGCCCTGGGAGAAGGTTTTATCACCACTGTTTATAAATAAAAAAAAAAAAAAAACCAATATGCTGAAGATATGCCCACCTTTGCGTGAATATATAGTACTCACTATAGCAAATTGAAGTGGTTGAAGTGTCTTTCAACGGATAAACTAAAGAAAATGTGGTGTGTATAACCATTGGGAAATGCTCAGCCGTAGAAAGAAGAAAGTCTTGTCATTTACAACAACATGGGTGATCCTAGAAGAAACTATGTTAATTGAAATAAAGCGGATACAAACAAACCAACCAAAACAGATACTTCATGATCTTACTCATTTTCAGTCTTTAAAGTAGATACTACATAGCAATTGTCTGGAGAAGGTGAGATAGGTAGAGATGGGCCAATGGTTCAAGATTACAGCTAAAATTAAATTCTGGTGTTGTGTTGCATGAGAGAGCTAGTAGCACAATGATGCTGTGTGTTTCAAAATAACCAGATGGCAAGATCGTCAATGCTCTCTTCATTAAGTGATGATAAATGCTTGAGGTGGTAGATATGCTAAATACCCTGAGTTATCATTATACGAAGGGTACATGCTTTGAGATGTTACACTGTACTCCATAAATACATACATAATTATTGTGTGTTAAATTAAAAGTAAATGATGAGCAAAGATGTTGGCTTTTGGCACAACAGTGAACAGATTTCTAACGATGTCAGCCTGCCACCTAGAACAGAACCTGGTGCACCATGACCCTGCCTCAGCTCATGGACCATCTGTGTAGGTCCTGGGCTTTCCATTATATCAAAAGTAGAACTTTGTCTCCTTTCCTCATCTAAGTTGTGCCTATATATACACATGCATCACATACAGACCTGTGCGTCACACATACACACACACACACATACACACACATGCATGCATGGTAGGGAATGGCGGTAATCAGACCTGATAGGATAGATCCATGAATGCACCTGATCATGTGGCAACCTTTTCCTTCCACATCTTTCTCTGAGAAGACTGGACACACTTGGAGTATTCCTTAAGGGTGATTTGAAACTGAAAAAAAAAAAGAGACTTCATTTTTAAAATCTATTTCTTGTTAACTGTCCCACTGACGTTATTTAATAAATTATAGTTGCAGAATGTGGTGGTGCACATGTATAATCTCGGCACTGGGAAGACAGACTGGTGGCTTGCTGGCCAGTTAGCCAGTTTATAGGCAAATTCTATATGTCTAAAACATGGTATCTTAAAAAACACACACACACACACACACAAAAAAAAAAAAAAACAGTTGACAGTACCTGGGGAACAATATCCAAGTTGTCCTCTGGCCTTCATATATAGGGGTATATTGGCACACACACAAAAGGAGCAAACATATTCATACCCTCCCAAAAAAATTAAGAAAATGTGGTTAGTTGTTATTATAATGGTTATTGTTGAGGTTGTACCATTTTGTTGTCTATAAAAATGTAACAGTGAATTGGTTCTGGTGATATAGCATCTATTAGAATACTCTAGAGCAGCAATTCTCAACCTGTGGGTCACAACCCCATTTATGGGAGTCAAGATAGCTTCCACATCAGATACGTACATAATTCATAACAGTAGTAAGATTACAGTTATGAAGTACCAATGGAATAATTTTATGGTTGGGGGTCACCATAACGTGAGGAACTGTATGAAAGGGTCACAGCATTAGGAAGGTTGAGAACTGCTGCTTTAGAGAAACAGAATGCATAGAATGAATAAGTACTGAAAAGGGCTGTATCAACTTGGCTTGCCTGTCTTCACGTTGGAGTGACTGAGAACCCTGTTGCTTCGCAGTCTACCCACCTAGTTGCCTCATCAGTCCCAATCTGGAGGATTCAGGATCTTGAAAAGACAAAGGAGCTGAGTTCTACTATCAGTGAAGTATTGTGGCTGCTGCTGCAGCAACAGCAAGGCAGGTGGATTTACCAGCAGGAGGCAGTAAGGCAAGAAGCAAGGTTTTTTCCTCTTATGCCTCCTTCTATCTGGGCTGCCACCAGAAGGTGCTGCCTACATTTAGGGTGGGTTGTCTCACTTCAAGTATCCTGATCAAGAAAAACCCTCACAGGTGTGGCCGGCCACATTTATCACTTAGCTGATTCCAGATCTGGTCAAGGTGACATAATGATAACCATCATCCAGACAAGATCTTGTTCCCATTGGCCACTCTTCCACAACTGAAGTCATGCTCTGTACCATGTGAAAATGTGAACAAGTACTGCAATTTCAAAAGGTGAAAAATGTCGTACGGAAGAACATGATGTGCTGGATAATGACTGCTACCAAAGGGAAGGGACAGATATTGTAATTTCCGTGTTCAAAGAGATTTCCCAGAGAAAACTGCATTGGTGTTCAAAGCTGAATAACAACACATCGGGCAAAGAAAGAGTTGAAAGTGGAAGTTTCTAGGCCTAGAAATTTCCACGTATAAAAATCTTGAAGTGAAGACAGGTGGAAAGAGATGGAAAGAAAAGAAGAAACAAAAGCAAGTGTATTTTTGGATGGCCACACTGGAGAATGGTTAAGATGGCATCAGAGACCAAACACGCCCAGATCCAGTGGGCACTCAGGTCATATAAGGGACTGAGATCCCAAGTGCCGTGGAAAGCCAAGGTGAGTTTTAATTAGGGAGGTGGTAGGGTTTGAGTCTAATTTGTGTGTGTGTGTGTGTGTGTGTGTGTGTGTGTGTGTGTGTGTGTGTGTGTGTGTGTATGCCACAGAGTACATGTGAAGGTCATAAGACTGCCTGTTTCAGCCAATTCTCTCTTGCACCGAGTGGGTGACAGGGATCTAACTCAGGTGATCAGGCTTGGCAGCAAGCACCTTTCCCCACTGAGCCATTTTGCTAACCATAACAAAATAATTTCAGTTTCAGACATAGCATAAAAGAACAAAATTCAGAAAAACAACAACTATAAAGAGAATAACACATTAACCCAAGATAGACCCGCAGCAGTCTAAACAACAAACAATTCACACTTTTTTTTTTCCGGGTTGTTACAATGAAGAACTGAGCTAACAGATTTGCAATTAGGACAGTTTCTGGCATCAAGTAGATTCTCAAATTATTTTAATTCTCTTCTTCTAACTCGGTGCACAGCCGAGATCTCTATTTCCACCAATGGCTGTAAAAGGCAGACACAACGCATGTAACTGTGGGTGCCAGAAACCTGAATTCTCATCAACGGAATGTTGATGCAGCAACATGATAATAAGTCCAAGCAAGCGCCAGTTTGAGGCTGGTGCATATTGTTTTGTATCACCATCCTGTTAACTCTCCAAAAACTATTATGCTTGAACCTTGTAAATTCATTTTTTAAAAGTAGCATGGGGAACATAATGTGTTTGGAATTCACAGTCTAGGATCCCTGTTCTTCTCTAGTCCAAAGAGAAGGTTTTAAAACTTCCAATTTAAACCCACACCGGATTTGTCCTGCAGTTAATGCTGAAGGCACACTCTAGATGAATTAAAGCTGCATACTTTGCCACTATCGGGTAATGGATACTGTAAAACGATTTTTGTAAAGTACATGCAAGGAATACAACATTAAATGCAATTCAGAAGAAGGGTAATGGAAACAGAAGGGAAGACTGCGCATGAGTAAGGAGCTGGGCTCAGAGCAAATTCCTGGACTGGTTCCACCCTTTCCTCAGTTATTCTCCTGTGTGTGATATTAGACCTTCTTAACCTTTGAAGAAGTCCGTTTCCTTGTAGGTGGGTTGCGAAAGTAAAAATCCCTCCCTGGTCAGATCATTATTGTACAGTATCATCTGTGTATAGTGTTTAGCAGCGCGCTGGCATGAAGTTGAAAGAAATGTACCTTGTCTTTATTGCCCTCCAGTACCCAGCGGCTCAGCACAAGAAACTGGTATTATTTATTCTGGAATTGAGATGACTGAGTGCGTAATTTAGATTTTCATGATGAAAAAAAGAATACCACAATGTACTGAGTCCTCGGGGCCTAGATGTTGTGCCAAGGATTTATGTTTTCTAAAGAATGAAAAAGCAAAAAAAATAAAAAATAAAAAAAAATTGTGTCCCAGCTTCTGAAGTTGGCCTGGCATTCACAGTAGAGTCTTGCTATATTCTGTAAGACATAAACCATTTAGCAGAACATTAACCTCAGGCCAGGTTGCTGACGCCATGATAAACTGAGATAAAGCAAAGCTACTTTATAACTTTGTCCAAGCAGAGACAAAAGCAAGATCACCCATGGTGCCTCTCTAAAACTGTAGAGCATCTTCCCAGCAAGTACAATGGACGAGAGCTGCCTGTTCATCAACTCCAGCTTCACCCATGCCGATGTCCATTTATTGAGTTTCTACATATAAAATTGTCTCTGATTTCAGAAAGTATCTAATATAGAGTGATCCCTCCCAGAAATCACACATTCAAAGCCCAAATTCAATGCAGGAATCTAAAGAACAATTTCTTATTAAGACATAGTAGCCCAGATAGGTTATTGCCTGGTGTGCTTTATTTACCCAGTGGTCTTTGGTTGTTTTCTCCTCTACATCCTTGTGTAGAAAATCATAGTATCCCTAGTGAGCAGCAGAAGGTATTGAGTTGATTACACAACTTGTCCAAGATCCCCAAATAGAACATGCCAGAAGACAAACGTTCAGGCTCAAGATGAATGTGGTGATACACCACCCTAATACTCAAGAAGTTGAGGCAGAATTGCCACATCATTGAGGCACACAGTTTCCTTCTCACAATCAAGGATGGTCCAAGTGAAGGCTGAGCAATAAAACCATCAAGAAACAATGGGTCGTGTTAGATAGGGGAGAGATCTCTCAGTAGGGAAGGGGTAATATGGTTACAAAGATGGACTGACGCTCCTGACAATAAAGAACTATTTTATTAAAATAACAAAGAAAGTAAAGAAACAAACTAGGGGGATATGTTTCAAATGTAATAAAAACAGCCTGAGATATCAGAGGGATCTACCCACAGAAGGATCAGACAGTAATAACTCACACCTTTAATCCAAGCATAGGGAATATCCAAGAGTGGTGACCTGCGCCCTTAATCCAATCAAGTCTGAGTTTGAGGCCAGTTTAGTTTACAGAAAGAGTTCCAGGCTCCCAGGCAGGCGGTGGTGGCTCACACTGTTAGTTCCAGCGTTTGAGAAGCAGAGGCAAGAGAATCTCTGTGAGTTCATAAGCCAGCCTGGTCTTCAAAGCAAGTTCTAAGACAGCCTGGACTGTTACACAGAAAACTCTGTCTGGAAAAAAAACAAAAACAAAGACTGAAAGAAATGGCTCTGTCCCCTGATACCTCAGACTTCTTTTATTAAATTTGAAACATATCCCTACAATAAACATTCATAACTTTAGAAAATGCCAGGCACTTTGAGGGCAGGCAAAGGATTAGGCAGGGAGAGGTAGTCAACCTGACAGACAGAAATCCCATGCCTATAACTTCATATATCCACAATTGATTCAGGTATATTGACCAAAGACTGGTTGATATTGACATTGGCTGTAAATACATAGAAGTCACTGTAGCCAATGTTATCTTTCAAGTGATCAGAGTACTTGCTCATATTAACAAAGAAAAATTGATTTTTTTTAAATATTTCAAATGTATCCTAGTAATTGAGTAATGTGTGATTAGGGTTGTGTTATTTTCCAGGCCCAAAAGAGGATAACAGGCAAGTGAACATTTAATGGGGAAAATAGATAGCTTGCACAATTTAAAAATAAAATCTAACAGTTTGCATATTTAGCACCTCTCATGCAAGAATCTCAGAGTGTTTTATAAAAATGAATTATGCCTCCTCCCCTTCCCCCTCCGCTCACGAAGAAGCTCAGTTTACAACTCCAAGAAAAGTCTGGGGAAAGCATGACAGTCCTGAGCTCACAGAGAAGTGGGGTTCATCCTGAGTTGCAAAGAGGTCTTGGGGTGAACTTTTGAACAAGTGTTCACGTAGGTAATCCAGTGTCCAGAGAAGAGAACATCTTTCTTCAGATCTGTTCTCTCTCCTACCTCTGCCCCTTTTAGCTACTTTAACCCATTTCTCTATCCTCTGGCCTTCCCCTCTTTCTCCTTACTCAGGAAGACCCATCATTTAGCTTTATGTGCATTTCTTTGCACTGTCTTCAGGAGAAGAAAAAGAAAGAAGTTCAAAGAAGTGGGCCTTGAAAACCTTGTCTTTGAAGGAGACATTGACAAGGTGAAGAGACCTTCCTGGGGCCCCAGTAGGCTTCACCTTAGCTAAGTTTTGTAAAATTTGTGTATTTAGGGGGAAAAAATGAACACTGAATTATCTCAGAATATACTAGAGATATAGTGGTGAATAAAACAGACAAATCCTTGCTTCCAAGGGGTACACATTTGAGACAGAGAAAATAAATAATAAATAAATCAATAAGACAAATCTATTATACTAGAATCAGCAAAATGCTACAGAATGAAGTAAAAGTGGATGAGAAATAGAATTCCTAGAGGTTAGATTTCTGAATGTGGTGGTTCTGAAATAACTTGCAGCCAGGCATAGTAGCTCACACTCTGAATACTAGCAAATTGGAGGGCAGGGCAGGAGTGTTGCTGCGAGTTCTAGGCCAGTCTGAACTACAGAGTAAAACTGTCTCAATAAGAAGGGAGTCCTGACTAATGTAATATTTTAAGGAATGGTGAGAGGGAACTGAGGGAAGGATCTGGAAAACAGTACAGAAAGAATGGTAAAGATGAAGGTCTTGAGCCTGGAAATATCTACAGTTCCTGGAGTGAGGCTGAAGGAGGAAAAAAATGAGAGACAAGAAGAAGTAGAGGAGAGAACCAGAACAGGAGCTGGCAGCTTGTGTGGGATCCCATGGGCCACAGAGACGAAGCCCTTGGCTTTGGTTCCATGGTATGTGCAGAGATGTAGCACATAATGTATTTTCTTCCCTTCTTGGAATTCACAGCTTCTCTCTCTCTCTCTCTCTCTCTCTCTCTCTCTCTCTCTCTCTCTCTCTCTCTCTCTCTCTCTCTCTCTCTCTCTCTCTCCCTCCCTCCCTCCTTCCCTTCCCCCCCCCCCGCTCTGGCTCTCTCTCTGAATGTCCTTCTGCAATATTAATTGAGTGTCATCCTAAATTTCTCCTGTGACTGCCAAGCCCCTGAAAGTCCACAAAACGTCTTTACATCCACAGTAGGCACCTAACTCATGGAGGCCTACTTAAATATCTGTGTTAATGTGTTGATTTAATTTCAATAGTCACCATTTCAAAGTACAAAAGTAATGTCAAATAAAGGTACCTCAAAAGACATGGGAAGCAGTTTGACCAAATTCTGGATTTATTCATATGAAGTTAAGTCAAGCATAAGTAAGAATTATAGTTATTATCATCAATAATCATTTTAGAGCTGAGGCTGAGAAGGAAATAGTACTGATAACCCCCCCAAAAAATGTTATCCACCATGCAAATTTCACAATTATATATTGAAAAATTCTTGTATGTAATTGCCAGGAAAGCTATTTAAAGCAGAAATATGAGATTTAGAGTGCCAAAGGTGTAAACAACTTTAATCTGTTAATTTATTGCACATGTCTCTTAGAGCCAAGTTTCATTTTAAGATTAGATCTTGGATATTTTTGTATTTCTACAAATGAAATGAAAAAATTGTAAACTCAAGCACTAAGCACTTTCATCTTTCAGATGTCCCCTATCTCTTTTGAAGCCAGGGTGATTTTTACAACTTGAGCACTGTTGCTGTACACATCATAGCTTTCCCTTGAAAGGTATCTGAAGTTTTAAAGACTATGGCTGTACTCACCAAAGTCTGCCTCCCCTCACCAGGCCACTTTAAGTAACCGGCTTGCCATAGAAACTGTAGAAAGGAGAGTTACTTTTTAATTACTTTGACAGCAAACATGGGTTTCATTAGTAAAGAAGATTCATGAGCACTAGAAAAAGAAAAGCATCCATTCCTTCACCCAGAGAAGACGTGTGAAAGCATGTTATAAACCTCATATTACATACTAGATCCGATTACCTGCATTCTTTGCCTTCCTTGCTATTCAGATTTGACCTGTTGGGCGGCACATCTTGTTCTGACCACTCAGTCAATCCCTGGCCATATGAGAGAGAACCACAATAAAACTGAGGCCCAATCAAGTATTTAAAAGATGATTCAGTACCCAAGGTAAGTGGCTTTTGAATAGGTCTATGTTCTCAAACTTTCCAAAAAGGTGCTACCACCTCTACTCTGAGAAACACCGTTCTCCAGTTACACCACCATGAAATGTGACCTTTCTCTCCAGCTGGCACTGGGGTTTAGCCATAATCATTAAAAAGGTACAGGTGTGCTGACAGTTCAGGCTAGCAGGAGAGTGGTATGATGTGAGACAGGGGGATGGGAAGGAAAAATTTACAGGAAGGCTTGCACAAAATTGGATCCTTAATATAATCTTAATAATGTGAGCTCTTTCAGCCAAATATTTGACCTCCCCCCTTCCCTTCACAATATCATGATTGACTGAGAGTTTATGTAAAACCATATTTCAGGAATATTGGAGGATTTTAATGTACACATTCAAGAATTTGCTACATGTGTAACTAGGCCAGGTTTGATTCTACATTGTCGACTGTAATTCCCATCTCTACAGAACAAGGAAGCATTCAGGAGCTGACTCAGAATCAGGGAAGACGCTTTAAATTGTCAGCTAACAAGGCAGAAGTGGGAGCCATGATTAGGAAGGGAAGCAAATTCCACTTCCATTTGTCAAAGAACTTGGTTAGGGTACTTATGAAGAACAGGGGATTCACTGCAGAAAAGTTTCTTTCCCTCCAGGTGTTCTAAAAAGCAATGAGTAGTCAGTCATTCATGAAGATATGTCAGAGAACTAGCCCTATTTGACCTAAAGAATGTCCTGAACCTCTTAGTGTTTTATTTTGGGTCTTAGATCTGGTGAGGACCAGAGATTCTTCTAGGAACCTTCGGGAACTGCTTGCTGGTGCTGCTACGCATGGAGCATACTTTAGAATATTGCAGATTGAAAGCAGATACACAACAGAACCCATCAACTCGAGCTGTTTCATCACACGTTCGAGTTACTAAAGCAAGTATTTTATGTGTATGTGATTTCCTAGGCAAACACCCTTAACACTCATCAGAGTTTCCAAAGGATCTGTGCACTAGTTAGAAAGAAGGGGTCAAAGCCTCTGCTGCCCTCCTGTTCTCCACTCTTCCAGTACTTGCTCCTACATATGCATCCAGCAGGCTTACTCAAAATCACCTCTTCATGCCCAGTAGGGTTTCCATTATTCCAGATACCTGGAATAGTCCTGAATAGTTATTGTAAGGGATTCTGGTATATAGCATCTACTGGTAAACGTGCTAACCCAGCTAACCCAACATGGCATTGTCAGAACACATCCCTCTCATCCATATGCCATGTAACACCCCACACACACACACACACACACACAGACTACCTGAGCACTCCTCTTTATCCATATTCATATTTTAGGTGTGGCTATGTAAATCTGCTCCGACCTACTTTCCCGTAAAAGAAACGCTATGAGGGGCTCACTCTCTTCTTCTCTTCCCCTCTGCACTTGTCTGGCAACCTTCTTAAATAAACTCTAGCGTGGGTCACTGACAGTGTGGTTTGTTCCCCGTGTGCATTAACCACAGTTATTCTAAGAAGCTCCATCAAAAAAGCTTTAGATTGATGATTGGAAAACAGTAATTCAAACACTATGATACTGGACACAGAAAATGATTTGAAAAAACAGGACTTGAGTATGAGTGTTAGCATGTCCACAGGCTGGAGCTGTTTCTGTATTTCAGCTTTTCTCCAAAAGACCTGTGTGTACTTTCTCCTAAGACAATAAAATAACTTGTACTAAATTCCTGGTATGTAATGTTTACTATTGGTTAACTGTTCCCTTCCTCTTTGCTATATAGAAGGATAAATTAATAGCTAAATCATGAATAAAGAACTTAAGGTCTAACAAATTAAGGTCATACTTAAAGAGGCCTGTTCTAGTTTGGAATTCAGAATAATAAGAAAGGTTTCTAGTTTTAAAGACATATAGGTAGTTTTCTGTAGAGCCTTAAAATAGAATAGAGCTTTGGAGGATTTTAAAAGGGAAAATAAGGAATTATTACACCACATTTCAACCTTTCTTGCTTTGAAGAAATTGTGTTAGAAAATGTTTGCTATCCAAGAACTCACAGCAAATATGTATCTAATTTTAATACAACACTATAAAACTGTCTGGAAAGTTTAAACTAGTTATTAACAGACTCTGAGTGGGAGAAATATTCTCCAGGGATAAAAATGATTTCCCATGAGAAGACGTGAGCTTACGGTCTCCTGGACAGATGCCTTTGAGATGTGACACCACAAAAATGCCATTAGGTTCTTTATCATGGAACTGAGCGGTCCCCACTAGTACATTTTCAATGAAACTCCACACAACTAATAACAGTAGAACCAATGTAAAATGTTCTCCCATCTCTGCATGCTCCATGTGACATACACCTCCATCTGTCTGTCCCAGAAAGTCAAACATTTAAGAGATTTCTTGGCCCCAGTACAGGTTTTAAAGGTATCTTTCTGGTCTGTCACATGCTATTTTTTAAAACTTCCGGAAGAGTATAGAAAAACAGCAATTTCTTTGGACCATTTGTCATATAATGAGAGTTCACAGCTCTCATTATATCTTCTTCTAAACACTCTTACTCCTCAAGGATAAATTTTTCCATTTCTGATAAGGTCCTTGTCCAACCCAAATTAGAAGGAAAGGAAGTCCTTGGGGTAAAATGTGTTTACTGATTTTATTTTCCACGTAACATCTTCAAAGAAATTGAAAGGAAGGAAGAACTGACCCTTAGGATATCTTCCAGAATAATTTTTGAAAATACTATGACATTTTGCTCCTCAAACAATCTTTATCTCTGAGGAAGTTGAAGAAACACTGAGGATTCTACCTCCCAAAGCAAGCGTTTATCCCAAAGAGCTCTGCTCATTTTTCTAATATAAAGATCATCTGTGGAGTCATTTTTGTACCCTCAAGATTCACATTAAAGCCAGTTTAAAAATAATTTGCCATTTACATATGTTTTCACTAGATTGAAAGTCAAACACTTTTTCACCCTTACCGTCCCAGCAGCAAAGATAGAATGGCATTATCTTAGGGGTTTTATTCGGCGAGATCCAGTGTTGGGCCTCTGAATGAGATATGTTTCTCCTGGTGAAGGGTTAAAAGAGGACACGAAGTTACCCTCTGGAAGTCATTATGTTACAAAGCCCCAAGAAGATAAAAGTTTCCATTTTCTAAAATGTAAATCAAAAACATATTCATTAGTATTGCAAAACAAACATGCAAATCTTCCCCACTTGAAAAGCTCGGCTAAATATGTACAAGGGCTAAACCCAAAAATACATCTGGTCCTCAGTTACAGAGCTTGCTTTTTTGGTTTTATCTAAAGAGTTTGTCTGTCCTCCATGGTCGGCTTCTCGGATTATTGCAATTCATAATAAGCCTTTTAGCTAAGGATGAAATAAACAAAGATAAAGTCTATGTCCTAGTTTTAAATGATCCAGATGGGATGATTTTTCCATATGCTTAGCACACCCACTGTTTATTAATCATTGCTAGCAGAGCTTAGAGGATTACAGGGTTTATTGCTTGAGCAAGGGTTGAAATTTACAGTTTGTGTAATCTCTGCACACCTTTTAAAATATTCTATCTTTTTTTGGGTTGTTCTTTGTGCTTAACTGAGGTTGGGTGTATGTCCAAAGATCTCTGCAGCTGTGTCTGAGTGTGACATATCAGGGGGCAGAGACTCTCAGCCAACTGATCAAGGGGAGGCTTTTGTGCCCAAATTTGGAGACAATATCAGTCTGAAGGAATGTGTTACATCATAACAATGACAATGTGGGCAAAACTGGCAATACTTGACTCACTGCTCTTTACAATGATTTACTTAGCGTCTGGCAATTTGTTCTTCATACGATGTTTGGTTCTCATAAACAGTTTCACCATGGGAGAGCACGGTGTCAAGATAACAGTCGTATCATTCGTCATTGGAGAGCATCTATGGAGCCTGCCAAGGAAATCAGGCCCTTTCATCTTGCAAGTCTTGTGGGTCCTTGCTTTCTGGTCATTGTTTCTCATGAGTGTGTTGTATTGTCCTTTGAAACCTGATCATCATCACCTCTGTCCTGTTGCCAGGTCAATTTGTCCAGAGACGAAGTGTGGGAAGGGTGGGCTTGGGGAACAGTAGAAAAGAGAGAGGGGGAAATTGTGAGGCATGGAGGAGTCATGGCGAGGGAGAAAACCCCCAAAATAAGTCAGTGGAGCAACAAAGAGGCCCCCACTTTTAACCGCCATGTTTGCAACGGAAACAATCTTAGATGAGAGGGGCTGTTTCATTTTCCTAAGAGTACCAAGATCTTTACCATAGCTTAGTTGTAAAATGGTTAAGACAACAATGTGGGAGGGAAGAGGGAGAAATCTGTCTTTTTATGTGACAATCACAGTCTCCCGTGGATTCAAGGGGAATCTGACAGAAGGCCTCCATATTTGGAACACCCCTAAAACTTGGAAGGAGAAAAAAGGGGGGGAAATATTCTTTAAGTTTTCTTTTAATAGAATTGGTTAAGACAGTTAATGTTGAAAATGTTCTATTAATCATGGATGCTTTTTATAGTGTTTCTACATGCATTCTGAGATGTGGTTTTGTATCTTCAGCAAATGGAGAATGGAAGACCACTAAAAAAACATAAGAATTGGCAGCTGTGGGTACAGAAAACTGAATATTCAGCCCTTCAAAAAAGACTTTGAAATCGCTCTGCTGGAGTCTTGTGAATAATAATTAAGTTCTGAGCAGGAATCTGGTATGATATCCTACTCTATACTCTGGGCCTATAACAAGTGTCCTTATAAGTTAAAATAGAAAATCAGTGCTCAGAAACCAATGTGTTACAATAGCACTGCCCAAAGTAGTAGCTTTATGTCCATGGATGGAAATGGTCTAAATTGTACTTGGAAAGTCAGTTATATTAAACAGACAATACCCAGATGATCTGTGAAATCTATACAAAGAATCCCCATCAACCTTAGTTTATATAGTCAGAAACATCTTTAATTTAAAGCATTGTTCCTAAGCAAATTCGTGCTCAGGGAAAAACAAAGAACACTTTCCTAGGCAGAGACTATATGCTGTGTAGGGGAATTATGATGTTATATTGTAAATAATTGTCCTGTCTACTGGTTTAATAAAAACGCTGACTGGCCAAAGGCAGACAGAAAGTGTAGATGGGATGACCAAACTAGGAAAACTCTGGGAATAGGAAGAACATAGCAGAAATGCCACAGACTTGCCAGACAAGCCAGAAGATGCAGAGGATACCTATGCTGCTCTGAGAAAGGGTACCGAGACACATGGCTGAACAGGATAAGAATCATGGGTTAGTCAAAGAGCAAGAACTAGCAAGTTATATGCCTGGGCCCCAGGTCAATCAGTGTTCAAGTAATACAAGTGTCTGTGGGACTATGGGACTGTGGGTCTGAAAGTCCAGGCCATGAGGCTAGGCCAGAATGTCCAAATCAGAAACCATATACAACAATGCTGTGTGACTAACCAAAAAGAAACAGCTTGATTCTTTAGAGGCTATAGTAATACAGAGCTTATGCCAAAAGAAAGGCAGTTAGGCCTGTCAGTTGCAAAGTTTAGTCACTTTACAATGGAACTGACAATAACATTCTATGTCAGGGGTTCTCAATCTTCCTAATGCTACAACCCTTTTATACAACTCCTCATGTTCTAGTGACTTCCAACCATAAAATTAACTTCATTTCTATTTCATAACTTTAATATTGTTACTGTTATGAACATAATGTATATATCTGTGTTTCTCAATGGCAACCCCTGTGAACGGTTTGTTTTACCAACACAGAGGTCGCAGGTTGAGAATCAATGTTCTGCATGGTCAGTATCAAATGGTCCTTAAAGAATCTATACTATACGCAGCAAACTGCTAAGCTTCAGGGATTGGCAGGAAAACATAGAGAAGATCTGGCTCTTTATGAGTGTGGTGACCCCACCAAAGCTGTCGCTAGGCAAGGGAATGTTTTGCCACCACTGAGAGCAAATATTTTAGCAGCTTAACCAGCGTGCTTGAGGACTCTGTTTATAGTTTCCATCCTCAAAGTAATTATCTAGGTAGATGGCTCCCTAAGAAAATGACTCAGCTGTTTTTCTTGCTGAGTAAATGGCTAAACCCAGCAATTTCTCAAGGCAAGAGGAAATTGTGGAAGAGTGATTGGACAGTGTCTCAGTAACTATGTTTACAAAGCTGAGTCAAAAAAGCCACCCTCCAACATGGGGGACTTTTCTTCAAACCCAAGATCTCCCTTCTTTAACTGATACTCAGAAATCCCCAACATCTCCTTTGCTCTAAGCATCTTTATCTATGCATATTCACCTCACCAGTATGTGCGCTCTCCCTCCCTTGGCTGTCCCTCACCCGAGTTCCTGCTTGTGTTTCTAGCTGTCCTTCTGACTCTTCCTGGATTACTGCAGCAGCTAGAGAAAGGCTCAAGTCTAACATGTTTGTCTGTCTCCAACAATCCATATGCAGCATGCTGTAGACCACTAGCCAAAGCAATGTTCCCCTCCCCAAAATCAATTTCGCTCTGTCACATCCAGCTAAAAACATTGGGCAGATGTTTCCCACTAAGCACAAGAAAAGCCAGATTTAAGTGGGTGGCGTTCAAACTTCCACTGTGGCCATTTCACCTAGTTCCCTTGATCATGCCACACCCATTTCTAACCTCAGCCCCTCACTCCCCATCTCTTTGTCCAAGTACTCCCCAATCTCTGTTCTGTCTAGTTCAGGTCCACCCTGCTTCACCAGGCCTTCCCACTGCCTCAGTCATATTGACGCCTGCCTTCTCTGGACCAGTAAAACTCAGACAGGCTCACTATAAACACAAAATCATAGCAGAGTGCTGCCATGTCATTATCAACAGTTTCATGTCTGTTTCGTTTTCAGAGTACATGCCCACAGACGGCAAAGATGTCTAAATGTGCAGGTGACCGTGAGTGCCTATTGTATGCCAGACATAATGTTATACGCCTTCAATGAGCTCTGTCTCTGGAATGTAAACGCCACCAGACACATGTCTGTTTTGAACACACAGTACAAGGTAAAAAGAACAGGTAACATGGTTCTCTGGGTTTTAGTGCCTAGAACAGCCTTCACTGCTCAGTTTTGAAAATAATTCAAGCACAACACTAGAGGTCATAATAAACAGATGTTAAGATATATCCAAAACAATACTCAAAAATGTTCTGCTAAACTAAAAGCATTCCTCTATCATCTCTGAAATAGGGTCTCTAGTTTCATTGAATAGTTTGGTTATAAAAAAGAGCATTTGTGATATTTCATTATTTTACTATGATTTTCCATGGCTACACCCATGAGTTACAGACACTTGTGAGGACTTCCCAAGAAAACTGGCCAAAACTCAAAGTTTCTGAGTGATCTTTTTTTTATATACAAAATTCTTAAGTTGCACCTATTAATAGTAGTTATTTTCAACTTTCAATGACTTCCATAAATAAGGTTACCCCAAACCACTACCACTCTTCATTCCCCAATTTAAGATTTGGTCATTTGCCCTTGGAAGAACCCTTAAGGCACAGTACCAACATGAAAACATGTCACTGGAAACGCCCAGGCTGCTTCCTGACTGGCAGAATGAACAAGGCACTGATCTGCAAAGATCTTACAAAATGCACATGAGTGATCAACAGTATGAATGGTACAAATCAAATTTCTATGCAACACAATTTATCCAGGTAAAGTTCACCCCGCCCTTTACTTCTTTCTCAAAGCAGTGGAAGCAATAGATGCCAACCGAAATGAGAAGTTTATGAAGCCAAAGTTGGCCCAGCAGGGAAATATATTTTATCCTACCACATTTTTCCATTTGCATACATGGCACCCTTCAAAGCCAGGAGTTTATATTTTCCCACCAAGACTCAGCATGTGTGAAAAATGCTTTCCAAGAACTGAAGACTGGCTAAGATGCAAATGCAAATATGTATTTGTGGGCAAACATACACAGTTTAACCTGATCTCAGATCTTTCTTCCATAGCATTGACGAGCTCAGTAATTAACCCAAGTCTCTTTCAGACAAGAACTTTGAAGCATTAGGCCAGACTTAATTCAATTTAACAACCTTAAAGTCCAAAACACAATGGCACAAGAGAGAGTCACTCTAAAAGCCAAATCGTTTCTCAATGACTAGAATGCATAACTGGAGAGAGTTTCAGTAAGCGATAATATGCTTTGAGTTGGGAGTTGTTAGCTCATTCTTCCTATGAAAAGGATTATCTTTGTGGCCACAAATAAATTCCCAGGGTTCTGATTCCGTGATAGCTTGTCTCCTCATTTGTAAAGGGAACAATATGAGACTTCTCTGTTAATTCCTAACTCCAAAGGGGTTCTGTAAGTAAATATATGCTCACAATATCTGGTAATACAAGAGACAACTATACTTACCTTTTGTTTCTCTACCTACCACACTAACAAAAAAATCCTTTGTTGTCAGATAAGGGTCTATAATAGAGCTTATAAAGGCATATAATCTATCTGAATCAGACGGAAGTATCTCAGATAATCAGGGAGACAAGAAGAAAGTTGGGAAAGATCCTACCTTAAACTCCATGTGTACAGGGTGCTGGACTTTGATACACATTATCTCATCCCTTGACGTGATTGATGCTTGGTGGCATGTGCTATCTCTTATTCTGTTCTTGAAAACAAAAGAAAAAAGATGTCCAAGAGAGATTACATGGAGATTTGAAATTTGTTTAATGCATGGTTATTTGCCTACATATGGCCTAGGCCTGTTTCATACAAACTGCCAAGAATCTTCAATGGCTCCCAAGAAAGTCCAAATTTCGACTTCATAAGCCTAGCTTTTCTGAATCATTTTAATTGTTCCAATTAGATGCTGCATAGTGAACAGCCAAGTACCAATAATGCAGTAATTTTGCCAGTCTGGATGTGAAAACCAAACAAAAAAATTGAAAGATATTCACTGCTTAAAACAGAATTTCTTTCTGGTGGTCATTTTGTTTCTAACTTCTTTGAAAATAACGTTTTATTTGGAACAGGTTCAATTACCCAATATGAAAAATGACAAAGCAGACATGGGTGGCATCTTGCCCACAGTCCAGGGTCCTAGGAAATAAACAAATTTTTGCTGTGGCATGGTGCAAAGCCAGTTCAGGAAGTAGCAGCCAGAACCATGAATGAAGAATAAGCTCATAAAAGTGTTCCTTCTCTTATCAAGATGAGGTTTCAGGTTCTCAGATTTCAAGGCTTTGCTTTGGTTTTTATTTTTCTTAGCTCAGCACAAGCAATTGTCACATGTTTTGCCTTGGGTGTTAATTAATACTAGCAGCTAACACTTTTGAGTGGGATAAAGCAACATCCATTAGCAAATAGGAGCTCTTTATTAGGTACTTGCTGTGTGAGAGGTACTGGGTTAGATGTTCAAAGGCCATCAAAGGCTAGGTACTGTGGCCTCATTCTGAACATTGATGAGACTTTTAATAAAGTACAAACTGCATGCCAAAGTATGGTCAGAAAAATCAGTGTTCTAGGTGTTTGGAAAAGGACTTGGGTCAGTTAATGAATGATAATGAAAATAAGGGAGCTCTGAGAAAGAAACGCACACACACACCAAGTGGCAAAGAAAGATAGACCTTCATAACAACAAACAAATACAAAAAAGGGGAAGAGGTTCTTGTTGAATCTGACAACAAGTTATAGCTCAGATGCTTTCTTTTTTGTTTTCTCTTTCTCTAAGAACTATTTAAATGGCTGTTATTTAGGAATTTCCCCACAAAAGGAAGCAGCCTTCCTTTTGTGAGAGAGAAAGTCAAATGATGGCCTTCCTTTAGTGAAAAAGATAAAGGAACAATTCAAGTGAGGTTGGCTAAATTTGATTAAATTCTAGCAAACGATTTTGTGAATATGAAGGGAACTATCAGAACACAAGCATTGA
Source organism: Phyllotis vaccarum (assembly GCA_033318265.1). NCBI lineage: Eukaryota > Metazoa > Chordata > Mammalia > Rodentia > Cricetidae > Phyllotis > Phyllotis vaccarum. The sequence continues at coordinate 16,731,001 of JARWLC010000001.1, forward strand.
AAAAGTATACGCTAATAACAATAATAAACAGTGTGAGGACATATTGGGCCTGTGCTATACGTTTGATCTGAAGTCCAGATTCTTTTCAGTCTACATTACGTGTTGAACGTAGAAAACCTTCATACTTCTGATGGGTTCTTTTGAAACTGAGCTTGGATCATGTAGCTCTGTAGACTTAGTTCTGACTGAATTGCCTGAGGTTGTCATAGGCAGTCAGTTATCGCAGGCTAAAATAAGCATACCTACAATATGGCTAGACATGCTCATGGATACAGTAGTGATGTAAATTCTATGGAAGTATCTCACTGCTCTCTGATTGGCTGTGAGGCCAGCTTTACAAGCCTGGCCATACAGTCAAGGTTGGGTAGCTCGCAGGCCCCAGTGGGTAAACCTACTATTATTCTGTTAGTAAATGAGCATAGTATCAAACTACCCCTAAATTTGTATCTTTAGGACCATGAATCGATGAAGCCTCCAGTCCTCATCAGAGAAGTTTCTTTGTGAAATAAGCAAAAAACCCACAAGTGGCCAGAATACAGAGGATAAGTATCTATTGACTTAGTACTCAGCCACTAGTGGTACTACCCATGCACCTACCCCAGGGCTCAGGAGCCATCCCCAAAAAATGTCTGGAAAGGTTAAAAAGTCTAATGATGTAGAAGACCAAATCAAATCAGTTTCTTCTAGACATGACAGGATGTCACTGGCACTCCCAGAAGCTGTGGTTGCCTAGAAGTCCAAAAAGAGACCCAGTCAGTTATCTTTCTAGTTGAGACAGAAAGGGCTCAAAACTCTTTCTAAGGAGATACTGCCAGTTAATGCAAACTGGTCTAAATTACACATCAAGCTGGTCAAAAGCTTAACAATCTGAATGATTATTTCTTGCGTTAATTGGTATAGATAGTTGACTGTGTTTGAAATATCTTTGGCCATCGTTTTAAGAATGGCACTTTAACTCACCCTGTCAGTGCCGTCTCTGAACAGGGAGAAGACTTGAAATCATCAAGATTTTCTTTTTCCTACAGTTATCTTTACATCCTTTTGTAAGAACAGAGTCTACAAGCTATGGTCAAGGAGAGAACCACACACACACACACACACACACAGAGAGAGAGAGAGAGAGAGAGAGAGAGAGAGAGAGGGAGGGAGGGAGAGAGAGAGAGTCAAATGATGGCCTTCCTTTAGTGAAAAAGAAAAAATAATAATTTTAAAACCTTAGGTTGTGAATTATTGATGTGTTGAAAGGGTGGCATTACCTTAGAGGGGATAGGCCAGCAAATGAGTTCCAGTCTGTCTCTTAAAGCAATAACAATTCACAATAGAAATTATACAATGTTCTAAGGAGTAATTGAGCTAGTCTGAAATTAAAAGAACTATGCGTACACAACATAATGAGGAGATTTATTAGAGGGAAATACACAGATGATGAGGGAATTATTGAGCCAGCAATGAAACTATGGAAAAGATTGCCCAACTCAATTCCACAGCTTCACAATGACTCTGGACAGCCTTCTGGGTCTCCCAAAGACATAGCTTTTCACAGCCTAGCTTAGGCTTCTTAGGTCCTTTCTTTCATAGAAGTTACAGATCCCAAGCCTCTACTTGCAACCAATTGAAATGATAAGAAATCAAAATTTAAGCAGAAATGATTGACATTGTCAAAGCTGCTGTCAGTAGGCCTACACTCATGATTGCTCTGAGTTTCCCGCTGGGTCTTTAACAAACATATTAGTGATTTATGACCTCTATTTTGTACTTTCCTGGCATACATATAAACCTGGCATTATTCAATTTCCAGTTGCCCCAAATCTTTTTGAGCAACAACCACCACATCCAGTGGTGATGCTAAGGCTAGGGCCCCTGGATGTGGTCATACATAAATTCCCTCAATGTCCTCAAGGTTCCCATTATGATAAAAACAGTCAGATCAGAGGTAATCCCTGTGGCTGTGGGCTCACTGCTCACACAGGTGGAAGATGTTAGCTTAGACAAATAGGCACAAGAAAGCAGACCAATTTGCCAATACTATGAAATAATATCAAGGGAAGATGGAGGCTTTGGGAGCAATAAATGAGTATTATTATCTTGTGAGATAATTGGGTACAGAGTGGAGAGGACAGCAAATGCTTGAGGTGTTGAGACAGACCTGGTTCCCTCCCCCTCCTGTCTAGTCTACAGTGCCTTTCCCACAGGTGTTCTGCTGAGGCACTGGAAGAAAGCAGGCAGCTGGGAGGCAGCCAGGAGGATGTTCATCTTTGTCTTTGCTGCCACACCCAAACCCACAACGAGAGAACTCCCAGGCTGACATGCCAAACTCAGACACAAAGAATAATGCAGCAGATATAGAAACAAGACTGGGGGTGGGGGTCAGACAGACAGCCTGGGCAGTCTTTAATGAGGCCTGGTAACGCCTAGTTCAGAGCTTTGGGGAGTGACTGTCATCAAAGATTAAGCATCCCTGAGTTGTCTTGCAAGGTAGAAAGAAAAACACATAAGAAACTGATTCTTTCAACGACCACACTGACCCTCATTAAATTAGGAAAGGAACTCAGGTTTTCCAAATGCATATTTGATCCTACAGTAGATCTAGACAGAACTCAGAAACAGAAATAAGGCTGCCCCAACACTCCCAGCAGCTTTCTGCTGCCAGGTGTAATAAAAGCATCTGCTTTTAGGAAATGATCCTGTAATTTTCTTTCAAACACCCATGCCCAGGCATGATGGTGGACATCTATTAATCCCAGCACTTGGGAGGAGGTACCAGGAGGATGAAAGTCATCCCTGGCTACATAGCTGCTTTAGCCTAGCCTGAGCTACCAAGACTATCTTGGTAAAACAAAGTAAGTCCATAACAAAGACAAAAAAAAAAAAAAAAGAAAACCTGATTCTTCCAATCACTTAGGTTAGTCTTCTCAATTGGCTTCTACAGACAAGATTTCTGAAACCAATGTTGGTTTTCAAAAGCAGTTGGCATGCAAAGTGTGGACCCACAGAAGTCAATCTCTCCAGAGACCTCCCAACAAAGCTGACTGGAAGTAGTTTCTTCTCTGGTTATTCCTGCAGGAAGGAATGACAGTGACCTTACTAAGAGTTCTGGTATCTCTTACCCTCCATCCTGCAAGCCCCTATTTTTCCAGTCTTCTAAGATCCCTTCCTTATTGTTATAATGTCGTTTTGAACTGGAAAAGAGGGATTATTCCTAGTTAATCCATTATCTCTATTACTATATTCAATGGCATTGTTAATATAAATGACCTAGCTAGATTCTGGGACTGATAAAAATGATCATCTATAGGTCTTTGCTTTCAAGGTATAAGGAATTTAGAGATACGTGATAGTACCATCATAATAAGCAATATTTGCAAGTTGTTTTATGATTTGATAAGTATTCTCTTGTTTATTTTCTTACTTCATTCTTAGGAAACCACTGTGAGATAAGATTTTTATCATCTCACCTAATCATCAGAACCTAAAGCTAGTACAGCCAGCCAACGACCCTGACAGACACATCTATCCAACCAGCCATTGAGCAACAACCCACCCTGAACCTAGGAATCCCAGCTCTTCTTTCTCAAGCAAAGCAATGTGGACAGAGTACAAAGAAGAAGCCATTAGGACTCAGAGAAGGAAATGCATGAGGGAAAAAGAAAAATGTGCTCAAAACCACATCACAGATGTGTTTTCCCTCCAGGCATCTGGCTTCAGTGACTCCAGTAACTGGTTTATCAAACAGATGCTGCAAGTTCAGTCCTTCCCTACAGTCAATTCTCGTCACACAGAAGAGGCCATTGTGGTCTCATCATTGTTCTCAATAGCCCTGGAGATGGGCAAGGGGGATGGGGGGGGGAGTTCTTATTGCTTATCATTATAATTGCAAAACCCTTAAGGTTGCCAGAGTTTTGTCTTAAACAGAAATAGGATGTTCTAGAGAATTACCAAATTTCTAGTAAGAACAGAGATGAAGAGGGAAAGGAGGAGGCTAAAGGGTTTTAGGTAACTTAGCAGGAAGTTGCAATATCAAAACTTAAGGTTTTCATTCACCAGATGTTGATAACGCCCCTAGTTCATGTGAGGCTTATGGGATACTACATTCTAGAGCTCTTCCAGGGAACTGGCTGTGTAAGGCACATTCATCCAACACAGGGCCCACTTATGAATTGTTTCTCACATCTGGTTCACTTTCCTTTATTGATAAAGTCATTCTGGTTCCTTATCATCCTGCTTATAACAAGTGCCTGGAAACTGAGTTGTACTGCTCAGTCAATGGCATCCTGCAACCTACTTCTGCAAACAAAACTTTTGTTTTCAAGAATTTCCTGATGGTGCACTTTGGGAATTCCTGCTTTGATGATTTTCCAAGCCCTTTGGGCCTCCTTGGGAGGTAATGACAGCTATGTCAAATCTGTCCCTCATCCTTCTCCACAGCCCCCAAGCAGCTTTCTCTCTGACCTTCTTAGAGAGATGTTAATCATTGCTTTTAAAACCAAACCTAAACTCACCACAGCCTCCCCACTGCTGATAGTAAAGCTCAAAGGCCTTTTTTCTAGAACTTCCTCTTTCTGCCAAGGAAGAAGAGCACACGGGAGGACCTCCCAGTGTGCTGGAGAGCAGCAGGGCTCTTGTTTCAATCTTGCATTTTCCATCATGGGTGAAATCTTTCCTGATCTACAAGTCTCAGCAGCTGGGCTCTGGAAAAATAGGTGCCCTGTTCTGAGAATCCTGGCATTTGTGTCATCTCCTTCTTCCTTTCTGGCACTTTCTTTCCATTTCTGCATTGTTTAGACATCAAAAAGTTTATAGGAATCGCATCCAGGCATTTCATTTTCAAGCTTAGGCCTCTGGATCACTCCTGCTCTGTCCCAACAAGAGAAGACTCATTTTCCTAGAAGATGGGACATCAGAGAAGAAACTGAAGACAGCATAACTCTGGCACTCACAAAGCTCAAAACATAGTAATAAAATAATAATTTGGTTATGGTTAAATTATTTGACTTACTAGGGTCTGTAATTCTTCAATTTCCAAATTGTATTTGAATAGATCTAAAACTAGAGTTCCAAATGATAACTATGATGAAACAGCTCATTCTGATAAATACAAAAGTCAAATATGACAGAGATGTGAATCTGATTCTCCAGGCAGGAACTTTTCACTCCAAGAAGCCAATGAGACATTCAAATCACAAATGGCTGAACTCTGGGAAAACATCAAGAGATTGTTTCCAAAGATAGGCTTCTTAGAACAAGAATATCCCCCTGAATGCTCTGCCAAAAAGTACTCCATGGTCTCAAAGCTATTCAACAGAGAATCATTGAGCTTGGAAATTCTCAAAGCATCACCGGAGCAAAGATCTGAAAAGGTCCGTCTTAACCAGGTCAGCTTCATTGAACCCTTTTCAAAACCAATTTGGCAACCCACCTCGGAGAGTACGCTATGTTTAAAGCTCTCGTTGGCATTTCATAAAAGAGAATCAATGTAGAGGAGAAAATAAATACACCTGTGTAGGATGAAGTCCTAAAACTGAACTAAGGTCCTGAGCGTGTGACTGGTTTAAGAGAACATCAATCTTGTTACTCCATGTCTATCTGTCCTGACAGACTAAAACACTAAGTCTTGGCTCCTGGTTCTTCATATGAATCACAAGACCCCATCTCAATCCAATAAAACGGTCTTACTGAAGCCACATCTCTAGTTTTCACATGTCTAGCAATGCCCCCTTTTAAATATCCTTTTATGTCCATACCTTCTAACTGTTAACCACTTCTCCAACCACTGTTCCTGAAAGTCAGTATTTGTGTAGAACTCATGGTCCCTGTTCAGAAGGGGCAGCAGGCATAAAAATGTAACTCCCCCAAATCAGCAGCAAATTAATAATATGCTTAGCTAGATCACGAGGTCTTAAGTGGAAATTGCACTGAAATACAGAGGCAGAATCCTGAAACTGAACTCATTAAATTCCCTGAAGCTGGTAGCCCTAAGGGCTCTTGGGACCTGAGACACCACATGAAGAAAATAACTTGTCTAGGTTCCCCAAGCCTTTCATATATCAGCATGTTGACCCCTTGCTCATGAGATGGGAGATGGTACGCTTATATTATTTCCCAGCACTTTCTTTTGGGTTTTTGGCTCAATATTTTCTCATCCATGGGCAATGCAATAGCCTTGGATCTTGGTTCTGTTTATTCAGTTAACAAAGGCTTCCTGAGCACTCGCTAAGTACTTGGCACAGTACTCCTTAGAGTTAGCAAGAAAGACAGGAGAGTGACATATCCAGCAGATGTATTACTGATTACAGATGTATTACCAGAGAAAACTAGTTTTAGGTAAAATAAATAGGGGTTAGCACAGTACTCCTTAGAGTTAGCAAGAAAGACAGGAGAGTGACATATCCAGCAGATGTATTACTGATTACAGATGTATTACCAGAGAAAACTAGTTTTAGGTAAAATAAATAGGGGTTAGAAGTATAGCTCAACTGGTGAAATGCTTCTCCAGCATGCTGGACACCCTGGGTTTGACCCAAAACATCACATCCAGACATCTATAACCCTAGCATTCGGGAGGTGGAGACATAAAGACTGGACGTTCAAGGTCATCCTCAGCTAAGTAGTGAGTCTGGGGCCAGACTGGACCATGTAAGACCCTTTCTCAAATTAAATCATCAATTTAATTTAATCTAATGATTAGGGCTTTTATGGAGGTATGAAAGAGAAGTCTGCGGCTCAGTAATGCTTGCAATACTGACAAACAATATGCAGGGCAGGAGCAAACAACTTGTAGAGAGATTGATTCATCAGGGCCCCTTCAACTACATGGCCAGCTCCGCTTCCCTCCTGCATTTCAGGCCCTCACTGTTCCCAGGGAGAAGATTCTCTGCTTGCCGCCCAGCAGGGAGGAAGTAGTCTTTGAAGCTGTGCAGCTGTGAGCTCCGTGATTTAGAAGACAGGAACAAGAAGGGGAGAGAGGGAAGGAGAGGAAGAAAGAAAAAGGAAGGGAAGAAAATTGCGAACTAAAAACAACAACCACGCCACTAAAATAACACTACAGCCCCCACCTGGCCTGTCAGCCAGCTCGAAAATCTAGGGCAGAACACAGGGGACCTCCCACCAAGAACTATGGCTGATTATTCCCCTCTACATTTTTTAGAAAGAAAAAAGGTGGTGGGGTGCGGAGAGGGGACTTCTCTCGGAAGTGCAAATGAGGACTGCTTTGCACAGCATGCATCATCTCCGAGCAACAGGGATTTTGCTCTCCGCATGGAGATGCAGTTTGACAAGTCAAGTTCACCGCAGTTCACGTCACAATGAACAGCAGGGGCCTAGGGGGCTCCCATCAGGGACATGGGGCCAGCTAGCTCTTTCACTGTTACAGCTGCCAGTAATTATCAGTAATAATAATAGATAATATTTACATAGCCTGCCTCAACTAGAGCTCCTGGGCTGGATGACAATGCCTCCGAAGTTAGGTATGCAGAACCACCCCTGACAACCTGACTAGGGATGTCTTTCCCTTCAGTACCAGGCAGGTGACACGTGGCAAATTATCACCAGGAGCTCCAGAGTGGCTCAGCTCCGGATCAGAGGCTAAAGAGGTGAGATTTAAATATTCATTCTGGATTTTAGAAAATAATGAACTTGGAATTCATCTTTATGGGAAAGTAAGGTGGATGGTAGAAACATGTCATTCAGCTTTTGTCAAAATCAACAGTAACACCCTAACAAAATAAACTCTTAATAAGCTTGTGGGTGATGAGGAGAAATTTGTGCAGGCTCATGTACTGCCAGATGCTGACCATGGGAGGGATGACATGTCTGAGGAAGCATGAGGGATATAGGAATTCCTTGTCCTCTACTCAGTTTGGTTAAGAATAAAAACTGCTTAAAACATAGTCTATTTTAAAAAGAAAAAGAGGCATCAAGTTCTCTTCATAACAGACTAGGGCACCTTCAGTACAACTCAGATGCATTCTCCTTAGTCTGAAACCCTGTCTTGGGGACTGGAAAGACATGTTCCTGCAAAGGATCTGGCTTTGGTTCCTAGCACCCATATGATGTCTCACAACCATCAGCAACTCCAGTTACATCTTCAGAAGGCACCGGAAGTGCATATGGTACAGAGCATAGTGTGCAGGCAAAACAGTAGGACACATAAAATAAAATAAGTGAATCAAGAGAAACTAAGCCCTGCCTGGGGGTTTCTGGATTTCTTGAGAAATCATTCATCAGGTTCAAATGCATGTATAACAGTTGGCAGTGCCCAGGGAAAGGGGGGTCCTAGAAACAGTTGTCAGACAACTAGGGAGGGAAGAAGAGGGGAGGAGAGAGAAGGGGAGTGGAGGGGAGGTAGGCATGGAAGGAGAAGGAGAGGGGGAAGAGGGGGGAGGGGAAGGCCTCAGAGCTCACCTAGAAAGGACGCTGCTATAGCATCGATTTTCCAACTCCTCGTTATAGGGAATCAACTTCTAAAATCTTACAACTTGTCTACTGACCAAGAGCATCTCTGAAGTCATGGGAGAACTGTAGAGGACCTAGGTGTCCCCAGGAGACAGCCTCGGCTAATGGGTGAGGGCAGGGCAAGTCACAAGTCACTCCTTCCATCTACTTCTGCCAAAGAAGAGCATAGGGCAGAGGGACCAGGGACACCAGTAACAGGGAACAAAGTATAAGTCCGTGTCCAACTCTTACAGAAAAAGGGGGGGGGGAATCCTCTAAAATTCTTGACATGAATAGGTTCAGGTCTACTCACTTACATATTGTCAAAACCTCTCCAAGAAAGGTAGATTCTTAGCCTCAGTGATTGACAGGGCACACTGGTAAATAATCAGTCTCACATCATATGTGCAGCAGAGCTTGGCAGGCCTGCACAGAGAGCCCCTCACCATGGAAATATGTGAGTGTGTTTAAAGCATTTCAGATTTCTAGAAGATATGAGTACTGTCACGGTGGTGCGTAATGAGCCTGGTCTCACCATGTCGCCTTGAAACAACCGTTTCCTTCAAGGAGGTAAACAGTAATGTGAAACACGTTGTCTTGAGCTGTGAAGTTTTAAAATACTGTGGTGACCACAATAACACTGAGGCTTTTCCCTTCATTAATATTCTAGCTAAATCCACACCACTGACAAGCTGCCCCGCCTCATGATGTCCTGGGACAACTTCTGAAAACCTCTCACATTGTCTGTTCGGTGAACAGAAGGGAAAAAAAAAAAAAAGAATACAAAGTTTTTAGTAAAGAAGACAAGAAGAGCAATTGGAAAGGGTCCTTGTAAAATTACGTGTTTATCAGAAAGGTGCCGTATGTCCCCCAGTACAAGAGTCACGTGATAAGCTTCAGAGTTGCCCATTGGCCCTGTGAGTAAACTTTTTACCTCCACATCTCTCCCTCTCCAAAGCCACCAGGCTGATGTATGAATAAGAAATGCTAACAGGCCAAGGAAACATGAAAACCAAATGCCATGTGGGAGTTGGAGGCCAATGTTGAGTAGCCTAAAGGAAGAGAACCTTGGACATGAACATGGAATCTGAGTCTTTTTTATGCAATTAGACATATCTGGGTTTCTGAACTATAGTTTGTTCAAATGCAGAATTCCCTCTGTGGAGAAACGCATCTCGGCATGTTCCCTTGTTTTCTGTATTCTTTTCTCCAATTTGATGGAATCATTTCCAGTTTTGGTTAGAAAGAAAGCAACTTCTGGATCCATTTAAAGATTTAAATTTGTACATTGTGTTTAAGGATTGCCTTCAGTTTGGGTTTTGGGTTTTCTACTGTGCAGGAGAAGGATTTAACAGAAATAAATAACCTTCTGCAGGCCCACTCTACAAACCTAAACTTAAAAACAACAGTGTACAACCTACCCACAAACCATTTCTAAAGGCACAGCATCCTGGCTAACCTCCTTAACAGTATTAATTAAGGAGAATGGTCCACACTGGGTAAACTTTACTGCCAACAGCTGCTCTAAGTCAGAGCTGAGAAACATTAAATATTTTAAACCATCCATGTATTCCTGTGACAGTTGTTTATTGAACACCCACTAGAGGCTGGGTTTAGTTTATAGATTTGCAGGTTCTTGCAGGTGAGGGATTCATGTCCCTCACGAACAGCCACAATTCTGGGTCTTGTGTCAGTTAGTACTCTCTGTTGAAACAGACAGCCATCCTCAGCATTCAAGTTCCTCACCCCCAACCCCATGCTCACACTCCCCAAGCTGCCTTGAGGACATGCTATCCTGGCCCTAGTCTGCCTCTTTATATCATATTGGTTCCCCATATCAGCTCCTTATTGTCTGGCTCCTTTGAGGTCCAACATTGGATGTGATTGGCCCCAAGGGATTTCTGCCTTCTAAGGGAATGCTTCTGCAAAACACAAGTGTTCCCTTTCCATAACCCCTTCTACCAGGTTGTTTAAGGGGATTTAGATAGACTTGGTTTTACAAGCAAACTCAGTAAGTTTCTACCTCGAAATCTTCTGACTGAGTTATTTAATTTCATTAAATGTGATTCCTTCTCCTGGGAAATGAATAATAGTAATACCATTGGGAGATATTTTTATCAAAATACAGAGAGAAATAAGTTGTCTACTTTGAGTCCAGTTCCTAAGGTCATTTAGAATTCTTTTAGGATGCCACTACTAACATGTCAAGTAAACAAAGAGACCAATCCATGTGTTTGCCTGGTCCCATTCTTGATAAATGTTCCTCACACCATAATGGAAAACATCTTTGACCCATAGATGGCCAGCTTTCTCCACTACTGCTGGCCACTGTAATATTTACTCTTGGCTGCTGAATTGACTGGTTCTGTAGTCAACCAAAAAGGAAGCCACTGGGAACTACCATGAGGGACTTTCCTGATCAGGTTGTCAGAGGTGTGAAATCTCAGCCCCAGTGTTGGTAACCCCTTCCTGTGGTAGCCCAGATAAAAGCAAGGGCAAGAAGGAAACTTGCCTGCAAGAGTGGAGTGGAATCTGTGTGCTTCCATTCTTGTTGACTAGCTCCTCTGCTCTGCTCCCACAGTCTTTCACTGAGAGCAGAAACCAGCTTCTTCAGATTTCCAGTGTGGACTGAAGACCAGTGGCTCTCTCGTCCTTCAGTGGCTCTCTCGTCCTTCAGTGGCTCTCTCGTCCTTCAGTGGCTCTCTCGTCCTTCAGTGGCTCTCTCGTCCTTCAGTGGCTCTCTCGTCCTTCAGTGGCTCTCTAGTCCTTCAGTGGCTCTCTCGTCCTTCAGTGGCTCTCTAGTCCTTCAGTGGCTCTCTCGTCCTTCAGTGACATCGGTACTGTTGAGACTCAGCCCCATAGACTGAATAACTACTGGATTCTTAGTGTTCCCTAGAGTGAAACAGTCATTGTTAGACTACCCAGACTATATTATATAAGGAATCTAATAAATCCCCCTCTCTATACATATATTCCTTCCGTCAGCTCTGTTTCTCTGGAGAACCCTGACTAGTATAGCCACTGAGGATACCGAGCAAATATCCACTGTTGAATACAACTGACTGAGGTAGAATTCAAATATTCTGAAAACTCATAAGTAAGCCTAATTTGTCTTTCCCCAAATTCATGTTGAAACCATATGTATTCATGATACAAAGCTAAAGCTTGTTTGTTGTGATAAAATACAGGAGAATAGCCATCTTCTTCGTGTTAGATGTTTGGAAGGTCAAATCCACAGCTTTTAGGTGACCGAGTAGTAGCATATGTAGTGGAAGAGGACGTGACCATTGCAGTCAGCAAATGAGAGGAACAGAACAGAGGAGGCTGAGTACAAGATACACCATTCAAAAGCATCATCATGAGCCTTCTTCCTCCAATCAGGCCCCACATGCCAGTTTTCACCATCTTCCAGTTGTCCACTCGGTTATAAGAATCTATCTATATGCATCCGTGTCCCTGGATTGTAGTTATTTCTTTGGTACTCCACCTCTGAATATTGCACTGGGGACTGAACGTTATTGGGAGGTAATTAAATCATGAGGGTGAAGTCCATGAATGAGATTACTGTCCTTATAAATGTTCTCTCTTTGGGAGGATACAGAAGAGCTGTCCTTTGGTAGCACAGCAAAGGTTCCTTCCAGAACCCAACCTTTCTGGCTCCCTTATCCTGGGCTTCTACGCCCTGGAGCTATGAACAATAAATTTCCCTCAAAGCCATAAAACCTGTGATGATGTGTGATTCTAGCCCAAAACCACTGAGGACAAACCATTTCAGTGAAATCATGGAAGGCATATTGCCTCTGTTCTACAAACAAATCAACTAAAACCTAGAGAGGTGAAGAAAGTTCCTACCCCCAGTGCACTGGAAGGAAGAGCAATGGCCAGAGCTGAGGTTCAGGGCTGCCTGCCTGCTCAGAACAGTATCAGGCTCACAGGGCAGAATTCCAACCCTGTTCATAGCTCCTGACCTGAGCAATCTCAACCCCAGCAAATGAATATTGAGAAGAGTCTCAGTCATAGCCTTATCCCATCAGCTATGGTCTGAGGAAAATTGAACTGAATTAGAAGAAATGAGGCTTCATCCCGGAGAAAACGTTATTTAAAATGCAAAGGTAATAGTTTTCGATTTCTTCAGGCCACATCTCTCTAGGATCTTTATTTATGATGTAGGTTAGGGTGGGAAGAGGTAGCCAATGGGAATCTGCCAATAAAAAATGCTATCTAGCTGGCTATGATAAACTGCCTGTCTGTGTTGCAGTATCTTGCAGGAGTTTATTGGCAG